>CAWUFW010012925.1:0-509955 GCA_963921515.1 Calotriton arnoldi
TGATGGGAGTCGTAGTCACAGACATTGCTCAGCCTCACAACTGGCCCATCAACACCACCCTGAACCATGCTCACATCACAGGGAGTGGAGAAGGACTCACAAGATGGCTGACACTGGCTACTGCTGTGGGGAGCACAAGGCCCTGCTGCCAACTGTGCACCAACAAACAGCAGGACACCACTGACTGACATCCTGAGAGACAACTTACACTCCCTGCAATGCAAGCACGTTCCATGGTGGGATATCTGGCTGGCTGGGTGGGAAGGGGGACTTGCAGCACTGACCATAGTCACCAGCACCTCCCCTCACACCCCCCCCCCAACACAAACTCCACAGTACCCACCTGGTAGAATGCAATGCCCTCCATCCTAACACAAGATCCCACAAAGCACCACCACCCTGGCTTATGTTGTGTGAAGCACAGGGACACTCTTGGGACTCTTAGCCAAACAACTGCCAGGACAACACTCCCAGCCATCCTGTCAGCACAGCCAGCCCACCCCACAGGGAAGCAGAGTCAAAAGGAAGGAAGCATGGGCATGCTGGGAAGGGGGTGGAGGCAATAGCATGATGGGAGTCGTAGTCACAGACATTGCTCAGCCTCACAACTGGCCCATCAACACCACCCTGAACCATGCTCACATCACAGGGAGTGGAGAAGGACTCACAAGATGGCTGACACTGGCTACTGCTGTGGGGAGCACAAGGCCCTGCTGCCAACTGTGCACCAACAAACAGCAGGACACCACTGACTGACATCCTGAGAGACAACTTACACTCCCTGCAATGCAAGCACGTTCCATGGTGGGATATCTGGCTGGCTGGGTGGGAAGGGGGACTTGCAGCACTGACCATAGTCACCAGCACCTCCCTCACACCCCCCCCCAACACAAACTCCACAGTACCCACCTGGTAGAATGCAATGCCCTCCATCCTAACACAAGATCCCACAAAGCACCACCACCCTGGCTTATGTTGTGTGAAGCACAGGGACACTCTTGGGACTCTTAGCCAAACAACTGCCAGGACAACACTCCCAGCCATCCTGTCAGCACAGCCAGCCCACCCCACAGGGAAGCAGAGTCAAAAGGAAGGAAGCATGGGCATGCTGGGAAGGGGGTGGAGGCAATAGCATGATGGGAGTCGTAGTCACAGACATTGCTCAGCCTCACAACTGGCCCATCAACACCACCCTGAACCATGCTCACATCACAGGGAGTGGAGAAGGACTCACAAGATGGCTGACACTGGCTACTGCTGTGGGGAGCACAAGGCCCTGCTGCCAACTGTGCACCAACAAACAGCAGGACACCACTGACTGACATCCTGAGAGACAACTTACACTCCCTGCAATGCAAGCACGTTCCATGGTGGGATATCTGGCTGGCTGGGTGGGAAGGGGGACTTGCAGCACTGACCATAGTCACCAGCACCTCCCCTCACACCCCCCCCCAACACAAACTCCACAGTACCCACCTGGTAGAATGCAATGCCCTCCATCCTAACACAAGATCCCACAAAGCACCACCACCCTGGCTTATGTTGTGTGAAGCACAGGGACACTCTTGGGACTCTTAGCCAAACAACTGCCAGGACAACACTCCCAGCCATCCTGTCAGCACAGCCAGCCCACCCCACAGGGAAGCAGAGTCAAAAGGAAGGAAGCATGGGCATGCTGGGAAGGGGGGTGGAGGCAATAGCATGATGGGAGTCGTAGTCACAGACATTGCTCAGCCTCACAACTGGCCCATCAACACCACCCTGAACCATGCTCACATCACAGGGAGTGGAGAAGGACTCACAAGATGGCTGACACTGGCTACTGCTGTGGGGAGCACAAGGCCCTGCTGCCAACTGTGCACCAACAAACAGCAGGACACCACTGACTGACATCCTGAGAGACAACTTACACTCCCTGCAATGCAAGCACGTTCCATGGTGGGATATCTGGCTGGCTGGGTGGGAAGGGGGACTTGCAGCACTGACCATAGTCACCAGCACCTCCCCTCACACCCCCCCCCCAACACAAACTCCACAGTACCCACCTGGTAGAATGCAATGCCCTCCATCCTAACACAAGATCCCACAAAGCACCACCACCCTGGCTTATGTTGTGTGAAGCACAGGGACACTCTTGGGACTCTTAGCCAAACAACTGCCAGGACAACACTCCCAGCCATCCTGTCAGCACAGCCAGCCCACCCCACAGGGAAGCAGAGTCAAAAGGAAGGAAGCATGGGCATGCTGGGAAGGGGGTGGAGGCAATAGCATGATGGGAGTCGTAGTCACAGACATTGCTCAGCCTCACAACTGGCCCATCAACACCACCCTGAACCATGCTCACATCACAGGGAGTGGAGAAGGACTCACAAGATGGCTGACACTGGCTACTGCTGTGGGGAGCACAAGGCCCTGCTGCCAACTGTGCACCAACAAACAGCAGGACACCACTGACTGACATCCTGAGAGACAACTTACACTCCCTGCAATGCAAGCACGTTCCATGGTGGGATATCTGGCTGGCTGGGTGGGAAGGGGGACTTGCAGCACTGACCATAGTCACCAGCACCTCCCCTCACACCCCCCCCCCAACACAAACTCCACAGTACCCACCTGGTAGAATGCAATGCCCTCCATCCTAACACAAGATCCCACAAAGCACCACCACCCTGGCTTATGTTGTGTGAAGCACAGGGACACTCTTGGGACTCTTAGCCAAACAACTGCCAGGACAACACTCCCAGCCATCCTGTCAGCACAGCCAGCCCACCCCACAGGGAAGCAGAGTCAAAAGGAAGGAAGCATGGGCATGCTGGGAAGGGGGGTGGAGGCAATAGCATGATGGGAGTCGTAGTCACAGACATTGCTCAGCCTCACAACTGGCCCATCAACACCACCCTGAACCATGCTCACATCACAGGGAGTGGAGAAGGACTCACAAGATGGCTGACACTGGCTACTGCTGTGGGGAGCACAAGGCCCTGCTGCCAACTGTGCACCAACAAACAGCAGGACACCACTGACTGACATCCTGAGAGACAACTTACACTCCCTGCAATGCAAGCACGTTCCATGGTGGGATATCTGGCTGGCTGGGTGGGAAGGGGGACTTGCAGCACTGACCATAGTCACCAGCACCTCCCCTCACACCCCCCCCAACACAAACTCCACAGTACCCACCTGGTAGAATGCAATGCCCTCCATCCTAACACAAGATCCCACAAAGCACCACCACCCTGGCTTATGTTGTGTGAAGCACAGGGACACTCTTGGGACTCTTAGCCAAACAACTGCCAGGACAACACTCCCAGCCATCCTGTCAGCACAGCCAGCCCACCCCACAGGGAAGCAGAGTCAAAAGGAAGGAAGCATGGGCATGCTGGGAAGGGGGTGGAGGCAATAGCATGATGGGAGTCGTAGTCACAGACATTGCTCAGCCTCACAACTGGCCCATCAACACCACCCTGAACCATGCTCACATCACAGGGAGTGGAGAAGGACTCACAAGATGGCTGACACTGGCTACTGCTGTGGGGAGCACAAGGCCCTGCTGCCAACTGTGCACCAACAAACAGCAGGACACCACTGACTGACATCCTGAGAGACAACTTACACTCCCTGCAATGCAAGCACGTTCCATGGTGGGATAACTGACTGGGTGGGTGGGTGGGTGGGAAGGAGGTCTGGCTGTCAACCAAACACAATCAATGCAGACCATGTTCACACCCCAGAGAATACATAGAAATGCCCAAATAATGCAGGACAATGTGCCACACCAATATCAACCCCTGACTGTGACGACTTAGGACAATACAATGTACAGGCCCGCACCCCGAGGCACAGTCACAACTGTCAGGTGTGTCAACCACTGATGCCTGCAGAAACATGACATACATTGTTTGTGTCTCCCAAAAACAGGTGATGATAGGGACACAGCAGCAGACGCTGAGGAGTCCCAGTCCCAGGCTCAAGAGGATGCCGAGCTCACTGGCGTCGTACAGCCTCTGTCCTCCTCGGACGATGAACAACCTGGCACATCCGGTGCAAGTCAACATGCTGCACCAGCAGGACCACCAGCTGCAGCACCAGCAGGTCCACCAGCTGCACCCCTGCACCCACCCCTCCAACGACTGTCACCACGAATACCATCCCTGCCGACATGGACAGAATAAGGAACAACACCAGCGCAGTGACCCTGGACCAACCTGGGGCCATGGACACCACCACCACCACCAACCCCCAAGGTGGACCAGGGTTATCTGTGCGTGCAACTGCACACACTGCACATGTCAGCAGGGGTGGTGGGAGGGGTGGGAGACAGAGGTCGCTGCTTGCAGACGTTGCTGGTGTGCATGAAGACCCACAACTGGTACGCATAGCTGATGCGTACCAGTCCAGCACCGGAGAGCTCAGCCAGGTAGTGGGGCTCCTCAGAGACATCAAACAGCAGCAGGCTGCCCATCATGCCCGCTTGGACTCCCACATGTCCCAAGTGGAGTCACACATGTCACGTGTGGACTCCCACATGTCACGTGTGGACTCCCACATGACCCGCGTGGAGTCCAAGTGGGATGTACTACATGAGATGACGGCGGTGCACAGGGACATTTTACAATGCCTCCGCCAGATGAACAGCAACCAGTCCACACCTCCCTGTGTGCCAACAACATCTGGTACTGAACAAACTGCAACTGCCACAGGGAGGGAGGAGGACTCTGGCGGAGAGTCCCCTGCACCGCAGCAGCCTGCACTTGAGGGCCCCCCCCCAAGAAGAGGGGTCGTCCGAGGAGGGGAAAGTGAGAGGCTGATGGCCAAGCGCAACTCCCAGGAAGCCTGAACCTGTTCTGGATTTTCGCCTTTGTGCACAGACTGTTCACCCTGTTGATGGCAACACTACTCCCACACATTGCATGGGGAGTATAAGTTGGAACAATGTGTCAGACAACAGTGGCCCCGATACTGGGGATCCTGTCTACCTGGACTTTCTATTCATCTAGGAACTTGGGATTGCAAGATTCATGTACAGCACAATCCATCCTATGCACTATTATCACAATAAACACACTAATACACCATACTTGCCTCTGTCGTGATTCCAACGTGGGTGCTGTTATGGGGATGATGAACTGCAAAATTACACAGTGTATGCGAACTGCAACAGCAAGGACAACACAGGCATGTGAGTACAGGCAACGTGACACATATGAGGGAGACACACCACCAGGGCTACACAACACATACACACCTAGGCCATCTGACTCATTGCCTACACTGATGTTGCCAGGGAAGACGGTGCAATGCACAGACACCACACCCATTCCCAGTTGTAGTCAAGTAGCCCACAGGTGCAGTAAGCAAATGGCAGTCAAATGTGTGACCACAGACAACGCACATCACTAAGTGAAGCACAGGTTTATTACACAGTAGCAACATGCCGTAACCACTACAGATGCAAGGTAACCCCACCTGGTAGCGGGCACACAGTCAACAACTGTAGACAGAAGGAAGTCCATGGGTGTGGCGCACATCACCTGTAGGGACACAACAGCTACCAGCCTGGATGTGCAATCACGTCGTCGGTGGACACAGTTGACCAAACGAATCTGAAAGTACCCTGTGAAGGACAGAAATGACACACAGTCAAAAGCAATGCAGTACAGGACAGAACAGCAAAACTCATGCACAATACATGTTACAAGATACCCACCCAGAACCAAGTTAGCATGTCAACACTGTTGGGGAGTACAGCCCACCTGTCACCACACATCGCAACACACATCCTGTCAAGTAGCCCATGGACACACTCCAACAGCACCAGAGCACCACCCACACATCATGCCAACTCACATCATTCACATGACACCTCAGGATACTCACATTCAGCTAAAGAAGTTGGTGATGAGCTGTGTGCGGACATCACCATCACCATCATCATCATCATCGTCACTGGCATCGTGGTCCAGGCCAGGATCCTCCACAGGTGGCGGATGTTGGTCATCGTCATCCTGGATGAGAGGCAACTCCTTCCGCACTGCCAGGTTGTGGAGCATGCAGCAGACGATGATAATCTTGCACACTTTCGCAGGGGCATATGGGAGGGACCCTCCGGTCTTGTCCAGGCAGCGGAAGCGGCTCTTCAGGAGACCAAAGGTCCGCTCAATCACTCTCCTGGTCCGACCATGTGCCTCATTGTAGCGCATCTGGGCAGGTGTCACAGGGTTCCTGAGGGGTGTCAGCAACCACGGCATGTTGGGGTATCCCGAGTCACCTACGGACAGACAAGTGCACATCAGCTGACTTGGAAAAGTGGGCGGAATACTACAGATCAGATCACACACAATGGCACAAAGTCAGTACACACCGACAAGCCAGGCACGCTGGTTCTGCATCTGTGCCATCAACCTGGGGATGCGACTACTCCTCATCACAAAGGCATCGTGTGCTGAACCAGGGAAACGGGCACACACGTGTGTGATGGTCATGTCTGCAAGACACACCACCAGTGCATTGACCGAGTGGTAGTGCTTGCGGTTCCTGTAGGCCTGCTCCTGGGCCTGTGGTGGTACCAAAGCCACATGTGTCCCATCAATGGAGCCAATTACATGCGGCATCCTCCCCAGGGCATAAAAGTCACTCTTCACGTCAGTGAGTCGTCGCAGTCTAGGGAAATAGATGTACCGGTTCAGGAAGAGCAACATTGCCGCCAAAACATCGCGGAGCACACGGCTGAACATGGTCTGTGACATCCCACCAGCAGACGCCACAGTATGTTGGAAGGTACCGGTGGCAAAGAAGTGTAGGGCTGCCATCACCTTCACCTTGGGGGTCAGCGCTGTAGGATACGGCCGGCCAGGCTGCAAATGTGGGGACAACTGCACTGCAAAATCCTCAATCAGCTGCCTGGTGAAGCGGTACCGTCGGATGCTGTCCCGTTCCACCATCGTTGCCAGGTCTGGGAATGGCCGATGGACAGCAGGAGCCCTGCAGTGCAGAGGAGAAGTAAGCAAGATCGTCAGTCACCCCACATATGCGGCATTGAACACACTCAAGATCCCAACATACATCATCATGAGGCACAACTACATGAAGTGTGCAGTACCGGAACGACATTTATGGTACATACATGGCCAACATCTGTCAACACGGTCCTACAGGTGGCATCAATTTGTCCCTGTTTGGCCCATTGGATATCATGATGCTGTGTCACAGTCACCCCCCAGTGACATGTGAGGACAGATGTGCCCCAGGCACCACAGCTCAACGACAGGCACATTCCCAGGGACCCTGTAATGCCACATGGACACTGGCATCACCTGGAGTATCATGTGTACACCACAACAAAACAAACATGACCCCCACAGGTAGTGGCCACACTTGCCATGGCAGGAGAGCCATGGACGTCTGTGACACACACGCACAACATCAGAGTCCATGCACACACAACGTGGATGTGGAGACTGTCTCCCATTGTGCACATGAAATCAGAGACATTGTAAACACTACATGCACAAAGACTGTGGAGGGCCATCACTATTGTGCCACTGGGACACCCTGGCTCAAACATACCGTCCCACATGGGACTCACGGGGTATGTGACATGACATACACAAACACCACTGTGAAATGTGACCATGGCACATGCACAGATATGAACAGTTGCACATCACAGTGGTCACGTACACGTAACACCCATGATCCTGTCCCCATGAACACGTGCACAGCCTGGGGGTGGCTGCCCACAGGTGACACCCACAGGACAACATGTACACCAACATACACACAATAGGAAATGCAGCCTTACATGCCTTATGATAAGGTTTGGACAGGCTGTCGTGATGTAGGTGTGCCCCTCACTCCCTGGGAGCTATCTGTGGCTGGCATATGTCCATCTGAGACAGGCATGCTGACATATGCCAGTCACATGTACAGTGATGCGTTGTACTGCAATGGACCGATCGGTGCCTCCGGCCGGCCCATTGCATTCAATGTGTGCGGGTACGCGTTGTACCCCTGTGCGCGTTGTACTGCAATGGACCGATCGGTGCCTCCGGCCGGCCCATTGCATTCAATGTGTGCGGGTACGCGTTGTACCCCTGTGCGCGTTGAACAGCAATGGACCGATCGGTGCCTCCGGCCGGCCCATTGCTTTCAATGTGTGCGGGTACGCGTTGTACCCCTGTGCGCGTTGTACTGCAATGGACCGATCGGTGCCTCCGGCCGGCCCATTGCATTCAATGTGTGCGGGTACGCGTTGTACCCCTGTGCGCGTTGAACAGCAATGGACCGATCGGTGCCTCCGGCCGGCCCATTGCTTTCAATGTGTGCGGGTACGCGTTGTACCCCTGTGCGCGTTGTACTGCAATGGACCGATCGGTGCCTCCGGCCGGCCCATTGCATTCAATGTGTGCGGGTACGCGTTGTACCCCTGTGCGCGTTGAACAGCAATGGACCGATCGGTGCCTCCGGCCGGCCCATTGCATTCAATGTGTGCGGGTGCGCGTTGTACCCCTGTGCGCGTTGTACTGCAATGGACCGATCGGTGCCTCCGGCCGGCCCATTGCATTCAATGTGTGCGGGTACGCGTTGTACCCCTGTGCGCGTTGAACAGCAATGGACCGATCGGTGCCTCCGGCCGGCCCATTGCATTCAATGTGTGCGGGTACGCGTTGTACCCCTGTGCGCGTTGTACTGCAATGGACCGATCGGTGCCTCCGGCCGGCCCATTGCATTCAATGTGTGCGGGTACGCGTTGTACCCCTGTGCGCGTTGAACAGCAATGGACCGATCGGTGCCTCCGGCCGGCCCATTGCATTCAATGTGTGCGGGTACGCGTTGTACCCCTGTGCGCGTTGTACTGCAATGGACCGATCGGTGCCTCCGGCCGGCCCATTGCATTCAATGTGTGCGGGTACGCGTTGTACCCCTGTGCGCGTTGAACAGCAATGGACCGATCGGTGCCTCCGGCCGGCCCATTGCTTTCAATGTGTGCGGGTACGCGTTGTACCCCTGTGCGCGTTGAACAGCAATGGACCGATCGGTGCGCACCCATTGACAATGGGCTTGCCTGGCAACGGACGCGTTTTCGAATATTCGAACGAGTCGGTTGCTGGAAAATCAGTTGGTCACCCACAACAATGTTGCAAAATCATGTATGTCATGAAGTTGAAGATTTGAAGGATGCTGTGGGCGTGTTTTGGTGCTGCTATTCCATGGATTGGCCAGATTCAGAAGATGCAAACGACTTGGACCTATCACTTTGGACACAAGGGACAGTATCTGCCTCTCCAGCACATATATATTGCTGCATGTTCCCCTGAGAGCCCACTTGCCTGCACTACATGCTCCAGGACGACATCTGCCACTGCACTGCTGCTGTCTCTGCCCCTCTGGACCCTGCAATGGCACGTACTGTGGAGAGAGCCCCAGCCTTCAGCCTTGAAGAGAACCAGGCCCTGCTGGACAGCCTACTTCCACAGTACAGCAAGCTGTATGGGACACCAGGGGAGCAGGTGAGTGTTCTGTGCACTGCCTTTCTGAATGTGCATTTTGTCTGACTAGCAAGGCTGAGAGTCAGCACACCACTGGCTAGCAGGCTCACTGAGTAGTTGTCACCCCCCATAGTGTGTAGTGACTTGCACTGGACAGGTATGGTGCAGTGACAGTGCTTCTGAACAGGGTTTTACTCCCCATGCTATGATACCATGTAGTGACTTCTGGAAAACTGTCCATGGGCAGCCGTGCACTGCCTGGGTACACCATGTGCCCCTGTGATTGCGACATGTATATGCAACTGTGTCATGCACGGATATGTTGCATGTGTAGTAATGTCCTTATCACTTTGTCATCCTGACAGGCTTCTGCCCATCGGAAGCATGAGATCTGGAAGGACATCGTCCGGGCTGTCCGGTCCGTGGGGGTCTACAAGCGCCGGATCCGCAACTGCCAAAAGAGGTGGCAGGACCTTCGGGGCTGGACCCGGAGGATTGCACGGGTCCAGCTGAAGCTGTCGCCTCCTCGCAGGAGGGGCGGAACACGGACCCTGACCCCCCACATGCTCAGGATCCTGGCGGTGGTCTTTCCAGACCTGGATGGGCAGCTGAAGGCCAGAGAGCAGCAAGGAGGGGGTGAGTCAAAGACTGCACTGTGTACTCTGTCTAACATGTTATGTGCCCTCCTCGGGCCAGGTTGAACTGCCACAGTACAGCAGTCATGTTGTCCAGGAGCCATGTCCCTCTATTGTGCACTGCCCACTCCTCATCTGATACCCAGGTGTGGCCCTTACATGCAGGGAATTCTGTCACTTAGGACTGTGTCCTTGCAGTTTGCTTGACTCAAGGTGGGAGACAGCATCTGTTTCCCTGACTCTGTGGTGGGCATCATGGGTGGGTCCATTGCTTACACAATGCCTGTATTCTGACATGTATTCAGCGTGTTACTTTGATCTGTGGTCCAATTGCTGAGCTGATCCACCACATGTGGCTGGGGTACCTGGCACACACCCATGCTGCGGGTGGGAACAATGTTTGGGCCCCAGGAGTATGTATATGACGTGTGTCACACATACTTAGCCAGCTGCCTACAGTCCAGGGCTCATCCCTCATTCATGTGGGGCTGGACAGTCATGCCTACTCCAGGCCATACAATACACTCTGTACTCCCACTCCCGTGTATCAGAGGACACATTGTGCACAGTGATTTGCCCCTCAGGTGTCTGCCTCTGTGTCAGTGTGCTGTGGATTAGTCGCCAGGACTGCTGTGGAGTTTCTTGGTAGGGGCTCAGCATGCCACTGGAGATGTGACCATAGGAGACGATACTTGTGTGACACATAGGTGTCTGATCAGCTGCCCATGCAGACTGGGGCATGTAAATGTGAAGTTCAGGCAGCTGTTCCCCATGCACAGCAGAGTGTGAGGGGCTCAGGTTCAGAGGGTAGTGTCACAGGTCTCCCATATGTCCAATAGGTATGACCTGGACAGATGAGGGTTAAGAGGATGTGTTGTGGGGGATGTACATGTGCACTTGTGCAGCTCCAGGACTTGCATTCCCCATGACCTACTATTGTGACACAGTGCAGAGTGTTGTTGTCTGGCTGCAAAGTCATACATCACTGAGACAGTGATGTATGACTTTGCAGTCATGCCTCCGCCATGGCATGTGTCTACTGATTGGTGATCCTGCAGGGGAGTGACATGTGCTACATGCACACCATAGTGGCGCTGGCTATCAGGACATGGGTGCATCATGGTGTCTGTCGCTGGTATGCATCACATGCATTTCCTATTTGACTCTGGGCATCCCTTACATCCGTAAACCTGTACTGACTCAGTGGCAAGAGCTGTGATGTGTCCACACCGTGTCCTCTGCACTGTCCAACTACTGTGTACTTGGTGCATGTGTCAACACTGGGGTGTTGCAATCCAACAGACACCAGACAGATGGGTGCAAGGCCATGTGGGATGTGAGTGCCATGCTTGGCATCAGACTGACAATTGACTTCTCCTGTTCAATTAGTGCACTTTTAGCAATGTACAACTAATGATGCCAGGGCTTGCTCTGTGATGTGCTGTGCTCACAGTGGTGTGTGCGTTATGTGCAGGTGACTGATGTCTGTCTGTTTCCCCATTGTTTGCAGATACATCCACGGCCACGGAAGGGGACAGCTCCACGGACCAGGAGGAGCCGGAGAGCCAGACTGGGTCAGCAGCCGAGGAGTGGTCGGAGGGACCCAGTGGCACGGAGGGCGAGGGAGCCACACCGAGGAGTCCTCAGCAGCATCCACCTCAGCTGAGGACCAGAGCAACTCGGAGGATGACTCCCTTGTGGAGGCGGGTGTCAGCAGCCACCACACCCCAGCTAGTGTTGCTGTCCCCGCCACCACCAGCACCACCACCGCCCTCCCATCGGCTCCCATTCCCCAGGTCCGTGGAGGCTCCCATGTCCGGGAGCGTGTCTCCTTTGGGCCAGGCACCGCAGCCCCTGCCCCTGTGTCCCCTGCTGCCCTGAGTGAGGAGTCTGTGTACCTCCTTCGCCAGCTCCATGTAGGGCAGACAGCCATGCTGAGTGTCCTCCATGCGCACACCGCGCTGTTGACTCAGCTGGTGTCGTTCATGGAGGGCATCTCATCGGGCATGTCTGACCTACAGAGGGGCAATAGGTCCATGGACTCCTCCCTGACGGCAGCAGTGTCCCTCCTCAAACGGTCCCTCACCCCTCCTGCCTCTGCTCCATCCACACTCCCCAGCACCTTACCCATCCCAGGCACACACACACTGGCACACACCAGCACACACACATCCAGCACACTGACACACACGCCAATGACAAAACGCACACGCAAGCACATTCAGGGGACTGAAGCCAGACTCACAGGGGATGGGGCCCTGGAACACACACACGCATCCACATGCACTGCGCAGTCCTCAGTTCCCTCTCCCTCCAAAGCACCCTCCCTTGCCTCACCTGCAACCCCAAAGTCACAGCAGCTCTTCCTCTGTGACCTCGGCCTCTTCCCCACCGATGAAGCTGCTCCAGCATCCCGGGGGAAGAGGAAGCCCACCCACACGGAGCAGAGTGCCCCTCGCCCCCGGACACCCTCCCCCAGGCGCAGACGGACTGAGGCCCCCACCCGCAAGTCCCCCCGGAGTGCTAAGAGCAAGACCCCGCCACCGCCCTGCAGCTCAGGCACAAGGTCTCCGTCCTCCATCCCTCAGGCCCCCACTGCACAGGTGCCCCCACCACACCCTGCCCCAGGTTCCCCCACCCACAGATATACCATCCCCAAGATGCTCCGGCCTTCTCCCCCTGCCACTTGCTCTCCCAGCACCACACCCCCGCTGCGCTTGTCTGTGCCACTGATGTGGTGAGGGTGTCCCCCCCTCTGTCCAACCCACCTTGCCTGTTCCCCATTCTCCTCCGCTGGAGGTAGGCACTGCAGTGGAGTCCACTACCGCCCTGTCTGACTTGGGCACTGCAGTGGCGGACCTGTCCACCCCATCTGCAGGGTCCACTGCAGTTGTGCCGGCACCCACGACATCTGTGTCATGCCCCCAGTTGTGCCGGCACACACCATGTCAGACACCTCCACTGCAGTTGTCAGTGGCTCTCCAGCACCCACCACCCCTTCCCTGACTCCCCCTGGTGAGCCCTGATCCTGTCCCTGCGGTGCCTGGCCTGCCCCCCGGTTGCCCCTCCTAGTGGATTGTCCCTGGTATTGTGCAGGCATGCGTAGGGTGACATCTGCCAGTGTCACCCTGTTTGAACTTTGACAATGGACTGGCCATTGGCCTTTGCTCTTTTTTCAGGACTTCGTTTGGCCTCAACACATATGCTGAATAAAGCAACTTTCTTTTCTCTAGTGCTCATGCTTCAGATGTACATGTTGTTGGTGCAGCTAACCATGCCCTTGCTGCAGTGATGGTGATATCTGGTCTCATGATTATGAAGTGTTACTGTGCAGGAACCCATGTGGTCCAGGGGGAATGTGTCCTATCATGTGGTGTATCCATGTCACCAATAGCAGCATCTGAGGGTGTCATGTGTTCAGTATTTGGCAATGGGTTTCCTACTTACATTGGCAATTTCATATCTGTGGCTTCCACCCCTGCACATCTGTTGTGCCTGCCATCGTTGCATTTGTCTACTTCCCTGACCGTGTTGCCATCTCCAGTGGACATGCAGGTTTGGGCATCAATGGGGAGGGACTCATCCGTGTAGTCAGTGCAACATTGCTATACAAGTGTGTTGGATCTGTGCTGATGATTCCGTTGGCACATCCATGACCAGGCTGATGTGATGGGAGCCCTCATTTGGTGCTAATTGTTGATTGTGTGACCAAGTGCTCAGCTGACATGATGGGGCCCTACTGAGGCAACATATGGCACAGCTTTCCTCACACAGGAGTGGAGTCCCCTCATGGCAGTGTGTACACGTGTGACATTGCCTGCGCCCAAGGTGTGTGTTGTATGTGCATGTCTGTGTGTTCACTTCCATTCATCTGCGCATGCTGTGATCCCTAGTGTTGTACCTGTTTGTGATGCTTGCTGACTTGAGCTATGTTCCCCCAAAGTCTTCTCCCTGTGTTCTCTGTGATGTGGGTGCATGGCACATTACTGGTCATCAGGGTGTCACCCATAGGTGTGTTTGCTGTCAGGGCAGAGTTTGTGTGCTGACGCAGATGGGTCACAGTCAGGTTTCCCTTTGGCACTTGTTGTTTGCCCCTGTCATGTGATTTCCGGTTTGTGTTATCTTTCAGTGATTGTGACACGTTGTGTGTGTGACTGCTGGCACTCCTTAGGGTCCGGGCTGCAATGTTGGTTGTTGTCTATGTGTGTTCTTTGTGGGTGACCTTGGCTTCTTCATTGGTGTGTGGCTGTGGCTGGGATCCCATTGGTCGGTGTGGTATTGCCGTCATGTCCATGTACAGCGTAGTGTGCAGTGTGTCAGACATTCAGGAGTCTTGTTGAGTGTCCATGTGTGATGTGTTTCTACACCTTGGTTCCCACCCACCACCCTGGAATAGTAATGGGTGCATGTGCAATGTCACCAGTGCATGTGTACTTCACTGCTGCACATTGTTGGAGGTCGAGGGGTGTGGTGTTGAGTGTGTGCAGATGAGAGTTGTTGCCCGGCTAGTCCCCTGCCTCCATGTTGGCCTTGGCTTACTGGCCATGCTGATTGATTTGTGCTTGTGTAGGTGTGATGGTAGTTAGTTGCTCAGGACACCTGACTGTGGTTCACAGTGTGAACGACATTTAGCTTTGTCATCACAGTGGTATTTTTCTTCAGCCCAGGGTCACCACATTGTGGGGGCCCTGGGGGTGGTGCTGTGGTGTGTCTGTGACTTGCTGTGTCAGTTGTTGTTCCTACGTGCCTGTGTGACATGTGTGTTTTGTGCTCCCTCTCACCTGTCAATGCCTGCTTGCCCACATAGGGGATTTGGATCCATGAGTTACCTTAGTGTGGCAGTGTATGCACATCTGTATGATTGGTATTCAGCTCTCCTCATGTGTTGTGTTGTTGCCTGGGGACAATGGCACCCCCACCCCTCACCTGCTGTGTATGATGACAGTGTTGGTCTGCCTGTTTGTGTTTGTGCATCTGCACCACTGCATTGGCATATCTTGGGTGTGCCATTGGCTGTATGTTGTTTGGTGTGTTTCCCCTGCTGTCCCTGGGACTCCTAGGTCATCGGTCAGCACAGTGATCATGGTTTGTGTGTCCCATTGCTGCCATGGTATGGTATCTGTTCACCTCACATCTGCTGTCTCCACAGGGTATCTGCATTTGTGTGCCCATTGGTGCAAATATGTGGTTCTGCATTCTGATGGTCACTTCTGTCATTGTGTCATTGATGACTGTTGACGGTCTCAGCCACCATGGGTGTTGTTTGTCTGCACATGGCCAAAGGAATGTTTCATTTGCACTGCAGTATTTGGCTCCCCCAATTTATGTTGCAATGGGACACATACACTACTTTGCCACAGATGAGTTTTTGGTTCTGTGACCAGGAATGATCCATGCAGTTTGGCAGTTGCAGCTCTTTCTTTGTCAACAATTACCTTTTGGTCACTGTGATGATGAGGGTGTAGACCCCATTGCCACAATGGTCAAAATGTGCTTCAGCTATGGACCCCACACTTGCCTTTTGGTCACTGTGATGATGGGGGTTTAGACCCCATTGCCACAATGGTCAAACTGTGCTTCAGCTATGGACCCCACACTTACCTTTTGGTCACTGTGATGATGGGGGTTTAGACCCCATTGCCACAATGGTCAAAATGTGCTTCAGCTATGGACCCCACACTTGCCTTTTGGTCACTGTGATGATGGGGGTTTAGACCCCATTGCCACAATGGTCGAAATGTGCTTCAGCTATGGACCCCACACTTGCCTTTTGGTCACTGTGATGATGGGGGTTTAGGCCCCATTGCCACAATGGTCATGGGCTGCTTGCATTGTGGGTGCCACACACATATATGTGTGGCACATGTGCTAGGGGGTCACATTGTATGTTCAATGTCATGTTCGGTGTTGTAGGCATTTGACACAGCCTGCTCACACGCTTGTCATGGTGGTGGGGGGATGTCTTAATCTTGCATTCCCTAGGTTGTGGTGTGCTTGTTGTGTCATGCATTGTCCATCCTATGAGTGGGGGTGGTAGTAGTGGTAGGCATCCAGCCCCCTGGCTAAGGGTGGTAGTAGTGGTGGGCATCCTGCCCCCCTGGGTGAGGGTGGTAGTAGTGGTAGGCATCCTGCCCCCCTGGTTGAGGGTGGTAGTAGTGGTAGGCATCCAGCCCCCTGGCTAAGGGTGGTAGTAGTGGTAGGCATCCAGCCCCCTGGCTAAGGGTGGTAGTAGTGGTGGGCATCCTGCCCCCTGGGTGAGGGTGGTAGTAGTGGTGGGCATCCTGCCCCCCTGGGTGAGGGTGGTAGTAGTGGTAGGCATCCTGCCCCCTGGCTAAGGGTGGTAGTAGTGGTGGGCATCCTGCCCCCCTGGGTGAGGGTGGTAGTAGTGGTAGGCATCCAGCCCCCTGGCTAAGGGTGGTAGTAGTGGTGGGCATCCTGCCCCCCTGGGTGAGGGTGGTAGTAGTGGTGGGCATCCTGCCCCCCTGGGTGAGGGTGGTAGTAGTGGTAGGCATCCTGCCCCCTGGCTAAGGGTGGTAGTAGTGGTGGGCATCCTGCCCCCCTGGGTGAGGGTGGTAGTAGTGGTAGGCATCCAGCCCCCTGGCTAAGGGTGGTAGTAGTGGTGGGCATCCTGCCCCCTGGGTGAGGGTGGTAGTAGTGGTGGGCATCCTGCCCCCTGGGTGAGGGTGGTAGTAGTGGTAGGCATCCTGCCCCCTGGCTAAGGGTGGTAGTAGTGGTGGGCATCCTGCCCCCTGGGTGAGGGTGGTAGTAGTGGTAGGCATCCTGCCCCCTGGCTAAGGGTGGTAGTAGTGGTGGGCATCCTGCCCCCTGGGTGAGGGTGGTAGTAGTGGTGGGCATCCTGCCCCCCTGGCTAAGGGTGGTAGTAGTGGTGGGCATCCTGCCCCCCTGGGTGAGGGTGGTAGTAGTGGTAGGCATCCTGCCCCCCTGGGTGGGGGTGGTAGTAGTGGTGGGCATCCTGCCCCCTGGCTAAGGGTGGTAGTAGTGGTAGGCATCCTGCCCCCCTGGGTGAGGGTGGTAGTAGTGGTAGGCATCCTGCCCCCCTGGTTGAGGGTGGTAGTAGTGGTAGGCATCCAGCCCCCCTGGGTTGGGGTGGTGGCGCGCATTCAGGCCCCTGTGTGCATATGTGGCATTGGTGATGGGCATCCCGCCCCTATGGTGCTGCTGTTGCTGGTGTAAGTATATTCAGATTCCCAGTGTATGTGTGTGATGTGTCGTGTACGTGTTGTATGTGTTTTGTGGTTGGTGTCTGACTTACCTTCTGCGCCGTACGCGTCCGTGCCTGTTCCGGTAGTAGATGTAGAATATTGGTATGATCGGGACGAAGGGATTCATGGTTGGTTCGTGTCGTTCGTCCTTCTCGTTGCTTCGCGTCGTCCTCGTCGCTTGGCTTCGTCCTCGTCGCTTCGCGTCGTCCTCGTCGGTGCTGTGTCTCGTCTCGTAGCCGTGGATCGTGTTGTGGCGCGATTCGGAGCTTATGTGCGCCTCTCCCGGATGCTTTGACGTGCCGTGCGTAGCGACGGGTTCGGGCGCGTACGGAAAGCGCATCGTACTTGTCCGGCCGGACGGGGCTGCATTTTCCCTTCCGTGCGACTCGATTCGGCGTTTCCGGATTCGCCTCGGTCGGAGAACAGGACCTGGTTTGGGTGAGTACGGCTCGGCCGGGATTTTTGCTGTTGTGCGCATCGTACTTGCTCGTTCGGTGTGCTGTACGGATCGGTCGGGAAACTGGCTTTCGCATGGCTTTTTTCCCGACCGAATAGTATTGGGTGCGCCTCCGACCGAGATCGGAATCGGCCCCTATGGGTCTTCCTGGGGGGTCTTGCAACCGTTTATGTATTTTAGGCAAAAAATAGATGACGGGGATTCTTGGGAATTTCTTGGAAAGATAATCAAACTCCTTGGGTCCCAAGAATCCACCGTCTAGTCCCATTTTCAGGATGACAAAAATGCATTCTTGAATAGATCTAGTGGGATCTTCTTTCACCTTTCGGTACCACTCTGTGTTATAAACCTGACTCCTGCCTTCCGATAGATACATTTCTCGGGGCCAAATCACAAGGGCTCCGCCCTTGTTGGCTTGTTTTATAACCACCGTCGTGTCCTGCTTTAAACTGGTAATAGCTAGCTGCTGTTTAGCAGTGATATTCCTTTGGACAAATGATTTTCTCTTTTCGAGCTGGCTGATGCCTGACAAAACAGCTTGCTCGAAGGCTAGAATCTCTTTAGCCACACTCTGGGTTGGTGGAATGAATTTTGACTTGTTGGAGAGGCCGGATATTTCTCTGGTATTAGTGTATTCTTTACCAGCAAAAAATGCTTTAAGTCGGACTTTCCGACAAAACTCAATAGCCTCCAACTTGAGCCTTGTGAAGTCTGTAGACCTATTAGGGACAAATTTAAGCCCCAATTCGAGGACTGATTCCTCCTCTTTAGTCAAAAGCCTTTGGGATAAATTGACGATAGATGTGGACTTTACGACTTGTACTGCTGCCGTCTTGTCCTCATTTCCCATGGCTGGGGTTTGAATCTTCCCCCAGCATTTTTTGCTGGTAAAGAATACACTAATATCAGAGAAATATCCGGCCTCTCCAACAAGTCAAAATTCATTCCACCAACCCAGAGTGTGGCTAAAGAGATTCTAGCCTTCGAGCAAGCTGTTTTGTCAGGCATCAGCCAGCTCGAAAAGAGAAAATCATTTGTCCAAAGGAATATCACTGCTAAACAGCAGCTAGCTATTACCAGTTTAAAGCAGGACACGACGGTGGTTATAAAACAAGCTGACAAGGGCGGAGCCCTTGTGATTTGGCCCCGAGAAATGTATCTATCGGAAGGCAGGAGTCAGGTTTATAACACAGAGTGGTACCGAAAGGTGAAAGAAGATCCCACTAGATCTATTCAGGAATGCATTTTTGTCATCCTGAAAATGGGACTAGACGGTGGATTCTTGGGACCCAAGGAGTTTGATTATCTTTCCAAGAAATTCCCAAGAATCCCCGTCATCTATTTTTTGCCTAAAATACATAAACGGTTGCAAGACCCCCCAGGAAGACCCATAGTTTCGGGAAGTGACTCCTTGTTGGAACCGATCTCGAAGTATGTCGACTTCTTTTTAAAACATTTTTTGGTGGATGTACCATCATATCTGCAAGACACCACGGATTTTATAAATAAAATTGAAGGACAGTCGTTTGATGAAACATCACAATGGATGGTATCCTTTGATGTGACTTCACTATATACCCAAATACCCCAGGATGAAGCACTCCAAGTGATTGAACTCTACTTGGAAGCAAGAACACGTCCGCATAGGGTCCCAACATTTTTCATCTTACAGTTAGCGGAGGTTGCACTAAGAAAGAACTATTTCAAATTTGAGGATGCGTTTTATTTGCAGGTGAAGGGGACCGCCATGGGTTGTCCCTTCGCTCCAGAAATGGCGGTCCTCTTCATGGCACAATATGAGGACCGATTTGTCTTCAATAATAATCCGTTCAAAGAAGGTATAGCGCATTGGATGCGCTATATCGACTACATTTGGTTTGTTTGGAGTGGGTCTAGGGAGGAACTAGATACCTTCCATGGGTGGCTTAACATACGCCACCAAGATATTAAGTTCAGTCAAAGTGCAAGCCAAACTTGGTTGACGTTTCTTGATGTTGAAGTGTCATTTAATGACTCTAAATTGACAACTACATTGCACAGGAAGGACACCGATAAAAACACAATTTTGCACCACAAAAGCGCTCACCCCCGTAGCTTGAAAGACAACATGCCATATGGTCAATTATTGCGTATAAGACGCAATTGTTCATTAAAAGTAGACTTTGAACATCATGCAGCCATCTTCCAAAAACAAATGATCGAAAGGGGCTATCCGAAAAAATTGCAAAAGCATGCCATAAAAAGGGCGTGGTTCACGCCCAGGGAAGAACTGTTGCGAAAAAGAGTTAAGCCACCACTGGAAAGATTGATGTGTGTCACGACCTTTGGGCCTGACACCAATAAATTTCGCCAAATTATGTTAAAAAAATGGCATCTATTGGAAAATCTGGAGTATCCGTTCCAGAAACCATTATTTGCCATGAAAAAAGGCAAAAGTATTGGTCAGCAAATTGTGCGAGCCGATATCTTTCCAACACAATCTAAAGGCAATTTGGGATCACAATGGCAATTGAAGCCAGTGGAAGGTCAGCACAAATGTGGAACATGTGTGGCCTGCGATTCCACGATTGAAGGGACTGAATTTGTTCATGATGGAATTAAATGGCGCCATGCAGAATTTACCAACTGCAAGTCTAAGAACGTTGTCTATGCAGTGGTTTGTCCGTGTTTGAAACTATACGTAGGTAAGACTAACCAACAGATCAACCAGCGGATAACGCAGCACCGGTCAAGAATTTTAAAAAAGGTGGTTACTGCACCTATGGTGCAACACTTTATAGATAAATCGCATAATGAACGTGATTTTAGATGGACTGTTCTGTGCGTGTTAGATACATCCAAACGTGCACTGGATATAGATAATGTACTGTTACAAAAGGAAGTGTATCTTATCTTGAAGTTCAACTGTGCAGTCACGGGCCTAAACGGGATGACTGAATTGTCAAAAACTTAAGGTGTGTCCCCAGGACATCATGTCCCATAATGCATCAGTGCGGCTGCACTAATAGTTTTTATCAATTTATGCAATTTGAGTGGCCGGTAGGCCACACTATATTCCCCATGAATGACGTAGGCATCCACGGGTTCAAAATGGCCCGTTTGAAGTGCCCGTGCGAGATGCAGTTACAATGATGGCGTTGCTGCAGTGAATGGAATTAGAGCCTTTGAAAATGTAAGTAAACCGCACGTGCCGTGGAATTTCCAGAGCCCTTATATTAAGAAGTGATTAAGTAGCTGGCAGCTTTCTTGCCGGTTTTGAATATTCGTAATTTCAATTGCAGAGACATCGGGAAGTTTACAACAAGAGCGCTGTTGGCGCCGTCTGAAAAGGGATTCATTTTGGAACACACGCCGTGCGTTGAAAAGCATAGGTGAGTTTGCGAGGTTGATCGCTATCGAGTCTCTTGAAAAACATGAGGCGACAACATAGTTTTGAATGGGCTTCCGTTATGTAGTGTATTTTTTTACACATTGCAGGTTGCCAGCTTTTGCTGTGGCAGACATACGCTGACCGGATGGGCAGCTGTATACATTTAAGGTAATTTATGATCCAGTTGTCTTATATAGTGATAGACGATATTTCAGGAGATGTCTTGAATATTCATTGGAATTATTTTTTAGCAATAAAGGCACAGGTGTGTTTCCGGTGCAGAGCGTGGTTTACGAATAGCTTTGAAAAGCTGACATGGCAATGAGTCCTGTTCGATTTTAAACAACAGTTGACCCGGACCACAAGGCCTGTTCCCAGGTATTTATCTACGTAATTTGTTTATATATAAGAGTTGGAGTGGTTTGAAGGAGAAAAGGTTCTGATTTTGTGCTTCTGCGTCATTTTCCTATAGAAAACGTTGATATCCACTAAGAGGCAGCCCTGAGGAGAGTCCCAGCAGCTATAGCCTGGGTCTCGAAACGCGTTGGCAATCTGTCCACGGAGGAATCAAAAATACGAATTCATTTGTGTACTTGGAGAGGGATTGTTATGAGTTGTATCCCCCAGTTGTACAGAAGAATATTTTCCCCGTGTGTGATATAGAGAGTGGTTCACGTTTGACAGATTAGTTTTAGTTGTTGGGTGGATGATGTGAATGAGTGAATGTGGTTTGTAAATTAATGTTTGTATTAATGTAATTTGTGTTGACAAGAATTTGTCTGAAGTCTAATGAGTTATGTTTTGATGTTTGTCATTTGAAATTGAAGTATTTTCTTTTCTGTACATTCAATTTTTGATAAATAATTTTCTTAGAAAACCAATCAAATAGAGGTGGATAAATAAATAGTCCATTCAAATAGATAAAGTGGTTGCCTGTTTGTAGCTCGTCAAAGTGAAGAGTCTAAAGCACAACGGGGTTAGGTTTCTTTTTGTGTTTGTACTTTTAGAAAGTTGGCATATTCTTGTCCTAACCATTACGTGCCTGCAGCCTGTATCCTCGGTCACATGACTTAGTGTCGCTGAAAGTTGGTCTTTGTGTATTTCTCCCAGACAGTGAGGCAAAGGGGGAATAGGTGTTGGTAGGATGGGCCATCCCTGACTTGATGAGGAGGAAGAGTTGTCACCTACCACATTTGCACATCAAAAAGGTTCTGCCTGAGAACACTCACAAAGGATTTGACACTAGTCTTTTGTGACCCCAGACAAGCTGGGGCCAGGGGCAGAGAGGAAGGAAATTCCAAGCATCTGTGGGGGTGGAAATCTCCAGAGCCTTCTCCTACTTCAAAGTTGGCATTAGGTATAAATAATGCATCCTCACACCCAACTCTTTAGTACATCTCTGGTCCTTTGGAAGACTCAGAAAGACTGCGGTGCTGATCTGCAAGAAGGACTGTTACTTTGCTGCCCCGCTGCCTGAGTGAGAAGGACTGAACCTATATCTTAAACCCAGGCACACCAGAGTGACTCCAAGGGTTTTTTGGCTGGACTCCTGATCAGAGCCTCCGCAACAGAAGAGGCTCTAACCAACTTGAACCCAGCACCTGGACTCTGTCTGCTGTGAGTCCTATGCCCCAAGTGGTGCCATCCCCGTCCTGGCCCCTGGAAGTGGGCCTGAAGGTGCTCTGCCAGCCCATATGTGGTCCTGTGCGCGGAACTGGCACTGCGCAACGCATCCTCGAAGCAGGCCATCGCATCCCAAGCCCCTCGTCGAAGGCATCCTCGGCGACGATGCAGGCGTTCGCATCACAGCCCCTTAGCTTCCGTGGAACTGCCGCTTCGCAATGCATCCTGGATGCATTGCAAGCCCCTGGCCAACGGCATCCTGCCAATGATGCAAGACTTCGCATCACAGCCCTGCTGCTTCTTCGGAACCCCGGCTGCACGACGCATCCTCACAGCGGGATCTCGCAAAGCAGGATTTAAGGTACTTTGTTCAGTAGGCCTAACTTGGTCCCTGTATGTGACCCATGCTCCATCATGGTCGGCCTGAACTTGTGACTTTGTCCCGGTCCGGCACGACCAGATAACCACAGTTGGCGCACTGTGCCTTTAAGCACAATTTTTACTTAAAACTTTAAAATTGCACATCTCCGGTTTTACTGAAATTATTACAATTTACACCATTCTTCTAAATTGGTGTGGAATTTTTCTTGCGTTTTTATTACTGTTTGAAGGGCTGTATAAATACTTTCCACATTGCCTCTAAGTTAAGCCTGGCTGCTTTTGTGGCAAGCTACCAGAGGGTTAAGCACAGGTTAATTTGGGGTTTGCTTGTGTTTCACCCTGACAGTGATTGTGGTTGCTGCTTGAGTAGGATGTCACCCCCTTCAACTAGTAACCCCATTTCCTACAATAAGTATCTTTTTATAAATGTAGAATTATTTTTAAAGTTAATATATGTTTTTACATTACTATAGTGTACAATAATTAAAATTCGATATGCATATTCAATATACTTACCTATTTGTTTACGATATTGTGATCTTCTATATTTTGGTTGTCAGTATTTTTGACTTTTCTTACAAAGTACTTAAAGTCGATATTTGTGTCTGTGATATATTTTTGGGAGATATTGTCAAACAACTGCTATACTTATAAAAAATGTAAACTTCTCTGACAATGTAAAAGCAACTCTGACATGAAGTGTACAGGAGGACAATGATTCACCATAATCTGGTACGTCATACACCCTTTGGCCTTCCAATGACATCACACAGTGACCTCTAGTCTTATCAATGATCGCTCATCTTTGCTGCTGAGTGGTTAGGTGGAGTGCAAGGAGTGAAAACCACAGAAAGTAACCAGGGCTTTTAGGCTAGTATTGAGGTCATGACCTCTGAGATCAGGAGTAGCGAGGGCAGTGAAAATGTATGAAAGACCTACGCCTAATTGTATTAGGCATCCTTGTAAACTCCTATACCTGCTTCGATAGCAGACTTTTAGTTTTTCAAAGGAATATACACAAGTTTCACCGGTAAGGTGGAATTTCTCCATTCATAAACTCAGTGCCAGCTATAGGTGGGCTTGTAGGTGTTCATGGGTGGTCCACCTGTAAAGGTTAGTGAATACCAACTAATTCTCACCTTTGTGATGTTCAACAAAAAACTACAATTGTATCCCATCCTTTGAGCACAGACAAATGCAGGAGAAAACGGCAGGAGAAAACGAATTTATGGTTGGGGAGGGGGCAACAAAGCCCACATATTTAATGGTTGGATAAGGAAGTGGTTCCCCCACCTGAAAAGCAGAAATCCTTGCGGAAAACAAAATAAATGTGTTAATTCACATTTGCATTACATTTCCATATGCACAGCTAGACATCTGGTTACAATTCTGCGCAAGGAAATACCCATTTGAGTACCCGTGGAAGTTTGTAACCATTGCGACTGTTTTAGATTTCCAGTGGTATGACAGTTGGTATTTTCTCCAAATATAGGAATAAACCTATGCCCTGTTTGTAGTTTTGCAGAATACAATATAACACACACACACAAATAACAGGCCCCCAACACATTCTAAAAATGTTTAGCTTAATCAAAAACTTTACATGTGGTCTATTTCTTATTGGACATAGGTAACTACTGATGGTCATAATTTATGCCAATATCCTTGAACCCAGATTTACCAGAGTGTTAGCACCCAATCACCTGCTGCAGTTTATTCGCAAGATTGCCACAGTCAGTTATGCACTTTATCCAAATAGACCAGCCTCAATGCACTGCTATCGCGGCGGTATCCATCGAAGCCCACCTCTTCCTACCTCACCTCTACCAAATCCAAACACAAACTAGGAGCATTTATACATTCCAGGCCCACAGTCGTAGGTGATATCTAATCCATCCCAAAATACTAGCTCCATGTTCTGCACCGCAGGATTTAGCAGCTTCCAGGGACTATCTGCCTTAGTTGTAGACCCTACTGCTGACCATCAAGACGCCCCCACCACTGAGAACACCCCACCACGTGAGCACATTGCTGCCATCTCCATCAGGACCACATTTCTGATCGCCATCTGTCAAAAACTGTCCAGAGTGTACCTGGAGAAAGTAGACATTTGAAGAAGCACTTAACTTGTGCAGGTGGTCCCAGAAGTTCAATCAATCACTCAATCAATCAGGGGTTTGTAGAGCGCACTACTCACCCGTTATGGTCTCAAGGCGCTAGGAGGGGGGTAGTTGTGCAGCTCCATTGGAGTCATTCGAATGTGCCAGGTCTTGAGGTCTTTTCTGAATTGGAGCAGTGTTGGGCTTTGTCAGAGGTGGAGGGGGAGGTCGTTCCAGGTCTTGGCTGCGAGGTAGGAGAAGGACCTTCTACAATCAATCAATCAATCAGGCGTTTGTTAAGCGCGACTACTTACCCATAAGGGTCTCAAGGCGCTGGGGGTGGGGAGGGTTAGCAGGTTCCAGTCCATCAGGGGCGGGGTCTGTCGAAGAGCCAGGTTTTGAGGTTTCTTGCGAAGATGGGGAGCGATGTTGTCTGTCTGAGGTGGAGCGGAAGGGCGTTCCAGGCTCTGGCCGCGAGGAAGGAGAAGGAGCGGCCTCCCGATCTGGTCTTTCTGGTGCGGGGGACCACGGCATAGGAGAGCTCGGCTGATCGTAGGGTCCTCTGGGGTGCGTGGAATTTGAGTCAGCTGTTCAGGTATGCTGGTCCGGTGTCGTGGAGGGCCTTGTGGGCGTGGGTGAGCATCTTGAAGGTGACTCTAGCTTGGATGGGGAGCCAGTGGAGTGTGCACAGGTGCTGGGAGATGTGGCAGTGTCTTGGCAGGTGGAGGACCAGTCTTGCTGCGGCGTTCTGGATGTTCTGTAGCTTGCGGGTGAGGTTTTTGTTTATTCCGGCGTAGAGTACGTTGCCGTAGTCGAGTCTGCTGGTGACTAGGGCGTGAGTGACGGTCTTTCTGTGTTCGAGGGGGATCCATTTGAAGGTCTTACGTAGGAGGCGGAGGGTGTGGAAGCAGGAGGACGAGACAGAGTTGATCTGGCGGTCCATTTTGAGCTCAGAGTCCAGGATGATTCCCAGGTTGTGTGCGTGGTCCGTGGGGGTGGGCGGGCTTCCGAGGGCGGGGGGCCACCATGTGTCGTTCCAGGCGTCGGGGTTTGGGCCCATGATGAGTACTTCTGATTTGTTGGTGTTTAGTTGTAGGCAGCTGTTTTTCATCCATTTGGCGACTGCTTCCATGCCTTCTCGAAAGTTGTGTCTGGCGGTATTGGGTTCGTTGGATAGGGAGAGGATGAGTTGGGTGTCGTCTGCGTACGACACAATGTTGAGTCCGTAGGTTCTGACGATGGGGGCGAGCGGAGCCATGTAAACGTTGAAGAGCGTAGGGCTGAGGGAGGACCCCTGGGGGACTCCGCATGTGGTAGGTGTAGGGTCCGAGAGGAAAGGGGGGAGTCTGACCCGCTGCGTTCTGCTGGAGAGGAAGGAGCGGATCCAGTCGAGGGCCTTGTCTTGGATCCCAGTGTCGTGGAGTCTGCGTATTAGGGTGCGGTGAGAGTCTGTGTCGAACGTCGCTGAGAGGTCGAGGAGGATGAGGGCTGCTGTTTCTCCTTTGTCCAGTAGGGTGCGGATGTCGTCTGTTGCGGCGAGGAGGGCGGTTTCCGTACTGTGGTTTTTTCTGAAGCCGGATTGGGAGGAGTCGAGGATGTTGTGCTCTTCGATGAATGTGGCGAGTTGGCTGTTGATGGCTTTCTCAATGACTTTCGCTGGGAAGGGGAGCAGGGAGATGGGTCTGTAGTTTTTGAGGTCGGTGGGGTCCGCCGAGGGTTTCTTCAGGAGGGGGTTGACCTCAGCGTGTTTCCAGTCGTCGGGGAACGAGGCGGTTGCCAGGGAGCAGTTGATGGTGTGGCAGAGCATGGGTACGATGGTGTTGGCGGCTCTGTTGAAAATGTGGTGGGGGCAGGGGTCCGTGGGGGCCCCAGAGTGGATTGACCTCATCGTCTTCAGTGTGTCTTCGGTGGTGAGGGCTGTCCAGTTGTCGATCGCTGGCTTCAGGGTGTCGGGGGTGGTTGGTGAGGGTTCAGTGTGTTGGTTGTCTTCGTCGAAGTTGTCGTAGATGCTCTTGATTTTGTGGTGGAAAAAGGTGCTGAGTTTGTCGCAGAGGTCTTGTGAGGGAGGGATGTCGGTGGACTCGCTGGTGGGTTGGGCGAACTCCTTGATGATGTTGAGGAGTTCTTTGCTGTTGTGTGCGTGAGTGGAGATTCTGTCTTCAATCGCTTTTTTCCTCGTTTTTCTGATGAGTTGGTGGTGGGCGTTGGTGGCAGCTCTGAAGTTGTTGTGGGCTTCTGTGGATTTGGTGTTCCTCCAGGCCTTTTCGAGGCGGCGGCAAGTGCGTCTGGACTCTCGAAGTTCGGTGGTAAACCATCTGGCTTTCTTGGCGTGGGTGTTTCTCTTGAGGGGGGATATGGTGTTGGCGCTGTCGGAGATTCATCTGTGCAGGGTTCGGACTGCGGTGTTGGGGTTGTCGTTTTCCGCAATGGTTGGGGTGGAGTTGCTGAGTGATGAGGTTAGCTGGTCGTCGGTGATTCTGGTCCAGTTTCTTCGTGGGAGCAGGTGCTGGTGTCTAAGGATGGTGGGTGTTCTGAAGGTGAAGTGGACGCATCGATGGTCAGTCCATGGGAGTTCGGTGGTGTGGATGAAGGTGATGGAGTTTCCTGTTGTGAAGAGGGGGTCGAGGGTGTGTCCTGCTGAGTGCGTGGGTTCGGTCACGATCTGGCAGAGTCCAATGTTGTGGAGGTTGTCCAGGAGGGATGTGGTGCTGGGGTCCAGTTGGTTGTCGAGGTGGAAGTTGAGGTCTCCCCCAGTAGGGTGTAGTTGGTGGACGCAATGGCATGCGGGGAGATGATGTCCGTGATGGAGTTGGCGAAAAGTCCGCGGGGTCCAGGGGGTTGGTAGATGAGGGTGGTGGTAGGGCTGGCCAGTATCTTGAAGTGAAGGTGTTCCATCAGGTCTGTGGGCTCGTCGGGGAGTGTGCTCAGGCGGAGGGTGGATTTGTGGACGATGGCGATTCATCCTCCCGGGCGGGTGGGGCGGTCCTTCCTGGAGATCTTGTATCCTTGGGGAATGGCGATGGCGATGTCCGGTCCCGAGGTGGTGTTGGTCCATGTTTCGGTGAAGAACGCTACGTCCGGGGTGGTGCTGTCGAGGGGGTCCCAGATTTCGATGGCGTGTTTGTGGAGGGATCGGACGTTGAGGAGGATGCATTGCAGGGTCTTCGGTTCGGTTGTGGTCTTGCGGGCGGGTTGCGCCGGGTCCGTGGTCTTGGCGGTGCTGCAGGTGTGCCGGCAGCGGTGACAGCTGAAGGGTCCGTGGGTGTCGGCTGGTGATGCTAGCTTGCAGTTGTTGTTGCATCCTGGGTTGAGAGCGTGGAGTGCCGTGGGTCGTAGCGTTGGCGTTGCGGAGGTCCAGGGTTCCTGGCGCTGGTCGCGGTCGGGGCGCAGACGGGCGCAGACAGGCTTGCCTTTGGCGTGCCAGCGGCGCGCCCGCTGCGTGCGGCCGCCATTAAGTAGGGGTCGGGGAGGGCTGGACAGCTGGGATGCGGGAGCGGGGAGGGGAGCTGGATTGGGCCGGTCGCGTTGGTCGTGCTGGGGGGGAGGGGCCCCGGGAGCAGCAGCGGCAGAGGAAAACGGGCAGAAAAAGGCAAAAAGAGAGGAAAGAGTGGAAATAAGGCAGTGAAAAGTGCAAGAAAAGTGGAGGAAAGACACAGAAGGAGAGTGAGAGGGGGAGATTAAATCAGTGAAAAAACGAGTGAAAACGGAGGAAAGACACAGAAGGAGAGTAAAAGGGGGAGATTGAACTCAGTGAAAAACGAGTGAAAACAGAGAGAAAGAGCGGAGCGAGAGATAGGAGACAGAGGTCCACTGGACCACCAGGGATAAGGCGCAGGTAAAACCTGCAGGTGGAGGAGGGCCTCGAACACCAACACTCGAGAGTGCAGGGGCTCGGTGGAAGGCCTCACTTGATGGTGGAGCTGCGAGGGAGGGAGAGCAATTTCATCACCGACAATGAGTCAGTGGTCTTGCTCGCCTGTCCCCGCAGCGGCCGCCATTAAGTTGGGGTCGGGGAGGGCTGGAAAGCTGGGAGGCGGGAGCGAGGAGAGGAGCTGGATTGGGCCGGTCGCGTTGGTCGTGCTGGGGGGGAGGGGCCGCGGGGGCAGCAGCGGCAGGGAAAAACAGGCAGAAAAAGGCAAAAAGAGAGGAAAGAGTGGAAATAAGGCAGTGAAAAGTGCAAGAAAAGTGGAGGAAAGACACAGAAGGAGAGTGAGAGGGGGAGATTAAATCAGTGAAAAAACGAGTGAAAACGGAGGAAAGACACAGAGGGGAGTGAAAGGGGGAGATTGAAATCAGTGAAAAACGAGTTAAAACGGAGGAAAGACACAGAAGGAGAGTAAAAGGGGGAGATTGAACTCAGTGAAAAACGAGTGAAAACGGAGAGAAAGAGCGGAGCGAGAGAAAGCAGACAGAGGTCCACTGGACCACCAGGGATGAGGCGCAGGTAAAACCTGCGGGTGGAGGAGGGCCTCGAACACCAACACTCGAGAGTGCAGTGACTCGGGGGAAGGCCTCACTTGATGGTGGAGCTGCGAGGGAGGGAGAGCAATTTCACTGACAATGAGTCTACCCGCTCTGTTCCTGTAGAAGCATGGGACGGTGGCTAGGGAGAGGTCGACTGAGCAGAGGTTTCTCTTGGGGGCATGGAAGGAGAGACGGGTGTAGAGGTATTGTGGTCCGATTTTGTGGAGGGCCTTGTAGGCGTGTGTGAGTAGCTTGAAAGTTATTCTTCTTTCGACAAGGAGCCAGTGGAGATTGCGCAGGTGTTGGGTGATGTAATTGTGCAGTGGCATGTCGAGGATTAGTCTGGCTGCGGCGTTCTGAACGGTCTGGAGTTTGCAGAGGAGTTTTTTGTTGATTCCGGCGTAGAGGGCGTTGACGTAGTCCAGTCTGCTGGTGATGAGGGTGTGAGTGACCATTTTTCTGGCATCGGAGGGTATCCATTTGAATGTTTTGCGGAGAAGGCGGCGGGTGTTGAAGCATGCTGAAGAGACGGTGTTGATCTGGCGGTTCATAGTGAGCGATGAGTCCAGTATGATGCAGAGGTTGCGTGCATGATCTGTTGGGGTGGGTGGGTTTCCGAGGGCGGGGGGCCACCAGGTGTCGTCCCATGCGGAGGAGGTGGAGCCAAGGATGAGGGTTTCTGTTTTCTCTGAGTTGAGTTTCAGGCAGCTGTTCTTCATCCAGGTTGTAACGGCTTTCATCCCTTCTTGGAAGTTGTGCCTGGTGCTGTCGGGTTCCTTGGTGAGGGAGAGGATGAGCTGGGTGTCATCGGCGTAGGAGACGATGTTGAGCCAGCGTTTTCTGACGATGGTTGCGAGGGGGGCCATGTAGACATGAAGAGGGTGGGGCTGAGGGAGGATCCTTAGGGTACTCCCCATCTGGTCTCTGTCGGTTCTGAGAGGGGTTTGCCACTTGCACACATTTTTGGGAACCAGATCTTGTTTTTCTTCATCAGACAGCGAAGGGTCAGGGAGAAGAAAGGTCAGGGAGAAAAGAGGAAAAGAAAAAGAAGGAAGAGAAAGACAGGAAAACAGCATCAAAGGGAGGAACCTGGAATGAAAAATAACGTGGAAGAGTGGGACAAAGAAACAAGAAATGTATGCTGGTGAAAGAAAGAGGCATTAATTGAAATAGAAACTTGGTAAGCCTTGATATTGGCAGCCTCGTCACTACACAGTGCTCTCTCCTAAGAAAAACACTGAACCCCTGCACTTGTTTTTTTATATATAGAAATTAAAGTCTGCTTTAAAAGAAATGGTCAGAAGGAGAGACGAGGTCTAACTCCTCTTTAAAATGAATTGGGCAGAAAGGACTTTCAAGAGAGAGGAAGAAGAAAAATAATATATATGCACATTTTAAAACCATGTCCCAAAGTTAGTGAATTCATGGAAGGCAATGACTGGGGAACATTCCATCGGAAGTTGCAGGTCTGATAAAATCGTTTTACATCAGACCAGCTACAGGACGCATCGCTGATTGATCATCCCGACAATCGTAAATAGGAAATAATGAGACCGCCTGACTATTTACCCATATTTAAAAAAATTGAAGAATTGCACATATTTTGAGAAATAATAAGTGCAGAAATGTGTTAGCACCAGATAAGAGTTTAACCTGTTATACGGTTCCTAGGAGGGTGACAGGTTACAGGACGACAATGCCTGCCAGGAAAAAATGCGTGCAGGGCACCTTCTTGTGTTAATGAAAACATGCCCGCCATTAGAAAAAGATGGTAAGTTAGAAAAGGAAAGCTAAAATGGAAACTAAACGTAATCTCTACAACATACCAATACGTCACAGTTTACTTAATTTTTTCTATATGTCAGTCTTTTATCCATAAGGCAGTGTCAACCCATCAAAAAACACCAGGCCGTAGTCTGAGAGTGTATGAAAGGTAGGAACAGCATGGGGATACTTTGTTTGCCCCACACAGATCATGTGACCCTGGGCTAAAGAGCCTTCTATAAAGTTAGGGGAGTTCAAAGTTTATATTATATGGGGAGTAGTTTTGTGACGTTCCCAATTATTGGGCTTTACATAGTTTGTAAAGTTTCCTGCTTTATTTTCTCCTATGCCCAAGTGTAGCTTTTCCCCTGTACACTACTTCTGTCCCACCAATTAAGAACCTCATGACCAAAATTACAAAATAACATTTATTTTCATGCTGTCCCGTGTTCTGTTCCTCCATTGGCCAAGCTCTTGGGCACTTGGAGTTAATGGCGGTACCACATGACTGTACGCTGCCATTTTGTGCTCAGTGCCTGTCTTGTGCAACTTTTCTCTAGGGAAAGTTTGCCAAATTACACTCGTATACAGAAAGCTGAAAATGGAGAGCATACAATATTAAAAGATGCTTGATCTCTATGCAACATACTAACAGTGCAGATGTTTCTGGCCTTTGCGTATCCATCACACTTTTCGCATGAAATGCAAAAGGGTCACAATAAAAGAACTTTGCGCCGTCGCACACACCCGTACAGCAGATATACCAGCAATCCACTACACCCATCTTCATTCCATTCTACTGAACACAAGAGTTAGCGGTGAAGCACTTGGGTGGGGTTTAGCAGAAGGGAACTCACGTCATACGTCATCATGCACACCTGCATGTTGGCTCATGTGCTGCAGGCACCACAGCGAGGGCACAGGAAGGGAGTGGTGCTGACTGATGAAAGTCTGTCTAGGACTGTCACAAGGGTAGGGAATGTTACTCAATGCCCCACTCTAAACAGAAAGCCTGATCTGTTCTGCCTTGATGCAGCTAAGATGGTAACACCACTAGGTGGCGCATGACAAGCTTCGGACTGAGACGTGGACTCTGCAAATCTTAGCCTTTCTCGAGTCTCTCTAAAGGTGTTCATCACTCACCCACCTCAGCGGAGAAGGAAGGGGAAACTGGGAAGGGAAGAGAACAAGCATTTGCAATGCAATAGGTCTCGCATTTAAGCGAGTTTGAGCTATTGACATTGCAAATAACAATGCCTTTTATTTTTGTTTTCGTTTTTGAAACATAAATAAAAGGCATTGTCACTTACTCTACCAATAGCTTAAACTCGCGTACATGCGAGACCTATTGCATTGCAAATGCTTGTTATTTCTGATTCTTGATGTACTGTGTCTCCTGTGAAGTTTAGTGGACGGGTTGTGCGGTTTTAGCTTTTGTATTTGGGGCACAGCATTCCAGGCGCGCTTAAATCATGCACAAGGCCTCGATTCTTTCCTCAGCCGGAGCCGCTGGGGATGAGGCGGCCAGGCGCAGTCTAGGCCGATTGCAGGGGTGCCTCCTTTGGCCAGCCCTGACCTTTAGCTGACAGTTTGCAAGCTGAGATGTTCCTGTAGAAGCATGGGACGGTGGCTAGGGAGAGGTCGACTGAGCAGAGGTTTCTCTTGGGGGCATGGAAGGAGAGACGGGTGTTGAGGTATTGTGGTCTGATTTTGTGGAGGGCCTTGTAGGCGTGTGTGAGCAGCTTGAAAGTTATTCTTCTTTCGACAGGGAGCCAGTGGAGATTGCGCAGGTGTTGGGTGATGTGGTTGTGCCGTGGCATGTCAAGGATTAGTCTGGCTGCAGCGTTCTGAACGGTCTGGAGTTTGCAGAGGAGTTTTTTTGTTGATTCCGGCATAGAGGGCTTTGACGTGCACAAACCAGTGGCGTAAAGCAAAATTATGCCCCTCCCACCCCCGAAGAATGTGATGTGGGGGGAGAAACCCCATAGCTCTCAGATGTACATTGGCCTTACCGAGGCCCCCTTGAAGGGTTGCCCCGCCCCACGCTCTTGGAGCAAACGTGTATGGTTAGAGTGAAACTTCAAGTCCCAGAATGCACAGCACCACTGGCTAAAGATGTAAAGCCTAGCCGAAGTCGTATATGTTTGCTCAGCTGTTTAAGAAAGTTATCAGCCCCCAACCAACTCCAGGACTCGAGCTGATTAAGTAGATGTTACGAGATGACGACAGACAAACAGGAGGAGACGCGCACTCGGTCATTTAAGCGCCCAAAGTGGGGCAGGGGTGACAAGACAGCCCCTCATGACGAAACAGGTGCGCAGGTCACCCCAATATCCACCCCACCCCCCTTCAACCCGGAGAACTACAAAGGGGAGAGCCCTAACATCTCTAGTACTGCGAAGTGCGACCGCTTCACCCGAGGTGATGCGAGCGACTCCCCATAGATCAGATGTGGAGGAGGCTTGTGATAGCAGCCAGACAGTCAGCAGCTGCGCTCACAGCCCGCTAGCGGTTCGAGGTATCTAGCCCCCCATCCTCCCACATGTGCATCGTCGCACTTTATGGGCACAGCAAACGATCAACCACGGCCAAAACCTACGTTTAAGTGTTATCAGAACACCACATTACCCTTAAAAGAATCGCTTCGTTTGTAATCCGCAGTGACCTCGGTGAACAACGGAGTGCGGGAGGGGGAGGGGGCGAGAAGGCACGGACTGCGGGAGGGGGAGGGGGAGGCACGGGAAGAAAATAGTGCTCCCAATCTAAATAAAACATACTGTGCAACACTCGAAGTAAAGGGGCCAGTAGCCATGGAAGGATACAAATGAAGACATGGCCGTCATAAGGAGGGACTAACAAGACTAAAACCAATTGGAAGGCAGCATTTAGGAACGACAAAGACACACGCCAATGAAAAAGATGGGCGGAGCTTTCACGGAGCTTCTACTCCATACTGAATACTGCATGCCTCGCAAAGCGAGCAGCGCATGCGCGCTGCGGCTATAGGCTCGACCTAAAAACAGGGCCGCTTGCTGTTGCAGGACAGGACTGGTACCAGACTGGTGTTGGTTTCAGGACTTATACGCTGTCTGCCTTTGTTGCTCAGTGGTGGACAGCATTCTGAATTTGGAGAATAAGTATCGGAAAGTTGGGAACTAGGCAGGGATAAGTTACTATAACACCTTCTAAGAATATTGTAATATTTTGCTCTATAACAGTGGGAGTGATGTAGAGATCAGATGTCAACCAGGTTACCAGCCCTGATCCCAGGACCCCAGAGAGACTTGAACAGAAGCAATAGGTAGTCAGACAAATAATAATCGACAAACAATAGAGGCAAAGCCACAAGCCAATGGGCAGGGGCTAGACCGACAGGGAATCAAAAAGGAAGAACAGAACTAAAAGGTTGTGATGCAAGGACGAGTGGAAGAACTACATGGGTGATGAAAGGCAATACAACTATGAGATGCTGCCAGGCACAGAACCTTGGTTGCAGTGGAGATAAATACACCCTGGTAATGATGATGTAACTCTCACACAAGGAATTTCCCACCCCAAAGTGGCAAATTCTTAGTGTGAGAGTTATATCATCATGCTCTACCTTTTCTTAAGCACACTTACCACCCCAAGGTGAGGGTGGCAAACTCCTATTGTGAGAATTACATCATCATGGTCTACCTTTTCTTAAGCACACTCCATTCTCCTCTTGTTAGTAGATTATACCTCCAAGTGGGTGGTGACGCAATGTGTGTCTGTTGCCAATACTAAAACAGTGACGTGTCTGAAGGTGTTCCGAAGTTCTTAGTCACGGACAATGGAGCTCGATTTGTGTCCCAAGAAATGCGCATGTTTCTTAAATATTTTAACATAGTTCACCAAAAAACGGCCTTGTATGCACCACAGGCCAACGGTTTAACTGAGAGAATGAATAGAGTAGTTAAGAGTTGTGCTCAACGTGCACTTGAATCAAGGCTGTCATTCAGCAGTGTTTTGAAAGATACATGGTGGGCTCACCACACTGCTCCCAACTTAGTCACGCAGAGGTCTCCTTTTGAAGCATTAAGGGGAAGAAAAGCTACCTCTAAATTGAATCCGGCGTGGTTGCCTGTGTGTAGTAATGAGAGTATTTCTATTGAAGCAAGACGATCCAGACTTGCTGACTACCAGCAGAAATACAAGTTAAGATATGATACAAAAATGTGTGTGAAAAGAAGGATGTGGTGTCTTGGTGATCAAGTTTTGGTGATGAATCCCAGACATACCTGTAAAGGGTCCTCAAGCTTCATGGGTCCTTATACCATCATTGCCATCAGAAAGAATGTTGTGAAAGTTGACACTGGCAGCATGTGGAGTATGTCCAGGCTGGTGAGGTATACGGGCAAATCTCCAAATGTTCATGTCCCTATTTCTTCTGATGGTTATGATTCTTTGAGTGAAAATGCTCGTGACAGTGAAGCAGGCAGTTCTGCAGGAAGGTGCAGAAATCTGCCTACAAAGCTGAAAGATTATGTCTTATACTAACGTTATGCTTTTTATTTCCTCAGGTTATTATAACAATTACCTTGCATTTGCTGTTGTTAACTTTATGTGTTATGTTTTGTTTTTATGTTCACTTTTGTTTTTTTGTTTTTTCTTTACTGTAAAGGGGATGTGTTATAATCTGAGATTTATAGAACCCTGCTTATGTCATGGAATGCAGTGATGCATGGGAATGTCATGAATCACTCATTCTGTTTCTGGGCGGCCTGCTGTTAAGTCGGTGTTTCTGCTTCTGGAATAAACTTCTTCTTCATCAACATCAACCAGTGTCATGAAGATTTAATACACACTTACCACCCCAAGGTGACCACCGTGGGTTGACAAACACCTATTGTGAGAATTACATCATCATGGTCTACCTTTTCTTAAGCACACTTACCACACCACCTTGGGGTGGCAAATTCCTAGTGTGAGAGTTACATCATCATGGTCTACCTTTGTTTAAGCGCATTTGCCACCCCAAGGTGAGGGTGGCAAATTCCTAGAGTGAGAATTACATCATCATGGTCTACCTTTTCTTAGGCGCACTTGCCACCCCAAAGTTAACACCTTGGGGTGGCAAATTTCTAGTGTGAGTGTTACATCATCATGGTCTACCTTTTCTTAGCGCATTTGCCACACCTAGGTGAGTATGGCAAATTCCTAGTGTGAGAATTACATCATCATGGCCTACCTTTTCTTAAGCACACTTACCACCCCAAGGTGAGGGTGGAAATCTCCTACTGTGAGAATTACATCATCATGGTCTACCTTTTCTTAAGCACACTTACCACCCTAAGGTGACCACCTTGGGGTGGCAAATTCCTAGTGTGAGAGTTACATCATCATGGTCTACCTTTTCTTAAGCACACTTACCACCCCCAGGTGACCACCTTGAGGTGGCAAATTTCTAGTGTGAGTGTTACATCATCATGGTCTACCTTTCCTTAGCGCATTTGCCACCCCAAGGTGAGGATGGCAAATTCCTAGTGTGAGAATTACATCAACATGGCCTACCTTTTCTTAAGCACACCTACCACCGCAAGGTGACCACCTTGGGGTGGCAAATCCCTAGTGTGGGAGTTACATCATCATGGTCTACCTTAACTTAAGTGCCACTGTCTTGTCTTCCACAGCCTCCACTCCCAGCCCTGTCTGTATTAGGTAGTTCTGTAATTCCCTCAGGGAATAGTGATGTGATGACTAGTTCTACCATCTATCTTCCTACGCGAGACTCCACAGTACCCCTTTCAAGCTCACTTCTATGCTGAAATCCTGACAGTGCCAAATACTGTGTTTCTTTGTCCCACAAGTACCTTTTCTCTTTTTTGAGCCACTCCTTCGATCAGACACCAAAGAGGGTTGTGTAAAGGTTTTCGCCCACAGCCACACAAAAGGTTTTCACATGCTTAAGTTTGTCCAAGCAGTATCACCTATGCCCAGAATGGAAACAAGCCAACCAGACTCAGCGACCTTACTGCCAGCCGTCAGACAGGCCACTGGAGCATTTTGCTAAGCAGATGGGTGTGAGATTCTGTGAAATGACCAAACAGAAATATCCAAGATACATTAATAAATACAAAAATAAAGTTATTCATTCTGAGCATGGAAGTAAAATTCAGTGCAAAAACCATAGGTGGAAATATTATTACTGCACAGTAAGTGTACGTAAAGTTTTTACCACTGGTAATAGGGAATAATGTTTGGTAACAGTGTTTGCGACTGGTTTTACTGCATGATATTCTAGATACTGCACTGTTTTGATCAGGCAAAATCACCAAGTTTTATATGTAAGAAATTACCCGAAAAAAACCTAGGCCTAAGTGCAATTAGTACAGAACTCATAGCTCAAAATTGAGCCGAGAAAGTGTTTGTGCCCAATTCCCAATTTACCACAGCAGTCAGAATGAATATTTAATTTCTGAATATTGCACCACTACAATGTATTTTCACTGACAAGAATAGTTTAGAAAAAGTGTGAAGAGGAGGAAAAAATATTCTGTCATATGAAGATATAGTTATCTGCTAGCGGCAAAACGGAGCTGACGCATTGCTTTCTAGTTCAATTAGTCAATAGAGAGACTCTAGAGCCGGGGTTCCGTACAGACTGCAGCCGATACAGCAAAGACATGGATTTGATTAATCACACGATCCACCGCCACCTTTTATGAGAACTGAGAGAATAAATGGCATCAATTTCAGCAAAATACACATGTATTTACCTTTCTTCAGCGTGCTGAAAATACTGAGAGCAGCAAGCGCATGCTTGACGACGACATTCTACAGTGCGCGCGGTGGTCCTGAAAGCGGTTATGCCGGGTTACACCGGCTGTCTGCTCCCTTGCGATCTTTCAAACTACAAATTCATTAATTAAAGTCAATGTCTAAGGTGGGAAAACATCAGCCATAGGGATATCACTCCTGGTCCCAGTGCTTAATTTGAGCTGGTGGTTTCTGGTGCTTGGCACCAGCACTTAATTGTCAACACCGGCTCTTATGATCGTCTGCCACTGTTTGTCTAATTAAAAACAAGCACAGCCACCGTTGTCAGTCAATTCAATATACCTTAAAAATGACTAATACCTTCCGCCAAACCATTCGTTTAGCTTTGGGGGACTGGAATAGTTTGAATTGTCACGCTTGGAGGATTATGATAGTTAGTAGTTGTGTTGGTACTGTCATAGGCAAAGGGTGGTGTAAGCTGCAGTGGCCTTCTGACAAGGCGCCACCACTTATATTTTCACAAATTTAGCACTGCTGGTCACTCTGTTCTCTCTCTTGATGTGCCTTGTCTGCTTGTACAGAAAACTGAAGAACATGCCAGGAACTCCTACTACTAAACCAGGAGCAATGAAACAGTAGGCAACACAAGGTGAGAGGTCTGCACTCACATTAGACAAGTGATGCAAGGGAAGGAGTATGGCCAACGTCAAAGGGCTTCTAGGGGAAGAGCTGGGATAATGGTACCAAGAGAAGAATACTAAAAGAGAAGAGAAACAACAGGCATTTCCTGAGCACAGCTGAACGCCGGTAAGGAAATCTCAGACCTGCAAGTTCAGATGGGATCGGGAGATTTGGGAAGTATTATCATAACCTGATGTCGACAAGACCACCTAATAAGGCAAAATAACTTGTAACTGGGGCCTCTGATGCATGATAACTGATTAGTACATTTGTGAGATGCCACCAGCAAAACTAGGATGGCGCCCAGATCTTCTGGGCAGGTATACCCAAGGGAAACTAGAAGCATGGTGTCCACTTTAATCTGAACATTTGGCTAACCAGGGCAACATTTTGTAATTAAAAAGTGTTTTTGATAGGAGCTTCAAGGTGTGTAAACCAAGCCTCCATTTTTGGTTATATTGACGGTGGACTGGACATTTGAGATACAGGCGAAATCTCTGGTAGGCAGACAACCAGTGAGCTGATTTTAGGTGTAGCTGGGCAGAGGGATCTCAGTTATGAGGGCTTGCAAAAAGCCCTGAGGATACACAAAATCTTCTTTTAGACATGTATATAATTTGACCCTCCTCCACCAAAAGCTGCAGGTGGTCGGACTCATTCGGTACACTAGTAAACTGGTCTGGATATATTTTCTAGGGCTGCTTTTAGCTTCCAGTCAACCACTGTACATTGGACTTTAACTGGGGATGAGATCTTTAGACAACAGTGATCATGTGGCCTCCTTGCATCGTGGGCAAAACTGTCTCCTGGTACCAAGAACCTTGTGTGCTCTCCTGGCATCAACACCCATTCAGCCACCATGTCTCACCATGTATGAATCACCATGCAGTCTTCTGGAATGTGTATAACTTTAATATCAGGGCATCAATGGGCATACAGTGTCAAGGTCTGCTGTGCACCCAGGAGTTTTCCGTCTTCATTTAACCTAGTGCTCCTGGACACCAAGGAAGACCCTGCACTACTGGAATGTATTATTAGTTCCAATTCAGAAGTGCTTGTAACTGCTATGACTTTTTAACCAGCATAGTTGAAAAATTGTGCAGTAAAATGCTGTTTTGGCAAATTTTTTCAAATATTCTTTGATGGAGAGAACATCTCCTAAGCTCTTCTTGTGGTTTGCTTGTTTGCCTAGTTAGATGCAGGGGTGTGGAATTCCTATAGATTGAAGCCCAGGACATATTGTTTGGGACAAGAAGGCCCAACACTCTTCAGCATAAATCATTTGGCTGCCAGTTTATAATACCATATTATGATTCAGGATTGGGCACTGACTGCAGTAAAGGTAACATTTGTGTCCATAGGTTAATGCTGTTCGAACTTGTATTTATGGTTCATTAATGCAAAGACTTCCTTATTAGGTTGAGCGCTCTCAGGAAATGCAAGCTCTGACTGCACTACTGACAGTGGTTCCAGTATAAAAATGTGTATGTACACAGATTTGCAAAGGTTAAAAATGTAAGGCTACTGTATAGTGCTCCCAGAATGCTCTCTGATTAGATGCAAATATTTGCAGAATTTTGAAAGCAAGATTGATGATTCTTTGCTTTCAAAATAAAATGTTCACAAATAAATGCAACTTGGAAAAAAACGTTTTGCTAAAGTACTGTGAAATTCTAGGTACAATTTCTTTGAAGCCTCATTTAGGAAAATATGGTGATGCATGCTAGCATTTCCAAAATATTCATGATGGAAAAATCAATGTAACTGGTTTCAACAAGATTATCGGAAACATAAAAACAAACAAGCCTTGGCAAAGCCAATAGGTCTGACATTGGTGGTCAATCTTTTGGTTTTGTCAATGCATTTCTTATTTTGACAAATTTTTTGTAAAACGTTATTGTTCTGGGAGCTACCGGAACCTCACCATTATATGAAACATTGGCAAAAAGCAAAAATAGTTCTTGGTTTCAAATAGCACATATTGCCACAGTAGTTCCTGGCGCTGAACAAAACTACTTGGTTTCAAAATTTAGGGGTTGCGCTGGATCATATTCAAACCCTATTATTGCATCAGTCCTAGCATACTCAGAGAGGCTATTATCAGAGTTGTTATATAATGAAATTGCAGACATAATTTGTCACCTCGCTATATGGCACCAAAGAGACAAGTGGATTTTTTTACAAGGCAAGTAGATTTATGAAGCAACCCATTCCATGGACAAGTAGATATTTTATTACATTCCACACCCCTGGAAATGTGTGGCCTAATGGGTGCCTAATTTGTACAAGGGCTTGCAGGTGATGGGCACAGGCACTCATATTTAAAGATCATGACTTATTTTTTATCGTTAGACTTTAAACCGGACCAAGAGATAGAAAGGCATAAAAGGGAGAGAGAAAAAAATGATAAAGGTATGAAAACAGTACAAAAGGTGGATGGCAGGGATGGAAAATAACCTGCAAGTATGAGATAAAGGGACAGGAAGTGTAGGGGTGGAAGAAAGAGGCATGAGGTGGAATCAGTAGTTTTAAGACTGGGTGTTAAGCAACCCCTGCATTCTGCAGGTCCATGCACGTATTTATTTATTTAACAGACTAAGCACTGGCCCTAGTCCTTCTCTGTGCAGTACCCAGGCATCAGTGGCCAAGGGGTCTCCTGGTATCAATGGCCATACAGACTTGTACTCTGGCCGTTCTGATTCTGGGCCGCCCAACAGAATGTTATTATCATTTTATTTTTAGTATGGAGCCAGGTTAGGGCGGGGTGGGGCTGGGCACTTGTCGGAGGGAGGAGGAGTTATGTTATGTTAGGAAGTCTTGTAGAGCGTGCAGCTGCCCCAGCAAAGGGGCGTCCCGGCGCTAAAATCAGTAATAGCAGCTAACAGCAAGGAACCCATCATGACGAGAGAAAGAAAAAAGGCCAATGGGCTATTAAGAGCCACAGAGGTAGACAGAAGTGCGTGGACTACAAAAAACCTCAAGAGAAGGGAAAAGGTGTGTCTTCAGTGCTTTCCGAAATGCCAGATAGTTATCCATACTCCGGATGTGTACAGGAAGGGCATTCCAAAGTTTAGCTGCCAGTGTGCGAAAGGGGCGCCCACCGGCGCGAGCCCTCCTGACCCGGGGGGCAACTACCAGGTGTTGACCTACTGAGCGAAGATGACGAGTGGGAGTGTAGGCGGAAAGCAGGCCCGCTAAAATGCCGGGGGCAGGGGAATTCAGGATCCTAAATGCAAAACAGAGGGACTTGAACTCCACCCGTCTCGCCACCGGAAGCCAGTGTAGCTGACGAAGGGCACTGGAGGTGGGGCAGCGTCTAGGCATGCCAGAAGAGTTCTGGCGGCTACATTTTGGACTCTCTGCAGTCTCAAAATCTCCGTCTTGTTGGCCCCCAGGTAAAGCGAGCTGGCATAGTCCAGTCTCGACAACACAGATGCCTGGACGATCATCTGTCGGATGGAAGGGTAAAAAAAACCCAGCAGAGGTTTGAGCCCGCGCAGAATACCAAAGCATGTTGCCGCCACCTTCTTTGTTTGGGTTTGGAAACTAAGCGCCGAATCGACCCAGACACCAAGGTTTTTCACCACCTGTTTGGGGGCGGGTGCATGGCCCAGGGTGGTGGGCCACCACTGTTCGCTCCATAGCTCAAGATCTTTCCCTACCAGCAAGATCTCCGACTTGCTGGCACTGAGCTGGAGACAGTTGGCAGTCATCCACCCTGCAACGTCTGCAAGACCGCTCCGAAACTTAGCAGCATCATTCAGACAGTCATCGGAGAGGGCGACTACTAATTGTGTATCATCAGCATATGATACAATAGTCAGCCCTCTGCTCTTGGCTACCGCGGCTGAACATACAGGTTGAAAAGCATTGGACTTAACGCAGAGCCCTGAGGCACTCCCTGTTTGATGGAATGGACCCTGGAGGTGAAAGGGGGGGCCAACACCTGGAAGGACCTATCCGAAAGAAAGGAGGTAAACCAATCCAGGGCGAGACCCACGATGCCAGCCTCCTTCAACCTTCGTATCAAGATCTGGTGAGAGACCGTATCAAATGCTGCACTGAGATCCAATAGGATCAGTGCCGAAGTACGTCCCTCATCCAGTGCTGCTCTCAGATGTTCAGTCACAGCTAGGAGGGCAGACTCCGTGCTGAGGCCCGGGCAGAAACCGCACTGGGAGGAGTCCAGTATATTATTCTCCTCCAAATAGCCTGACAAGATGGAATGAATATAGGCTTCGGAGATCTTAGAGGCCCAAGGCAGCAGGGAGATAGGGCGAAAGTTCTCCGGTTTAGCTGGATCGAGGGTGGGCTTCTTTAATAGAGGCATTACCCTAGCCTGCTTCCATGACCTGGGAACCGTGGTCATAGACAAGGACATATTAATAACCTGGCCTAGAGGTGTAAGAAGCACAGGTAGCAGTCTCATAAGATGGTCAGGCTTCATGGGGTCAGCACTCTCTAAGTGGTGGGCACTCTCTAAGTGCGCAAGACGGTTTGGCCGGCCATCTTGGGCCGGCCAAACCATCATGCACACTTAGCATTTCTCCACCTGGCTGTGTTGCACAGCTGGGTGGAGAACTGTCTCAGGCACTGCCTGAGCGGCCAAACAGGCCGCTCAGACAAATCACGAAGCTGATGTCATGCTGGTGACAGCAGCGTTGTGATTGGCTTATGGGAGCCTGGGTGCTGCCTGGAGCCAGGAACAGAGGGAGGACGGAGGAGAGGTGGAGTCTGGCGACCAACAACCAGAAGGTAAGTTGTCTTTTCTTTTTTCTTACCCCCCACCCTCACCCCCACACTCCCGTCACCATTACCTAGCAGCCGCCACTGTGTCTTTGAACATACGTTAGATATGACAACACTAACAGACTGAGACATAAATCTACAGTGATTCATCCCACAGTCTGCTCTCTGTCCCGACAAGTATCCTCAGTGCCTCACCCGACAGCGACACTTCAATCCTACAGGGATCCTCCGCAGCCCTGGTCCAGATGCTGCACGGCTCTTCCATTTACAGCAGAAAGCGTATGATGTCGCAGTTCATCATCTCAGATCCAAGAGCTACAGTAAACATACTGAGCATGTAGAAGACTGCGAATCTGGAGTTTATTTTTGAGATGTGTATATACACATTTTTCTACAAGAAGGATTGATAAGAAAATGGCCTCTGTAGTAACCAAAATGGATGCTATTGATATATGCTTCGCTGAGTGCCGCAGATAATAAAGTCCTGCATTGATACATGGGCCATAGGAGGTATTTAAAATTGGAGCAGAGAGAGGAGGTTACAAGCACTGGTATAATTTCAACAGAATCAAAAAGATAGCAGAAGCTGCATCACACACCCTTTGTCCCCTCCCATCTATTGACATCACAGGAAGTGACATTGCATGCACTTTGATCTAGATTACGTCACATAAAATGACAGAATACAACATTTGACCCTTATGACTTGACAGAACTCTGATAAAAACGCAGTAAAGGCTGAACTAATAAATTACATTGTAATCTCAAAGCAGTGCAGAAACCACTGGCGAATTAGTCGAAAGCAGGAGCTCAAAGTTCTGGGCGGCAACCACTGATGTCCCCTAAATGATGCCCAAAGAATTTATGATCTTCCGAATTATTGTTAGTTAGTTTTGTGGTAAGTTACAAAAGGACCCATCTTGCTACTCCTGTGGGTGAGAGACTTAGAAACACTTGTTTTGAAAAAAAATAACCTATGGGTGTGTAACCACGACTTTTGGCAACCTCTAAAGTGAAAGCAGGAATAGGTGCAGCAGCCAGTACTGCAGTGATATTGAAAGCATTTCTTCACAGACCTTCAGAAGGTGCATTACTTACTAGATGTATACGTACAGAAGAAAATGTATATTACCCACCGAACACCGTCATCAGTAAGACTCACAGGCTGTCAATCATCCTTCTACAGCAATCATGGACAGACAGTTGCGTACCCAGAATGACTAGGTGAAGCAATTACCTGAAATAAGAACTGGACAAAAGCAGCTTGCTTGTATAGTTTGTCTGTGGTGCTAAATTTGCCTAGAAAACCCCAGCTCTGCTGCACAGGTAAACTTAACTTTAAATACCCGAACTGCCCAACCGGACAAACTGCCTGCAATCAGGAATTTCTCAGTGGGTCGTAGCGCCACAGTGAACATTTTTTAACTGTTGTAAGTAGATGCGAATTTGTCAATTATTGGGGGGCAGGATGTGAGTCGTATCTGTGTACCGCAAGCAAAAAACACATATTCACCAGCCCTACATGCAGTCTCTCATTTGATCAGCAAAAACCTAACTCTCACTAATATATTCTGAATATTACCAGAAATGTATCAATCCGAGCATGCCTTCTATCTGTTGAGTAACCACCATCTTGCTATCTGACCGCCATTTCCCATCAGGCAACAACACCATCCCCCAGCACGTCATTACACCTACACTCACTTCACTAGTAGCAAATTCATCCTGCCAATGGCTTTCTTAACCACAAACACCGTAGCTTACATTTGACACCAAACAACACTGGCCGCCTTTTACCAGTCTAAGAACCACCACGCCCTGTGACATTTACTCAAAACAATGTGCCAACCACTTAACACATCTATAATCTCCACGCCCTACCTTTTACAGTGGTGCCATTCTAGTTAAATTACAGGCATGGTGGAAGTAAGGTCACCCGCAGTCTGAAGCCCAGTGACCTCAAAGCCAATGATATCGGGAATGTGGCTTTAGGACAAGTGCACAGCAGATGGTACGGTTACATCTCTCACCATGAAAAGTCAATACAAAGAACAGTTCGGGTCAGACATGTCATCTTTTTTTAATTGTTGAGGTCTATGGGTTATTTTCGACGTTATAAAGGAAAGGTCTGGGATAAGGTTAAGCCTAATTGTAGTGTAACATTTAGGGATAAGTTTATGGTTTATTAAAGTGTTACAGTAAAAGGTCAGGTTTAGGTCATAGAAACGTCCTACGAAAGGGGCTAAGGTTAGGCGAAGGTCAGATACAGTGTTATAGTTCATTTAAGTTAGGGCAAGGAACGAAAAACACAATTTTCGTTGTGGTGCATCATTGTGGAACTTGAGGGAAAGGTTCAATTAGGATAATCATGTGAGACTTAATGCAAGCCTAACCAACAGGTCCCTGGTTCATTCGATCAGGGGTTTAAAAACCGCGCTACTCACCCGTGAGGGTCTCAAGGCGCTGTGGGGAGCGGGGGTGCAGCTCCGGATCAGTCGAAGAGCCAGGTCTTGAGGCTCTTCCTGAAGGGGTTCAGAGTGGGGGAGCCTCTGATGTTGACTGGGAGCTCGTTCCAGGTCTTTGTAGCGATGTAGGAGAAGGCTCTTCCGCCTGCTCTGGTTCTGCAGATGCGTGGGGTCTCTGCCAGGGCAAGGTCGGCGGAGCGAAGGTTCCTTTTGGGTACGTGGAAGGAGACTCTTTCGTTGAGGTATTTGGGTCCGATGTTGTGGAGGGATTTGTAGGCGTGGATGAGTAGCTTGAAGGTTACTCTCTTCTCGATAGGGAGCCAGTGGAGGTCTGGTAGGTGCTGGGTCATGTGCTCGTGTCATGGGGTACCGAGGACGAGTCTGGCTGCGGTGTTCTGGATGGTTTGGAGCTTGTGTAGCAGGGTTTTGTTGATTCCGGCGTAGAGGGCGTTTCCGTAGTCCAGTCTGCTTGTTATGAGTGCGTGGGTGACGGTCTTTCTGCATTCGGGGGGGGGATCCATTTGAAGGTCTTGCGGAGGGAGTTGAAGCAGGTGGAGGCGACGGCGTTGATCTGGCGGGTCATAGTGAGGGAGGAGTCTAGGATGATGCCGAGGTTTCGGGCGTGGTCTGATGGAGTGGGTGGGTTTGCGAGGGCAGAAGGCCACCAGGTGTTGTCCCAGGCGGTGGAGGAGGGTCCAAGGACGAGGACCTATGTCTTCTCCAAGTTGAGCTTGAGGCAGCTGTTGTTCATCCAGGCTGCAACGTCTTTCATTCCTTCCTGGAAGTTGAGTCTGGTGTCTTCAGTGTTCTTCGTGAGGGAGAGGATGAGCTGGGTGTCGTCGGCGTAGGATACCATGCTGAGACCATGCTGTCTGACGATGGCGGGGAGGGGGGCCATGTTGATGCTGAAGAGTGTGGGGCTGAGCGAGGATCCTTGGGGTACTCCGCAGTTGATCTCTGTGGGTTCGGAGAGGAGGGTGGGAGTCTGATCCTTTGGCTTCTGCCGGTGAGAAAGGAGCGGATCCAATCGAGGGCGGTTCCTCGTATGCTGGCGTCATGGAGTCTGGCTGCGAGAGTGTGGTGGGAGATGGTGTCGAAGGCTGCGGAGAGGTCTAGTAGGATGAGGGCCGCAGTGTGGCCCTGGTCGAGTAGCATGCGGATGTCATCGGTGGCGGCGAGGAGGGTGGTCTCGGTGCTGTGGTTGCTGCGGAATCCGGACTGGGAGGAGTCGAGGATGGCGTTCTCTTTGATGAAGGTGGTCAGCTGGGCGTTGGCGAATCTCTCGGTGACTTTGGCTGCGAAGGGGAGGAGAGAGATGGGCCGGTAGTTTTTCAGGTCCGTCGGGTCAGCCGAGGGTTTCTTGAGGAGGGGCTTGACCTCAGTCCGCTTCCAGTCATCGAGGTAGATGCCGGATTCGAAGGAGGCGTTAATGGTCCGGCATAGTTTGGGTGCTATGGTGGCGGCGGCTCTGTGGTAGATGTGCGGCGGGCAGGGGTCCGTGGGGGCTACTGAGTGGGTGTTCTTCATGGTCGTGGCGGTGCCTTCAGTGGTAGCCGGTTTCCAGGTGGTGATGGTGGGCTGGTTGTCGGTGGTGGAGAGGGGGGTGGTGTCTGGAGTCTGTTCGCTGAAGTTGTCGTAGAGGGCCTTGATTTTCTGGTGGAAGTAGGAGCTGAGCTTGTTGCAGAGGTCCTGGGATGGTGTGACGTCCGTGGCTTCGCTGGGGGGTTTGGTGAACTGTTGTATGACGTTGAAGAGTTCTTTTGTGTAACTGGCGTTGGTGTGGATTTTGTTCTTGATAAAGGTCCGCTTGGTGGCTCCTATGCGCTGGTGGCATTTAGTCATGGCGTTCCTGTAGTTGTTTTGGTCTTCAGTGGTTTTCTTGTTCCTCCAGAGTTTCTCGAGGCGTCTGCAGGAGCGCCTGGCTTCTTGGAGGTCGGTGGTGAACCAGCCGGCCTTCAGGGGGCGTTGTCTGACGGGGTGGCGGATGGGTGCGAGCTTGTCTGCGCAGCTGGTGATCCAGCGGTGTAGTACTTTGGCTGCAGAGTTGGCGTCGTTCGTGGCGGAGGGGGGGTCATGGAGGAGGGTGGTGTTGAGGTGTTCCTCTGTGATCTTACTCCAGTTCCTTCGTGGCGGGCGCGGGGCGGGTTTGGGTGCAGTGGTGGTGTTGAAAGTGAAGTGTACACAGTGGTGGTATGTCCAGAGGGGCTGCGTGGTGTGGCTGAAGTGGATGTTTGTCCCTCCTGAGAAGATGGGGTCGAGGATCTGTCCGGCTCTGTGGGTGGGGGTGGTGACGAGCTGCTTTAGTCCGAGGTTGGCGAGGTTGTCCAGTAGGGTGGTGGAGTAGGGGTCGCTGCGGTTGTCGGGGTGGAAGTTCAGGTCTCTGATGAGGATGTAGTCCATGGAGGCGATGGCGTGGGGTGCGACGAGGTCGGCAATGGTGGTGGCGGAAGAGGCACGAGGCCCAGGGGGTCTGTAGGCGAGGGTCCCACGCAGCGTGGTTCTGGGGCTGGTCTGGATCTGGAAGTGGAGGTGCTCTGTGTTGGAGAGGGGGTCGCTTGTGTTGGAGGTGGAGAGTCAGAGGGAGCTCTTGTGTGCGATGGTGAGTCCTCCTCCTGGGTGGTGGGGGCGGTCCTTTCTCTGGATCTTGTATCCGACGGGGATGGCGGTGGCGATGTCAGGGGCAGAGGTGGCGTTGGTCCATGTTTCCGTGAAGAAGGAGACGTCTGGTGAGAGGGTGTCGAGCAGGTTCCAGATCTCTATGGCGTGTCTATGTAGGGAGCGCAGGTTGAGGAGGATGCATGTCAGGGCTTCAGTGGTATGGGCGTCCTGCGTGGGTTCGGCAGTCGTGGGGGGGCTGTCGATGGTGAAGGATTGTCGGCAGTGTCGGCAGGAGAACTGGCCGTGGGTGGTGTTCGGTGTCGATCTCTGGCAGTTGTTGTTCCTTCCGGGGTTGAGTGCGAGGAGGGCGGCAGAGTTGTAGCGGTGGGGGGTCGTAGATCCAGGTTTCTTGGCACTGGCCGCGGTCGGGTCGCGGACGGGCGCAGACGAGCTTGCCTTTGGCGCACCTTCGGCGCACCAGTGGCGCGCCCGCTGCGCGAGGCAAATCAGCGGCTGCCATTAAATAGGAGAGGGGGAGCGAGGCACAGCTGGGAGGCGGGAGCGGGAATCGGTGGGGGCGAGGGGCCGTGGGGGCAGCAGCGGTGGGTGGGGAAGCGGGAAAACGGGCAGAGAGAGCGGAAATGGCACAATAACAGCAGTGGTACAAAAGGCACAATAAGTGGTACAATAAAGAAAGGAGGGGCACAACAAGTGGTACAGTAAAACGAAAAAAATAAAAAGCACAATGAGGAAGAGGCAGTCAGAAAGACAACGGGGCAAAACCAAGAACAGGCGCAACCTAGTCTGGAGCCGAGGATCGACCCCTACCTACACCGAGTCCTGCCTAGGGCAGAGGCACAGCACAGCAGCGGAGCTACGGAGGGAGAGAGCAGGTCCCTGGCCGAGGTCAGAGGTCCTGCTCCTGGTTGACCCTGTTCATCCTCTGAACTCTGTTTCAACATCTTCAACCTTATCTTTCATTGTTATTCAATACATCACTTACCTCTGGTGTTGTTCCTGACTCTTGTAAATCTCAATTGTTCTCTTATCACAAAACCTACACTTGATCTTCCTACCTTTCTAATTTCCGTCCTATTTCTCTTCTTTCCTACTTGTCAAAAATGAATGACTGTATTGCCGTTTTCCCACTAACCTCTTTTCTTTCCTGTTCAACTGGGCTTTCTACTGATGTTGCTCTGTTATATCTTTCTAACTTTCTTCGACAGGAACACCACAATAATCTCTCTTCTGGTCTTGGCTTGCTGGATCTTTCTGCAGTTTTTGACATGGATGAGGGCCTTATTCTTCTTAATTCTCTGCCCCTGGAACCACTGATTTTCCTTGGGAATGCTTTCACTCATATCTCTCGGACTGAGGGGCTGATTTAGATCTCAGCATAGGGAATACTCTGTCACAAACGTTATGGATGTCCCGTCTCCATGTATTACGATCCCCATACGATATAATGGAATCGTTCTACGGAGGACGGGATATCCGTCATGTTTGTGATGGAGTTTTCCCCTCCACCGAGATCTAAATCAGGCCCTGCATCTTGACAGAGTCTTGGAGAGATGCTTTGAATCTATGCACCCCTGCGTGGACGCTATGAAGTTCCTCATCGTTCTGTCCTGGGTCTCCTACTATTCACTCTGCCTCACTGTTTCTCTTGTCTGTCTCTAAGAGTCCTTGCGCTCCAAACCACTTTCAATCATTGGCCCTTCTTAAGCCTAAATTGTGTAACAATCTGTCTCTCCACATCAGTAGCACGTTGACCCTAGAGATGTTCAAGAAACCGCTGATAGATCCTCCCTTTGAGCGCCACGATTGTAAGCTGTTCTCTCTGGATTTTACATGTTAGCCTTGTACCGTTTCATTTTATTTTCTATGAGCAGCGCTATATGTAAAAGTGATATAATAAGTACAATAAAATGAAAATCAATAAGGGACTTGCAGTCATGGCATTTGGTTGGCATGAGATTTTTTATATCATGACATAGATCAACTGATATTGCACAACTTCGGGACTGGATGACATTCCATTTTTAACGCTCTTTATGGAGTGTTTGATGCGGCAGCCTTTTTATGAATGGTCACTGATAACATGCAGAGGCAACCGGCTACACAAAACTAGTATACGAGTACTCGGGGGTTACAAAAAGGTAACCATTTCTACCATTATTTAAAAACACATACTTGATCTTGACCACTGTGTGCCATATTTACTCCAGTAAATTAGTGTTTATTTAGGGTGGAAATGTGAGCATGAGTGTGTTTCTATTGTTGATTCCTTTCTTTCACAGACCCCACTGCCCCCTTCTTTCTTCTGTTTGCCCAAATTCTGTTGCTGATGGTGAAGAGTTGATACGGCTTGGAGGCCTTGACCTTGTTTCTTAGAAGAAAAGCTCCTGAAGTTGACTCGCTCGCCTACGCATTTCTATACTTTAAATTTTCTTGGTTTGACTGTTCATGATGGTGGCCAAAAAGTTGAGTAGAATAGCATTTTATTGTCCAAAGCCTGGCTTTTACTGCAGTGTAATTTCCTTCAGATATTGTGTTTTACATCTGTTGCAGGGCAAAAAAGACAAATCAAGGATAACATTTGTTTAAATCCTCCCCTACTCATAACTGTGGTATGCAATGGATTCCCTCTCTTAGACCCACCCCCATACTTTCCCCATTGTCCAGTCCTGCCGCAACATGCCTACAACATAATAAGATGTGCTGCTTCATACCCTGTGCTTTGTCCTATCTCTCTTTGACTATGGGTATATATCCCAGTCCTTCTCTCGTTCTCTTCCACCAATTTATTCATAACCATTTTTAGGTCTCGCCTAGGCAGCGCATGCTGTATTCACTGTGGGGGCTTACAGCCCGACCATCTCTTTTGATTTGTTAATTAGACTGCGTCCACAAAAGCTTGCTTCCATTTGGTTAATTTTTGTTATATGTCCCTCCTTCTCATGTCTTGCTCCTTCCCATGGAGCATGGGCCTATTATTTGTATCCTTTCACTTTAGTGTATTTAGCTTTGCACATGAGCACTATTTTTTTCGTTGCAGATTGCCCAGGTTTTAGGAAGGTTTCGTTTCCTTATGTCGTGTTGTTACTAAAGCTTGTAGGAGATGCATTCTATGCGTTTTTTTAAAAAATGTGCTGTATTTGTTTAGCAAGGCTTTCCTGTGTAATTGATGTGCTTTAAAAAACAAAAATCTTAATTTGTTAAGTAAGTCTGAGTTTGCACGGCAGATCAGGACATATGTCAGCTATATGCCGGTCTGTCAGCTCTTATCTGCTAGTCGCTGGAACACCCCGTTGCTTCAGGGTCACAGGGAGTGGGATCAATATTTCCTTTCAACAAGAAATATCACTTTCTCCCTGCTTCGGCTTCCCAGGTGCGCACACCCCTCTGCCTTATGTCTGACGTCAAATGAAGCTGGTACAAGGCTGTAACAGTCCCAGGAAGCACTCTCCGAAGTAAGATGAAAAATCATCGTAAACCAAAGTTCATCATTTTAAACAGTTTTCTCTTTTCTAATTGTGTTTTCATTGTATAATGAGTAGACAGAATATCCCAATATTCAAGTGCATGTATAATGCCAGTTATGTCTGACGTCCCCATCCACCCCACCTTTCAGTGAAATATCAGTTTTTTCTGCTCACGCTTCAGGTTCGGCCTTACTATCGCGACCTCCTTAATTTCTTTGCTGAGGCTGCCTCCGCCACTTCCTCTACCTTTCACCAGCCTCGACATGCACACCCCGCACCACTTGCGGTCTCCTCGCTCGCTACCGCCTCCCTTCGCTCTCTCCGCGATTCACTCATGCTCCACTCCGAGCTGCCTACCTACTCCTTTTGCTCTTCTGCCCCCTTCCCATGACTACCTCCTTCTCACTAGGGTTGAGTGAAATAAAAATCACAGAAAAGGGAACAGAGCGAACTGTGCATTTTTGGTTCATCTATAGAATATTGAGTAAAAAACTCAAAGCAGAGAAACCACAGAAACGCATGGTTTTACAATGTCACCCGTCCGATCTGCCTGCTCTTCTGCAAAGCAGTAACTTACATTCACCACCCCCACCTGCCCTCCCATTCACCACCTCCACCCGCCCTCCCGTTCACCACCCCCACCCGCATTGCCATTAACTGCCCCATCCGCCCTCGCATTCACTGCCCCACCCTCCCTCCCGTTTACTGCACCCACCCTCCCTCCCGTTCACTGCCCCCCTCCCTCCCATTCACTGCTCCCCCTCCCGTTCACTGCCCCCCTCCCTCCCACTCACTGCTCCCATCAAATTGCCAAAGCGAATAGCTCGCCCATAAACAAGACCTATTGGCTTTGCCAATGCATGTCATTCTGTCCTCGCTTCCACAAACCCCCACACAAAGCCTTGCTGTCAGTCCTCACGAGGGTTATTGCTTGTTGAGCTCTTTAACCCCATTCAATGTCATGACTTGGTGGGGGCAATTCTTTTTTTAAAATCTACGGCAACCAAATGCGAAACTTTAGGCAATTCCACTAGTTTCTGCTCTTTACGCATTTACCTACTCCAAATAAAAAAAAAAAGCCGAAATGAAGATAGAATGCCCTGCAGCACAGGAATTCCTAGTTATGCATAGAGAGAAATGCACGAAAGGAGGAATTCTTGTGCTTTCGGGAGCCAGACAATGTAATTTCCTTAACAGTTATTGCATTAAATTGATTACACTGCCCAGCCACGGAGAGTGCATCTAAGCAAGTCCCCAGCAAGCATGGTACCTGCCTCGTAGAGTACCAAGAAGACTTTGCAGCAGTGGCGGCCGCCAGTAACAAAGGGTGTTGGGGCAGGTGGGGGAAGTGCGGAGGGGGGGGTGGGAGAATGAGCGCTGGAGGGGAGGGGGATCATTAATAATATTTAAAACCCCTGGGACAGACTCCCCGCCCCAATGACTGTGCTGCAGAGCAGCGCGGGGATTGGTCTGAGTGTGCGGAAAAGACGCCCTGCTCAGACCAGGGAGTCTGTGGGGGATTTTCCAGCCCGGCTCCTGAATGCAGCCGGGCTGGAGAAACCTAAGTGCGCATGTGTATTTTGGTCAGCCTGAGACAGCTGGCAAAGCACACATGAGCACTTAGGGATTAGGGAGTGCACAAGCACTCCTCCCCCCCCCCCATCTCATGCCCCGCCCCTCCATGCACAAGCTGGCACACGACATCGTTTTATTTTTCCTTTGCTGGCTCTGCACCAGGCAGTGGGGCGACGCTCCTCTGCCGTTGCAGAGGAGCCGCCACTGCTTTGCACGCAGGTGCAGCACAGAGGCTTCCCTGCAGTGGCACAAGCAAACCTTAGGGGGGGCCCCACAGCAAAGAATGGTGAGGGCGCCCTTCGCAATACCCATACTCTCGAGCTGACAAGCTGAGGGGCACCCTTTATGTTTAGATAACTACCCCCCCCCCTCCACTCCCCGACCCCCACCGCAAGGGATGGGGGGGGTGTCCGTGACACCCCTGCTTCACTGCTGGGTAAGTTGCTTTCAAGAGAACTGTCAGGGATCCGGGCAATGTAGTTATCTAATGCAACTATAATTCAGGTAAATGCTTTGCACGACCCATCACAGCGCTTCTAAAAGCAACAGTCATGGGCTTTTGTGTTTTTTCTGCTATTGAGCAACTCTCATTCCATTTTACAGGTGGAAAAAAACAGGCGAATGTCGCATGTTTCTAATATTTCAAGCTCATGGCCTTTAGAGAGTTCACTAATGACACACGACTGCAGAAAATGTCAAAATAAGTCCCGAGTAGCTTGCAGTAGTACAGGGCGTGTTTTGGTGATAACGAGCTGCCATTTGGAAGGATGAAACAACACCTGCAGAACTTAAGAGGGTGCCAGAGAAAGCGATCAGCTTTATGTACGCGCCTAGAATAGGTTACATTTGCTAATTATTGCGAATTTAAAAGAAAAGATGAGTGGTATTTGTGAATTGTAAAGGCTTCGTGGAATGAAGTAGACACCTCTGATGACAGCAAGTGCTGTAAACAAGCTGCCCTGTCAATCAAAATATCACAAACAACAGAACAGCAGTGGGAGGAAGAAGCTGTGATGTAACTAGGCAAGATATTCTCTTGTCAAGTAACTTTTTAACTTTTGTACTTATTGTAATGATTCCGCCATTTACAGTCTGTCACTCCCATGGCTGTTGTCCGGCCCTCACCCTAAGTCTCACCCCAGCTCTCTTCCTGTAAACGGTAAACCCCGCCCTTCATGATGTATCCTTCATCCCACTGCCCTCTGCTATGTCACTTGCACTGCTACAGAAATCATGGGAAAGGTAAGTAACATTTTCAACACTCATATCCAGTTCTTGAGATCATACAAAGGGTTTTGCCTGCTCAGGGTAGGCACTGCCAAATCAGAAACCACCAGATGTTCCGCCCCTTTTCTTCATGAATCGATCTATATATCATCGGTCTGTCCATGAGGTTCAGTTGAATGTCCTCTCCCCTAACATCTTAGTACAAGCCAAATACCCATCATAAACACTCTTGACACTCTCGTTAAGCAAAACACAAAACCTGTCAAAAATTAACTCCGTCTGAAATCTCTATCATTAACTCAACCCGCTCCTGTTCTTGAAGTGCACATGCAAGAGACAAATCCATAACTACGTTGATGCCAAGCGCAGCAGATCTTCTTGCCACCTACCCATAGATGTCAAGGACACCAATGAAGGAATGCTGCTTGCTGGTCGTGTACAGAGCTTTATTGACATGCTCTACAATCCACTTGAACATCTGAGCGTAGATGTGCTTGGCTAGGGCGTTCCTGGCGTTCATCGCCTGCTGCACAGACATGGTCTTTACGTAGGTCTCGGACGTCGTCACCAGCTTGCGATGGCATAGCCAGTTCTCCATCTGGTCGTGCTCCAGCCCAAGCAAGTCACAGAAAATATTCAGATGCTCATCTTGATTCTGCAAGATATACAAAAAGCATGGTCAGCCAGTCAATCCGAGACAATACAACACTTCCACACGGCAAAAAATCTGAACGTGGTGTCTGTGCTTAGATACTCTTATCAGATACCTTGGGTGTTCTAGTCTCAATGTTGCCAATAATTAGTGCTATGAATTCCATTTGATCTATTTTACATCAGTGGGGTACACTTTGATCTATCAACACTTCTAGTAAATATATTAGTATGATTGTAATATCAGTACATGCCAGCGGAACATCACTTTTCCTGTCCTTGTCTTCGATTTCACACATCGATGCAATCTGCCAGTTGTAGACGTCAGCGTTAATCAGCGATACCCCGAAACGCAGTTGAGCCCCTTAGCTTAGCTTGCTGTGGCCACCACTGGTCCCAAGGATCATAAAGTCAGCAGGGGGGAGAAAAACTGAACAGAGTTCCAAGAGCCAAGCTTACTTTCTGTAATTTGCACTCCTCGCCATACCCCATAACGTCTTTGCAGCATCTAGAGGGCTGCGTAGGGGCTAAGAATGGGACAACCTTTTGATGCCATAACGGAGTCAAAGGGTATGCAAGCTTACATCCACTAACCAACGTATATTGGTAAATTGAGTCATTTGGTGGAGTCTGTGGAATCTGAAGATCCCTGTCTGGCATAGGTAAAATGACAGAGGCCCCTGGTGGTATGGACCAATCAGAAAAGGGCATGGAGCTTTTCCAATGTATACCAATGGTCACTATGTAAACACCTGCTATAAAACACCAACTCCACCAACTCATTTAAGTCTACTGAACATGGTCCAATCTACCCGGTTGTTTTAATTGAAGTGAACCAAGATTGTAATAGGAAGCCTGAAAACAATGTTACGGAAGAGGAATGCCCAGGATGCGAGACAGACTCACAGACATGGAGAAGGCAGGAAATACATCATAGTGTCGAAGTAGCCTTTACAGGTGACATTTTATTCGAAGGGGCATATTTAAAGGGAACAACTCAGAAGTTAAAATGATAATAAATAGGTGTGATCAAAACCAGTGAGATTGTTTTGTATCTCTGCTTCCTCCGATGAAGGCAAGTTTTTGTTTGCAAAAGAAAAGGTACATACATTACATCCATAGTGTATTTCGGTCTCCTCTTCATCTTTATATATTTATGTGCAAATGGCTTTGCCTATGTAAAGGCACAGAGGGGCACACAGGTCAAACGCAACTCAAGAGTGTTTGTCTAGTGACACAACTATTTTGCTTTCCACACATTACTGTAAATACAATTATCTCTTTTGCTAATTTTGCATGGGATGCGCTTCCCCAGCCAATATTTATTTCCAGGCAATAAGCCATTCCGAAGCACTGCAAAAGAACAAGGACGATCGATTTCTTCAAATAAAGTGGCTTATAAAAGTGATGCAAAGTTTTGACAGGTTTTACTAGACAGTCGTTAAAATGGATGCGTAAACTGCCGGAATTCAAGCGCCGTGGACGCAAGCTCATGATTGGCTCAGACCCAAGGTATTCAATTACAACAACAGGTAGCTTTATCAGCAAGGCCTAGATTAATTTATTGAAACCACATTATGGCCCGACAAATGTCAAAGCCTTTATTTCTCAATCATCAGAGAACCTGCTTTCTAGAAAGGGTGTTCATCGAAGGCCAAAGCCCGAAAACACCCGGCCCATATTATGCTAAGGGCGCACTTTCCCTGCATGCGCCACAGCGTACCTTCAAACAGGTGCGCGTTGCACAAACATTGCCCGATTATGTTGAATGCACTGCCCACAGGGCAGCCGCAAACTCGTGCTGCCCTGGAGGTAGCGCACTCAAGTGAAATACGGAGCAGCTGCTTCAAAGTCGCTCCAGTGTTTCATTGTGCAGGTGGCAACCCGCCTGCACTTTGAAGGGGGATTAGAGATCCGCTTGCAGGCAGGTGCAGTGAGTGATTGCACGAGCATTCCACAGGATGTCTGGGGGTCCATGGGACCCCATTTCATCCCTCGAGAGGATTGCCCTCAGGGCTCGCACTGACAGTGTGCCACCTTTTTGTGGAGTACCTCCTGACAGCTTCTTTGCCTTTGCACCCGCATCCATAATACGGTGCCGGTGCAGAGGTGAAGAGATTCCCTCATTTGCATGGGGCCACACCCCCATGAAGATGAGGGAATGCCCTCTTGAGATAGCGCTATATGTATTACTGAAGGGGCCGCGCAAGCGTCTACCACCCCGTCTGTAATACCAAAGTGCCCCGGGGTGCACAAAGCAGGCACACATGTCTGTTGTGCCCCCGAGCCACTTCCTATAATACGGCCCCCGGAGGGCAAAGAAAATACTGTATTCTATGGAAAACCAGAGCTACAGGCAGGGACTTGAAGGGGCAGCAGTAAGTTCTGACCAATATAATTATTTTGAATGTTGTGATACTAGCTGAAACAAATAAATATCTATTAATTATATGCTATTAAACCCAGTTTTGTTTACTCGAGATTCTAAACTAGTTTACAATTCCGAGTCAAGTGTCTGACTTTTTAGATACTTAACAAACACCACTATTTCAGGATAGATGTTTTGAGTGGGTCAGTGTCATTGTATGGATTTTTTTGGGCCATGGACAAGATATATTTTAGGGATCAAAATATGTCAGAACAGCATTGAAGTTTAGTACCTATTTTCTAATAATTCAACCTTGCATGATGCCAAACAATATGAATTATACTTAAACTTCACAGTAAAACAGCTGGAACATGCCTGATCAGGAGCTGAATAACCCTTAAAATGACACTGGGTGGAAAGAGACAAAGTCAGAGGTGGAGGCAGGAAGAGAGAGCGAAAAGTGAGAGAAACTAAGGTGGATCACTTTACCAGGGGTTCCCAGAGAAGGTGGTGGCCCTGGGTAATTACCTACTTTGCCCATGCTTAAAACATGAGTGAGTGAGCACTGTAGACTGAAGGCCATTGTGCAGAATACAAGAAAAGAGAGCACAAGTTTTAGATGCGCTTTAAAATGATGTATTCACATCAGGACTCGTGATGTGAATATATCCTTCGGTGTAAAGTGGCTGCGGCTACAGCTATGTACGACTGCTAGTGGCGTACCTGCTGCTGACAGCGGGCTTAAAAAAAGGATGTGGTGTGTTATGCACATAATGACAAGCCTATGTGGTTGTTGCCCAATGCAAGTGTGGTTGTCTTCCTCTCAAAGCCACGCGTCAAGACCTGACCATGGTGTGTGCGCAGCGGTACAGGAAGGCGCTGCCTCTGACTACTTCGCGTATCGTAACCCAGAAATACTTGCTTGGTCTGTCAATAGTCTTTTTTCTTCTTCTGTGTGGTGCCTTATATTCCTTCTTACAATTATGTATTTTGGAGTTGGCAGAGAAAAGAAGCCATTAACAAATCTGTAGGGTTATGGACCTTTGTACTGAGTAATCACTGAAAAGTTGCAATTTACGTATTTCCTCCTAAAAGTTGTTACTTTGTTTGACAAAGGCTCATTGGATGCTATAAACATATGCAACGAGGATACATTAATTACAAGAATTGTGTGTGTTGTATTGTGGACGGGCTAGTGGGTAAAGGCAAAAATGAGGTAACAGGTGGATGACTGGATACAAGAGTTCAAGGATTAATGATCCAGTGCATAGCTAATCAGTGACTGAGTGTACATGGATGAATAATTTCATGAAATTATTATTCAATTTAATGTGTAAGCCATACCTACTGGCTCTGCAGTGCTAGCTTATTTTATTTCTCACAACTGCAACATATACCATAGTTTGAGGACCCATGTTCCTTCCTCTGGAGGATTGGCGTTTGCTTCCATGCATGCTACTAAAGGCAAAATCATAGATATGGAACCATGCAGAAAAATGATTGGTCAGCCTTGAAAAAACACAATCTCATCTATGTTCATCGAAGCAAGTGTCAGCACAAGAGACACGATCGCGTTGAATTCTTGATCCAAGGTACTAGTGAGGGACCTGATTTAGTATTGGACCACAATGCCTGCTCTTAATTAAATGCCACTAAAAACCCACATAAGGATCCTTCATTTCTAAACAGATGGTTTTTATGCCTTCACGTTGCCATGTTTAAAGAATAAATTACTGATATTGCCCAAGTAATTGCACACAGCAATAACTTGGGCGCCACCGTGGCAGCACTGACACGCATGTTTCGCTTATGCAAATGAAAATATGAAACACCAAGTGCGGGGACTCCAGGACACAAACAGGACATCTCGTCCTGGCTGATATCAATGGCTGTGGCTGGTATACATTGCTTGTTGGGCTACTGATCTGCATAGCGATGCTCGCTTCACCGCACCGTCGCGTGCAGGATCATTGAACTGCAAGTCATAAATTGCTAAGCGACTGCATGCTGCAGAACCAGTCTTTGGTGATGCGCCGTGCACCTAACGAAATGTATTAACCCCAGGACCTCTGCAATTAAACCTCATTGATCATAATGTGAAACTCAAACAACCGACTGCATAAGAATCCTAGAAGATGATCATTTGCAGATGGTGGGTGAGTTGAGTATAGACAAGGGACTGATTAGGAGGTTGGGTCTATTAGTTATGCTGGCTGGTAAGAAGAACAAGGTGTTGGAAAGGGCTGATGAGGGTCATATTAGTGTAAGAGCCACAATAATGAGAGTTCAGCTGGATTTCTTGTTGTCAACTATTGATAGATCAGTGGAGCATTAGGTGAGATGGTGTGCTGCATGTAAAGTAGGTGACAATTCACTAGTTACCATTCCCAAATTCGTTAGTCCAATAGAAGTACAGACCAAACCACGGTGTAATTTGGCCTTTGATATAAATGGACCATTTGAATTTCTGAGTATGTCTTTGTTAAGCTTGATAATTATTAAAAGTAGCGGGAAGTACGTCTTCTTAGAATCATAACATCGGGAGGAATATTGTATTTTTAGAGATGTTTAAATAGAGGGGTATATTAGGAAGAATTGATCACAAATAATTGTAAGCCACTTGTTGGCCAGTGACCAGGAGATGGAGACCCTCTTGAATACGGTGGTGATAAGGTGCACTAGGACCTCAATGTGACAACCCCGCAGCAACGGACAGGCAGAATATTTTAACAGAGTGATAAAAGATCAACTGCAATTGGTACCAGCAAATGTGGTGGGAAGAAACTCTCAGAAATCTCTATTGGGCTTTGCACACTACCATGCTTGTTAGTACAGGCGTGTCAACTTTTTTACCCTTAAAAGGAAGGGTCACTGGTACTTTCCTTGACAAAGATTGAATGGGGAATTGTTGATCATTGAGGGGAGTGTGTGATGTGAGACAGGCTGTGGGAGAAAGCTGGAAAGGCGAGAAGACAAGAATGTTCAAGACGAAATTAAGTGACTTTGTGGGGGACGAAGGTAGGGTATGGAGCAAGAGCAAAGCAGTGGTTGCCCCTCAAGAAATGGTTTCTGTGGTAAATAATAGTTCATTGTTGAAATCACACAAGGAAATGACATAACAGTGGAGGGATCTCTCCATCCTCGTAGAGACCAATGCAAACATACCTACTGTAACATGGTATAACTATGTAAATATTGTTCTTGGAGCTCATGTCTTCATAATATTGTTCTCATGCTTCCTTATTGTAATTCTGATTTTGGTGGAAGGAAGGAGGATGTGTTATGTCAGTGTTATAATGTAGGCTGGTGGTCCATCTGAGATCCGTATGGATGCCTGCACACTTGCATCCAATGATCCACTAGTTGCAGTAGATGCCTAGTGGGGAAACCCTGTGTACTTGTTGTCTTCTGCTGGTAATAAGGAAATAGTAACTGCCTGCTGTTGGCCCCATCTGTTCACCTCTTTTGGCATTGGTTCCACAACCAAGGGCCCTATACCACTGCAGCGCAGACTGAAAAGATATGCTCCGGGGACGGCGCTACAGTCTGCAACGGCTAATCTTATTTAGGAAGACATGTTCCAGAAGGCTGGACAAATGGGCCGTGCCTTCTCAGTGAAGGCTACCCAGGTTTGGAATAGGTTACCCTCTGAACTGAGAGCCTTGACAGATGTGCTGAAATTCAGGAAAGCCTTGAAGACCTGGCTGTTCCCAAATTAATAGATGTCAGTTACACTACACTGTCTTGGTTCTTTTTCCCCCCATGTATACAATTGCTCCCCCCTCAGCGCCTTGAGACCCTCACGGGTTAGTAGCCACGCTATACAAACTCCTGATTGATTGACTGATTGCTGCTACAGCGCCAGGATACCAGTCTGGTCCCAGTGCGTTCTATAAATAATATAAATAAATAAACTCCATAAGAGCTTATCACCTGGGCAAGGCTATCCTAGGTACTGGTGCAACTTGCCCACCGGCGGAGGACTCACAGAAGCCCGAGAGGGCTTGCCAGAGACTTACACAATGCTGCGGGTCAAGGTGATTCAGCATCTAAAAAAGCAGTGGGTAAGAATCGACCCTAATCAGGGGTACACACACTCTCCTTGCTAGCGATACCTTGAAACGTGAATCTAAAGGGATGGCTAAGGAATTGTGAAAGTGACTTCACTGATATTCAATATTGTTAAAAGACGGTCTTTAGTAACCAGAATGCACCAGGCTCACACAGGTGATCTGCTTTTGACAAATGAATGATGAGGAAAGCTCTTGCATGGAAGAGAGTGCTGCCGGCATCCCTAGTAATAAGAAGTGTGAACAGCAGCAATTAACAGAATCTATGGAGGACATGGATGCTTTTGTGAATGTATATAGAATGTAGATCTTACACTAGTATGGTGCTTGTTCCACAGTTGTCACTGCACGCTGATATAAAAAATGTAAGATTTCCAATGGGAATGTCACTCTATATGATGAAATACATCAAGGAAATGGGACTGCCAAGGCAAGTGGTCATGGGAAGATAACACAAACCAAAAAAACACAGCCAGTAGGAGTCCTGACAAGATAAGTCAATACACAAACCGACTCAAATCCCATAAAGTCCAACAGAATCCACGTATGCAGCAGTTTTGTAAGTAGCAACCAGACTGCAAAGAGCCCAGGTCAGGGAATGGCAGAGCGGCAACAAACAGGATGACACCCAACACCATCTGCAAGGGTGGCAGTGGTAGATTACAGAAATGTTAATCTTTGTAAATCCAAGCAAGGAGAGAGACAAGATACTCAGCCAAAGAGTACATTGTTCCGTGTGCCAGATGAGGAGGTGGCGGGAGGGTATCACTTCCCACCGCTTGTTCTCTTGGGGATGGTCATGGATTGGGAGGGTGAGCTCATGTCAACTGTCTACTTCCATGGCATTCCTTGGCTTAATGCCAAAACTTAGTTGCTGACTTTTCAGCTTTCTTATAAGTGACATTTCCATGTTTTAATGACTCATGTGTGGCATGTTAATGACTTATGTGTGAAACTGAGTGACACTTCTCACAAAAATAAAATAAAGCAATCATGTCCATGTCCTGAATAAAGTTTCCAAATCACCTCCTTTTGTAGAATATAATATTCTAGAAGCAGCCTTAAAACAGTCTCAGTGCTCCAGAAATGTTCATGCGTGGAAACTAACCCAGCCTTTTAAGCTCATATATTTTTCTGCTGAGAGGAAATATCCAAAATTGAGTGGAATAACTAAACAACCGTCAGGCAGCAGCTCTCTTGCACCACCCTGTGGCGTAACAAAACTTGAGGGCCCCCCCTGCAAAATACTGAGAGGGCCCCCCCCCTGGTCCACCACCTATCACTTTTGCTGAGGGGGCCCTCGCAGCACGGGACGGGGATTGTGGGGGGCTATGTTACGCCACTGGCACCACCCTGCATTGTTCATGAAATGCGTAGATGTACCATTGAAGGGCTGCGTTTGTTTACTTAGGAGACTGGGAAGGTAGAGCTACAACACAGAAGGTGCAATGTGCAACAGACCTAGATACACATTTAACTTGATTTATGCTGTTAAAGAGGAATGTGATACCATGAAGTTGGTGCAGCACAAAGCTGTCCACTCTTTACACGTCACGAAATATGATGGAAAGTGCCCACAGAGATGTGACATAAACGTGCACCTTTCACGTTTCTTACTTAATTCAATAATTTATGAGAAAAGTTACATTCAACATTATTACATTATTAAAAGAGTACATTTATTGTAGAAATAGAGAATTTACTCATGAGAATATGTTTAACCATGCTGATTAAGACGTTTTAATGAAACTTGAATAATGTTGGAACCATCCTCGTCTAAAACTAATGTACTTTCATTGATGGAGAAGTCTGACTTTCCAAAACGTGTGCTACATTGTCTGTATAACATGTAATCATTTAAAAAGTTGTTAATAATCATCCTTACATGTGTAGAAAACTACTGAAAATGAAAAGATAATGAAAATGTAATGTATGCACTAATGTTACATGTATGCACATTTAAATGTAGTTCTCAGTCATACTTACCTTTGAATAATTTGATTATTTACAGTATGATTTATGCAACGTGAACTGAAATGTATTAAAGAATTTATGTTTATGTTAATTTGTGCACAAGTATATTAAATGTGCACCAAACAGTTTAATGGATTAACTTGACATTATAGTTTATGCCTGTATTTCACCATGCTGCATAAAGCTGATTTCATTTTCTGCTAACGTGGCTTTCTTGCAGGTATTCACACGTATTGTTAGTTTAAAATAGATACATTTCTGTACTAGAGATAGATACGTAGCCTGAGAAACAGACCTGATGACGAGTACTTTAGAAACCAACAAGCGAATGAAAGGACTACTCTTTACGAACCTGAGTGTGAGAAAGAGATGTTGTTCCCATGCAAAGTGTGGGATTTTGCTTGGATGCTGCAGTCTGCAACATGGAGAATGAAACAAAGACGATAGACATTTGGTGATGATGTGACCAAAGGGGTGTACCTATGGATTATAATATACTGACAGTCTGTTGGAGGAGAGAGATTGATGTTTTTACCCCTTGGTGAGGAGGGATGCCCTGATCCGTTAGAGGAGACTAACCCCACTGACCCTTTCCGTACTTATAAGGAACTTCTTTGCTGAACCCTGATGGAGCAGGGTAAATGAAAATTTTTTAACCTCCTAATAATTTCGTAAAATAATTAATAAACATGTTCGTTTAAGTAAATAACCAACAATGTATGTTACATGTAAAGGGTTAAAGGTAACACGCTATTCTGTGTGCAAAATAATCAACTTATAATTGTTTATGTGTCTAACATAACATAATATTTGCGTACTAATTAAATAATAAACGCATGATCTGTGCTTTTTAAATAAAACGTGTGGTTGCAAAATAAAGCGATGGTAAGTAAGGGACGGCTTTATATGTTGCTTTTTGCTAGGTAATACCTAATTGGGGTACGTAGAAAGACGGGAGGGAAACGAAAGGGTTTATATTTCTTTGTTTTAACAATATTTTGTTTATCTTTGAAAATAGTGCGCTTAGGCCTGCCGAGCAGCGATATAAAATGGCCGCCATTTGCTAGAGTACGCATGAGCAGGAAACCATGTGGTAGAGGAGAGAGGCTGGGGAAAAGGATGATCACGTGCTCGTGCTGAGAGGCTAAGATGGAAGTATGGTCAAGGCTATTGTGACCTTTCTGAGCAGATGTGTGCCAAGATGATCAGCAAGAAGCGTGAGAAGTCAAACTGAATAAATGGACGGAACTGTTAAATCTAAAAAGTAGCAGAAAAAGATACAAATTGGACTTATCGAAGCGGATGAGCAATGTCATGAACTGTGGGAAACGATGCAAGCATGGACATTCCACAAGGAACTGGTTAAGACCAGGAAGTTTGATTAAAATGTATATGGGCCTGAGTGGACCAATGAGAAAGAATCACGCCATGAAGATGCAACATTTTATTCAGTAAGCTAGAATTAGGGTATAAGAAGACCTACTCTTGGTGGGAGGGGTTAGTTGCTGGTTAGTTGCTGGAGAGTTGCTGGAGAGCAGATGCTGGAGAAGTTAGATGCTGTAGATGGGTGAAGTTGCGGTTGCTGATGCTGACGAGCTGATGCTGCTGCTGCTATTTTTATTTTCCAGTTGAGTATAAGATGCTGCTTTTGGAGAACCTTTTTATTCCTGATCAATTTTTCAGTTAGAACTATTAGATTTTTCCAAGACAGATAGATTGATCATTAGAGTTCTTGCTATGATAACCTTATTTTTCCGTCTAATAGATATGCATTGCAATTTCAATTTATTCCTATAATGATGATAAATGTAATGATCTGAATAATAAGCTTAAAACTTATTCCTTGCTTCGAAAACTTTATATAAACTTTATTATTCTTTAAACAAATGACTCAGTGATTCTTTAGCTCAATGATTAAGGTAAATTGATAAAGAGTTTATTGTGATTGAGCTGGTCTTAATCACCATCTACTGATTCCTACTAGTTGGTCCATCGACTTATGAGCGGAATACCTTAAAGCAAATGAGAAACATTATGTCATGTTAAAAGAGGTATCCCGTCTCCTTCCAGCGAATCGTTTTCTCCTAGGTTATTGACGGAGGAAATCCAGGGAATAAATGAGTAAGTGAATGTATATGCGGTATTATGGGCCCCACCGTCATATGGATATAGTGTGTGTGTTGAAGGAATAGTTGCACCTGGATGACCGAAGTATATAGGAGAATAATTTTTATTGTTAGCGCTGGATCAGATTTCTTGGTAGCAGAGTTATGGTTACTATAGATTAGTTTGGTGATTATTGATTAGTGATTATTGATAAGTTCATGTCTAACCCTTTATGTTGAGTCGCGTTATGTTATATGTAAGTTTTCACGCTTCTGGGAAGTAGGAAGTGGAACACGTGTGGCAAGAGAAGTCACATGGAATGGTGCATTGTCTGAGTTCATATTGGTGATAACACAGGTTGTGTTATGATAGGGATATTTTCCGTATAAAAGGTGTGTGAGTGAAATAGTGATCGGTTTTCTTGTGAAACTCTGGCCTTAATTCTCAGGAGCAGTATAGTCTCCACATGTGTTTTATCCCCAGAGAAACGGGTTTACTGATTGCTTGAAAGAAGGGTAAGGTAGAGGGAAGTACTACTTTATCGGCGAAACTGAAAATTCTGTGGTAGGGTAGAGGTAAGCGCTGCCTACTGGAAAATACAGAGTTCTTGTGTAACTGGTCAAAGCTATCTCTTCGGTTTAGCGAATCAGACAATGGAAATGTGTTTTAAATGTTGTAACTAACGAAGAATTGTTGAAAAAGAAATTGCCGATAAATTTTGTAAAGGAGGGGTCAAGAGCAGAATTGACGTAGACAAGAGTCGCGCTGGGATTGGACAGTGCGTTAGTCACACGGAAACAGGAGCAGAACTGACGTAGACAAAAGCCGCGCTGGGACTGGTCAGTGCGCGGTAGATAGAAATCGCTCTGATTGGAGCTTTGGTGTGAGTCGCGACAGGATTGGTCAAATAACCTAGTGACGTGGAAGTTTGTGATTGGAGTGTCGGTGTGAGTCGCGCTAGTATTGGTTGGAATAACGCATACAGAACAGTGTTGAATTGCGGATCATTTGAGGAGAAAAGAGATTGTGAATCATGTCGTATTATGAGTATGTTAGAGAGAAAACGTCATGGATGACGAAAGTTAAGAATTTTTTTAAGAAAGACAAAAAGGTAGTGACTAGAGAGGGACAAATAATTCCTCCGCCGAAATCACCAGCTTCGCATATGATGCTGAAATATGGATATCATACATGCATATGGTTAGAAAATTGGACAAAATATACCAAGAATGATGGAGCATTGGCTTTCCCTGAGAATGGTTCATTTAATGTAGTTGTACTACGGAACTTGAGAGAAAAGATGGCAATGTTAGAACCTAGACCTAGACCGACACAGTTTGAAGCTTTAACGGAATGGGAAGATGAGATGTATGAACGAGAGAGATTCAGAGGATTAAAGAATCATGAGTTTGTGCCTGGAAGGTTATGGGGAGTAAATCATGAGGACAGAATAAAGCGTTGGAGATGTGCTAACATGACAGGAGGTTTGTTTCCAGCTTTTACAGTTGAGGAAGAAGCAAAGAGAACGTGTACCGAGAAAAAGAAACATGTAGTGGTAGAAAAGTATGTGTATGGTGGTAGTGAAACAGATGACGAATTGCTGGAAGATATTTTAAACAGAAACCCACCTCCATACCAACAGACTTCTGCGGTGGTGACACCTAATGCACCGCCAATAGAAACTGGGAGGAATAAGAATCCCGAACGAAGAGATGAGACAAATAGGTCACAAGATCAATTAAAAACTTCACAAAATGAAGAGATAGAAAGTGATAATGCAACTGAATTAGCAAAAACCACAAGAGAATTGACTGAGAAAATAAGAGCATTGACAAAGAATATGGAAGCTGTAACTGTACCAGTAACGATAGGTCCAGTAATTAAGGGTGGGCAAAGCACTACGCTACGCTCGCGTAGTCTGCGAAGTTTGCGCTACTTCGCACTACGTGAATTGCACGTAGCACAGTGCAAACACGCGTAGCGCAGCGTAGCGTAGCGGTCATTTTTTGCTTGCTCGCGGTCCTCAACTTCAAGTTGGCGACCGCGAGCAAGCAAAATGACATCCCGGCGAGACTTTTTCCTCGTTCGCGATCAGCAACATCAAGTTGCCAATCGCGAGCGTGGAAAATAAACCTCCCGGCGAGATTCTCAACGCGGGGAGGTCAGGTTTCTCATTGTGAGTGGTCACGTATGCTTGCGACCGCTCGCGATGAGAAACTACCAGTCTGCGTTGAGAAAGCTGCCGCTCGAGTAAAAATCTACTCGAGCGGCAGTAAAAGACAGCTCGCACTGTGCAAGATGCCGTTTTCAATGATTGCACAGTGCGGACAAGCATCCGGCACTGTGCAATCATCGCGAACAGCGCACTACGCAGTTCGCGTAGTGCTATGCGTAGATCGCGTAGTGCGAAGTGCACTTCGCGTAGCTTCGCGTAGCGCTACTTCGCGAACTACGCCCACCCTTACCAATTTTTGAGAATCAGAAAATTGATGAACGTTCTTTAGTGATTCCCATGAATTCACATTTGCAAAGAAAAAGAGAAGGGATGGAACTGAATAATGAAGGTGCACACCATTTGGCTAGTACCTATAGACCAAGCCCACCTACTAATTTGACGATAAATGAGAATGAGATTAGGAGAATGCATATGGTGACGGAGTCTGCATCAGGGACACCAGAAAGAAGTAGCAATTGGATAGAATTAAATAGTACGCCTGTAGGTCCGACTCCAGATGAGTTAAATGAATGGATGAAAGCGCTAAAAACAAAAGAAACAGAAGTGAAACCATTAGATGTAATTAGGTTGAAAATAGACATGGAAGAATTGATTTTAGGAACAATTGGTACAGAAAAATTAAAAAATTATCAGGATGATGAGATTATGTTTTTGTGCAAAAGTCTTACATGGAGAGCTAGAAATTTACATGACAAATTGGAAGAGACAGCAAATGAACTGGGAGTAGAGTTTGTAAAAGTGAGAACGTTGCAGAAACCATACAGAGTAGATTTTTGTGAGAAAGATATAGAGAATTTGAACACATCAGGAAGACTGACCCAAATAAAAGAGTTAATTGTTTTACTGAGAAAATGGGGTGATGTGGATAGATGGAGAAATAGATCGACGAAAAAGAACGAGAAAACAACAGATAAAGCATCTTTGGCTTTTGCAGTGACAGATAAGGAACCAGTTGTAAGGGAGTACCCGATGAGAGAAACTCCAGGTGGTAGTTATGTGCATGTTCCATGGACTAGACAGGATATACTGTCATTTACAAATGACTTCCCAAAGTTGAGAGAGAAGCCGGTAGAATGGTACAGACAAGTGGAAAGATTTGTTAAGGTTTCAAAAGTGTTGTGGATAGACTTGGATGGATTGTTTGATATAGTAGTGCCAGCTGATTTGTGGACGGAATGTAAGATTACTATTGATTGGCCAACTGTAGAATATCCAAGGGACGCTAAAACAGGAGCGCCAGGACCAGAAGTGATGAGGAAGTACGACCAAGTAATTACCTTTTGAAGAATAAGATTCCACCAAAAGAAACAGATTGGGTAAAAATAGACAGAACAACGCAGGAAAGTAAAGAATCAGTGCATGCTTATTACGAGAGGCTGTTGTTGGTTTTCAAACAGTACAGTGGTTATGAGACACTAAATGAGAAGGATATGAGTCATTTTGTATATAGATTTGTGTATGGATTGAAACCAGAGGTAAGTGAAATGATTAAGCACCATATGATTTGTTGGCAGAATAGCACAGTTGACGAGGTTTTGAGATATGCTAAGTATTGCAGTGATGATATTGAGAGTAGACAGCGTAAATTGAAAGAAAAGGCCATGTGGGCACAGGTGAAAGTTGCAGAGAAGCAAGAAGCTCAATTGAGTAATACTGGTAATGAAACAGGACAGGTTAGATCCCGACCTAATATAGGTAAAGGAAAAGGACAAATGAGCATAGATGAGGCAAAGAAGAAGTGGCCATGCCACAACTGCGGAAAGCTAGGACATTGGAGAAACGAGTGTAAATTTCCTCAAAAACCTAATGTGGAAAATCAATCATTAAATTCACAGGTGCAGAGTGAGGTAGTTACTCAACAAGGTCAGGTGCCACAACCACCACTTCCCAAGAGTGTTAACCAACAGAAATACAGTGCAGAAACAGGATTCTACGGAGGAGAACAGGTAACACAGTTGCCGCGTGCAGCTGCAATTTCTCAATATTGGTTACGACAGGATGAGGATGACACGGATGAAAGTTTCTGACGGTGCCTAGGAGAGGGGGAAGAGTGCGTGCTTGGCGCAACTCTAGAGGTAGATCAGTCTGGTCCATTTGTGGATGGAGAAGTGAATGGTGCAAATGTAACATTCCTTGTTGACACTGGAGCTACTCGTTCTACTGTTAGGTCAGTGGAAATTCCAAACCTTCCTCTCTCAGGTGAACATATCCAAGTAGTTGGAGTTTCAAATCAGCAAATTAAGACGCCTCTTACTAAATTAGTGGAGGTAAGAATTGGTCCATTTAGTGAAATGCACCGATTTGTGGTATGCGATTGTAGTCCCGTGAACCTTTTAGGACGCGATTTATTGTGCAAGATGAATTGCACTATCTATTGTACCCCAGACGGAATTGCATTTCAGACCCCAGATGAAGATGTGCTGTATAAAATGACAATGGTGAATTTAGAACCAGAAGTAAATGATTTGTTTCCTGTATTTGATGCAGAGAAAATCCCAATTGAATTGAAAAAGACAGTGAAAGAAGAAGTGTGGGATTTTACAGGAGAAGATGTAGGATTAATGAAAGGAGTAGATCCCGTTAAAATAACAGTGAAAGAGGGAACGAGTTACCCAAATACGCCCCAGTATAAATTGACACCAGAAATAATTGAAGGAATAACGCCAGTAATAAATAAAATGATTGAACAAGGGATTTTAAAAGAAATCATGAGCAGTCCATGTAATTCGCCAATAATGGGACTGAAAAAGCCAAACGGAACATATAGAATTGTACAGGATTTGAGGAAGGTAAACAAAATTGTTGTGCCTTGTTGCCCAATAGTACCAAACCCTGCTGTGATTCTATACCAGATTCCACGTGAAGCAGAATGGTACACAGTAATTGATTTATGTCATGCATTTTTCTCTATTCCATTGCATTCAGATAGCCAGCCATTATTTGCGTTTAGGTTTGGAGAGCGTATTTTGGCATGGTGCCGAATTCCTCAAGGGTACACAGAAAGTCCCTCAATTTTTAATCAGATTCTAAAGAAATCGTTGAAAGATTTAAGAATGCCAGAAAAGTCGGTGATGGTTCAGTATATTGATGACCTACTGGTGGCATCAAAAACGAAGGAAGCATGTGTCAATGATACAATTGCTTTGCTGAATCATTTAGCAAAAAGAGGACATAAAGTGTCCCCATCAAAATTGCAGTTTTGTCAACAAGAAGTCCAGTATTTAGGGCATAAAATTGAGAAAGGAGTGCGAAAGGTAACGACTGAAAGAATAAAAATGATTCAAGGAATGAGAGCTCCAATGACGCAAAGAGAGGTAAGAATGTTTCTGGGAATGGTTGGATATTGTCGACAATGGATAAGCGGTTTTTCGCTGATTGCAAAACCGTTGCAAAAACTGACAAAGAAGGATGTTAAAGATCCTTTTGAAATGAATGATGAAGAAATGAAAGCATTCAGAGAGCTGAAAAAGAAATTATGTGAGGCTCCAGCATTAGGAATGCCTGACTATGAGAAAGATTTTGAGCTGTATTGCAGTGAAAGAGATGGATGTGCATTTTCAGTTTTGGTACAGAGACATGGAACTATGAAAAGACCCATTGCATATTTTTCAGCTGTTTTAGACCCTGTAGCGAAAGCGTTGCCCGGATGTTTGAAAGCAGTTGCTGCTACTTGTGTGAGTCTGGAACAGAGTGAAGGCATAGTGATGGGATATCCACTGAGAGTATATGTTCCCCATTCTGTGGAAATTCTTTTGACAAGAACGAAAACCCAATACATGACACATAGTCGGCTGACTAGGTATGAAAAAGTAATTTTGAGTGCAGATAATGTGACCATTGACAGATGTATGAATGTCAATCCTTCGACATCTTTACCAGATGAAGAAAGTATAATTGAAATGGATGAAGTAGATCACGATTGTCTGAATGTGCTTGAATATTGCACAAAACCAAGGTCAGACATACGAGATGAGCCTTTAAAGGAATCAGATTATATTCTGTTCGTGGATGGCTCATGTTTGAGAACGAGTGATGGAGTTCTAAGTGCAGCATATGCGGTTTGCACAGTAGCAACTGTAATGGAAGCATCTTGTCTGAAAGGGATACGGTCTGCCCAAGTTGCAGAACTAGTAGCTCTGATTCAAGCATGCAAGTTGGGAAGAAATGTACGGGTTACGATTGTGACAGATAGCCAGTACGGCTTTGGGGTGGTGCATGACTTTGGTCAGATTTGGTCACAAAGAGGTTTCTTGACGTCTGCAGGAACGCCCATTAGAAATTGAGATTTTGTGAAAAGGTTGCTTGAGGCGATACAGCTGCCTAAACAGATTGCTGTTGTGAAGTGCAATGCACATAAAAATGGGGAAGACTACATAACTGTCGGTAATAAATATGCTAACGAGATTGCACAGTACTGTGCAAAGAATGTGGTTTCTTTAAACAAAAGTCGAGAAAGAGAGCATATTTCTTGTCCTTTGCTTTTTACTAACCCGGTTGAGACATGGGATGAGGTGAGACAGTTACAGGAAGCTGCAGATGATGAGGAAAAAGATACATGGATAAAAGCAGGATGTAGAAAACATGAAGAAAATGATGTTTGGGTTTACAGAGATGAAAGACCAGTTATGCCTGATAGCATGATTTCTGACATGGCACGGATGTACCATGGAGAAGCCCATATTGGGAGAGATTCAATGATCAGACTTTTTAGACAAACATGGTATAATCCAAAATTCAGAGCCATAGCTGAGAGTCTTTGTCAGAGATGTCTTATTTGTCAACAGTTAAATCCAGGAAGGAAGACAGTAGTGAGTCTAGGAACAATAGGACGGGAAGGAGGTCCGTTCACTAGAATGCAAATGGATTTTATTGAAATGCCACCTTGCAACAGATTAAGGTATGTCCTAGTGGTCGTCTGTTTGTTTTCCCGTTGGGTGGAGGCATACCCAACCAGAAGGAATGATGGAATAACGGTAGCAAAACTTATGCTGCGAGAATTCATTCCGAGGTATGGTTTTCCAGTCACGATTGAAACAGATAGAGGAACACATTTCCAAAATGAATTAGTTAAACTGATTTGTGAAGCACTTAGTATTAAACAGAAACTGCATTGTGCATACAGACCAGAGGCTTCTGGAATCGTAGAGCAAGTGAATGGAACAATTAAGAACAGGTTAGGAAAAATGTGTCAAGCTACAGGACTCAAATGGCCAGATGCCTTGCCATTAGTTTTAATGACAATCAGAAGTATTCCGGAAAGGAAAACTGGACTCAGTCCCCATGAAATAATTATGGGACGAGCAATGAGACAAGCACAAGTACCTGTCAACAAACTACTGACTATAACTGATGATCTAGTGCTGGATTATTGCAAAGGATTGGCTGATGTGGTGCGTTCTGTGTTTCATCAGGTTGGACCGGATGCGACCACTCTTGAAAGAAAACCAGCTCACGACTTGAATCCAGGAGATTGGGTCCGCATAAAAGTCCACAGGAGAAGAAACTGTTTAGTTCCTCGCTGGGACGAACCACGACAAGTGATCCTGGTGACAACCACTGCAGTCAAGTGTGCAGGAGTGAAACACTGGGTGCATGCCAGTCACACCATCAGAGTTCCAGAACCTGAAGATCGACACGTGAGTCAACATCTGGAAGTATTGGATAACAGTTCAGCATCAGAAGCAGAAGAGGAAACAAACAGGGTGCCAGAACTTGAAGATCGACCTGTAAGTCGACATCTGGAAGACCCAACTACAAGTGCAACGACAGAAGAAGTAGAGGAAATAGCTGAAGTTCCAGAACTTGAAGATCGACCTGTAAGTCGACATCTGGAAATATCAGATACCAGTTCAGAATCTGATATAGATCATTCGGATTGTGAAGAAATTCTAAAAAGGAATTGGAAATTTGAAAGCATAAGAGAAGAAACTGAGCCAGAAGATAGTAACAGTGAGCAACCAAGTACAAGTTGTGGTGAAAATCCTTCGGAGATAATATTAATAGATGAAGAAGGGAGAGTTTCAAACAAAAAGCTAGAAAAATCGGAAGATCCCCGAGGAGCAATAGGGACAGATAGTCAAACACGAGAACAGGGAAATTTAGAAGCAGATAGACTGACACAAATTCGGAAGAACCTCGAGGAGGGACAGAAATAGGTGAACGAAGGAAGATAAGAAAAGAACCACAAGTAGAGGAAGAAAATGAAATTATAAGTTTCAAAATAAGAGACAATAACGAAAGAATTGAAACAGAGTCTGAAGAAAGTGGAGAAGAAATAAACCAAAAACTAGAGTCAAGAAAAAGAAATTGGAAAACAGAAAGAGAGGAAAAAGGAAGTGAGGCAAAAAGGCCAAGAAAAGGAGACAATTGGCCCAACGAAGTAAGAAAAATTAAGATACAGAATCATAAGGTTAGATGGGAAAAGTGCCGAACAAGTGAATGAAATAACAAGTCAGAAAGAGCAAGAAAAACAAGGTGGAAAACACTTGCAGAAAACGAAAAGAGTAAAGAAGGTAAATCCGAAGTATAGATCGCCTGAATGGTTGTATCTTGCTTTGACTGATAACAAAGAAGAAAAGAACACTCACGAGAACCCAGAACAAAGAAACCTAATGGGTGAAGGTGAGGTGCAACAAACCTGAAGAAGTTTAAATAGTTTCTACCGGATTTGACAAAACACTGGATCTGACGAATTTTACCGGATATGACAAAGAAAGAATTCTGAAAAGGAATTAAAAGAAAGTACCAAGCAAAGACAAAACATTGGAGTACAGAGTGGCAAATAAGTCATTCCTGAGGTGTAGTGACACAATTTTCTGGAAAACAAATAAATAAGGTTATAAAACAAAATGGAGAATACTAGAGATAGAAAATGTAAATGTGAGTTTTTAAGTAGATGGTGTAAGATGTGCTGCTTTTGTACAGGATTATTAATGACAGTATGGGTGGTTTTAGCAATCACTATTCCAATTAGTTTAGCTGTAGTAGAAACGTCTAATAACACTGAGAAAGAAAAAGGAGCTAACACTCAAGAACTAGTTATATTAAAGAGTAGTGCAGAATTACACAAGGACAAATCAATAACAGATTTTTCTAAAAATGTTTTTACTAAATTATTATATGAGTATGTAGAAACAATGGATGTAAGAGATTGCTATGTTTGTATGCAGTTGCCTGCATCTGTAGCAGAGGGTGTGACTTATCATCACCTCCTTTTGACGTATGGAATAACATGTAGCGTCTTAGCAAGTTTATTTTATAAAACAGGTAGATTAGAATATTATTACACTGACATAGATAAGATTTTTGCGAAAGTTTCTGTAGTTCCCGAGCTAAACAAAATAAAAGAGGGAAAAACGTCTGGTGAATATTTTCTAGAAGATAAGATTTTAACATTAGATAATATAATTAGGTACAACCTCACCTGTGAGTTAAAGAAGGAAGAAAAAGTATTTTTAGAGATGGTTGAAGAGAGAAGAGTGAAATTTCAAAGAAAAGTGATAGAAGAGACAAAAACACCTCTTTGGGCGTTTGAGGAAGACAATCATGACAAGAAAAAGACAAATGCAGCTATGACTCTGGATTGGCCCCAACAGGGAAGGTTGTGCATTAGAAGAAATAAGACAAGATATGACAATTATTTTGTGGGTTCCAGTATTTGCCATGACAATTATCAAATTCTAGGCGGATGGCGATTCAAAGGGGGAAAAGATCCAATATTTCCAGGGATCTATTATGTTTGCGGTAATAGGGCTTATTACAGGTTACCAGACCATTGGTATGGGTCATGTTATTTAGGCCTAGTTTTTCCTAAGATTTGCCATATGGACAGAAAAGAAAAAGGAACACACAGAATGATAAACACCTTTACACGTAGAAAAAGGGAAAGTTTTTCAGAAATAGTAGGTGATATTTTTGGTGCATTGATACCAGCAGTGGGAATATCTTTGAATGCATTTAGAATTCGGAAATTATCCACAGTGGTAGATCGTTTATCTACAGATACTGCTGGAGGGTTCTTGATGGTAAATACCGAGATGGTTGCCATGAGAGCTATGGTGATGCAAAATCGACTTGCCCTTGACATTCTTTTGGCAAAAGAGGGTGGTCTGTGGAATGCTGAAAGTCCAACATTGTTGCACTTACATTCCAGATAAAAGTGAAAATATACAGAAGTATATAACAAATATTACAAGTTTGCACAAAGAACTTTTTCCACTGGAGGTTGAAAGTGCATTTGGAAAACTTGGTAAAGGGTTTTCTTCAGTAATAAATTGGTTAACAAGAATGAGTGGATTAATAATAGGGAAAGTTATAATAATAGCAACCATGATAATATTAATAATTTTAGTGCTGAAGCTTGTAATAACATGTATAAAGAGAAGGAGAAGACAGAATAAAATAGAAAAAGAAAACATGATAAACAAGGAGAGAGAGAGAAATGGGTGAAATAGAGTTAGAAGAAATAAAAGAGAACATGTACAAGAAAAGGAAGAGACAAGTTGAAAGGGATACAGTTGTGTAAACTAACAAAAGCAAACGGATAAAAGATATATGCTGTCTGAAAGAATTGTATAACTTGGGTTTTGTGGTGATATTAAAAATCACCAAAGGGGGAGTTGATGGAGCAGGGTAAATGAAATTTTTTTAACCTCCTAATAATTTTCGTAAAATAATTAATAAACATGTTCGTTTAAGTAAATAACCAACAATGTATGTTACATGTAAAGGGTTAAAGGTAACACGCTATTCTGTGTGCAAAATAATCAACTTATAATTGTTTACGTGTCTAACATAACATAATATTTGCGTACTAATTAAATAATAAACGCATGATCTGTGCTTTTTAAATAAAACGTGTGGTTGCAAAATAAAGCGATGGTAAGTAAGGGACGGCTTTATATGTTGCTTTTTGCTAGGTAATACCTAATTGGGGTACGTAGAAAGACGGGAGGGAAACGAAAGGGTTTATATTTCTTTGTTTTAACAATATTTTGTTTATCTTTGAAACTAGTGCGCTTAGGCCTGCCGAGCAGCGATATAAAATGGCCGCCATTTGCTAGAGTACGCATGAGCAGGAAACCATGTGGTAGAGGAGAGAGGCTGGGGAAAAGGATGATCACGTGCTCGTGCTGAGAGGCTAAGATGGAAGTATGATCAAGGCTATTGTGACCTTTCTGAGCAGATGTGTGCCAAGATGATCAGCAAGAAGCGTGAGAAGTCAAACTGAATAAATGGACGGAACTGTTAAATCTAAAAAGTAGCAGAAAAAGATACAAATTGGACTGATCGAAGCGGATGAGCAATGTCATGAACTGTGGGAAACGATGCAAGCATGGACATTCCACAAGGAACTGGTTAAGACCAGGAAGTTTGATTAAAATGTATATGGGCCTGAGTGGACCAATGAGAAAGAATCACGCCATGAAGATGCAACATTTTATTCAATAAGCTAGAATTAGGGTATAAGAAGACCTACTCTTGGTGGGAGGGGTTAGTTGCTGGTTAGTTGCTGGAGAGCAGATGCTGGAGAAGTTAGATGCTGTAGATGGGTGAAGTTGCGGTTGCTGATGCTGACGAGCTGATGCTGCTGCTGCTATTTTTATTTTCCAGTTGAGTATAAGATGCTGCTTTTGGAGAACCTTTTTATTCCTGATCAATTTTTCAGTTAGAACTATTAGATTTTTCCAAGACAGATAGATTGATCATTAGAGTTCTTGCTATGATAACCTTATTTTTCCGTCTAATAGATATGCATTGCAATTTCAATTTATTCTTATAATGATGATAAATGTAATGATCTGAATAATAAGCTTAAAACTTATTCCTTGCTTCGAAAACTTTATATAAACTTTATTATTCTTTAAACAAATGACTCAGTGATTCTTTAGCTCAATGATTAAGGTAAATTGATAAAGAGTTTATTGTGATTGAGCTGGTCTTAATCACCATCTACTGATTCCTACTAGTTGGTCCATCGACCAATGAGCGGAATACCTTAAAGCAAATGAGAAACATTATGTCATGTTAAAAGAGGTATCCCGTCTCCTTCCAGCGAATCGTTTTCTCCTAGGTTATTGACGGAGGAAATCCAGGGAATAAATGAGTACGTGAATGTATATGCGGTGTTATGGGCCCCACCGTCATATGGATATAGTGTGTGTGTTGAAGGAATAGTTGCACCTGGATGACCGAAGTATATAGGAGAATAATTTTTATTGTTAGCGCTGGATCAACCCCTTTCTGCAGACTCTATGCAGAACCATCCTTGGACTCCTTGCCGACCCCTTTCATGAGTCACAAACTGCCCCTTTAATGGACTATTGAGAGGACTAAACTTCTATGCTCCCTTTCAATTTTGCCCTGAGTGTGGCTTAGGCTAACACTTATTTCCTGACTTACAGAAGACGCTTGACTGAGCTTCTGAGATGTTTACGTTTGTCCTACTTATGCTCCCATGCCTTGTCCCTATATCTTACCTGGAACTCTTTGATTTCTGAGACTATATAGATACTTGAACCATTCCTGTACCTTGGACTTAGAAGATTTAGATTACTAAAGTATGGAAAAGACCACTTGAGATTGTTTTCTGAGCATCAGATTTTAATGTTATTAGCTTGCATTGCTGTAACAGAATGTCTTGTTTGTTTAGTACTGGTCCGTCTCCATTTCTTCAGGAGGCAGGACTGCCTGTTGCCATTCTCTACCTTTATAGCATGGTTTAAAAGAGTGATTTATTTGAACCTGATTACTGATTTGTAATAAACATTCTTAAACTTGGCTACCGATTCCTGGTCCTCATTGTGTAGCCAAACGGGTTGCACTGTTAAATATATTCGATTTGTTACGCCTTACGGCACCAGATACCCCTGCATAGGCTGGCTTGCCTGCGAGACTACTGATTCGCTGGGCATGGCGCAACTTTGTTAATAAGGACCGGGGAGGGTGGGGGGTGGCTCTTTCTAAGTTCTTTTCCTTTTCTCTCTTCTGTCTCTTAGGGAGGTGGGCGGGATTGTATTTGTATTTGTTATTCTTCTCTTTATCTGTTGTTTATGATGTAAAAATGCACTGAACAGTATTGTGGTTGGACCATGTAGCCCAGCTTCTGTGAACTTGCCTTTTTGCAGTGTGCAATGAAAGAATTAAACCATAAATATATTCGATTAGCTTGGACATAGAAAAGACTAACTCTCTTTCCCCTCAATGCAACAAGTAAGGTCTAACAGAGGACCAAGAGTAAGTAGACGAGAGAGATATACAAAGAAAGAGAAAAGTAAAAGTTGTGGGTCCAGAAATGCTTGATCACAGTGAAGTGGTCATAGAACAGAAAAGAACAAGCCCATCTCAGACAGCCAAAGTGGTATAAGCCTTTTATGGTAAATGGACCATTCTGACCCAGATAAAATCACAACTTTAAATGACAAAAAGCCAATGGTCTTGTCTAAAAAGCCCGGCCCGAGCTCCTTTTACCGGCACCATCGCCGACCTCTTCGCACCCCAAGTCCTCACCTCCACTGACTACATCCTACTTGGAGACCTAAACTTCCACCTGGACAACCAAGATGACCCCAACACCACCACCCTCCTAGAGAATCTCGCCAACATAGGACTGAAGCAACTGGTCACCGCCCCCACGCACACAGCGGTACACACACTCGGCCCCATCTTCGCAGAAGGAAACAGGGTCTCCTACAGCCACACCACGGAACTCCTCTGGACAGACCATCACGACAGACCACCACTGTATCCACTTCTCCTTCAGAAAACCCACCGCACACAAGCACGCCCACCGCCTCCCCTGCAGAAGTTGGAACAAAGTCACCAAAGACCAGCTCCCCTCCGGCCTAATCAACACCCCACCACCAACGACGCCAGATGCTAACACCGCGGCACGCAACTTACACCGATGGATCACGAACTGCGCCGACACACTCGTCCCCCTCAAGAAAGCCACAGGATGACACATCAAGAAAGCAAGCTGGTTCACCCCTGCACTCCAAGAATCCAAGCGCTCCTGCCGACGACTTGAAAAAACATGGAGGAACACCAGAACCACAGAAACTCGCACCGCCTACAGAGCAGCCACCACAGCACACCACCAACTCATCAAATCCAGAAAGAAGAAGTTCCTTCAAGACAGAATCCTCACCGATGCCCACAACACCATAGAACTCTTCTCCATTAGCAAGGAATTCGCCAAACCCAACAGCGAAACACCAGATGTCCCACCTTCCCAAGACCTCTGCAACAGACTCAGCACCTTTTTTCACCTCAAGATTAAGATGATCTACGACAAATTCGACAACCAAGACCTCCACACCGCTCCAGATCTCACCCCCAGCGACACCACCCAACAGACCCTGCTCACCTGGACCCCGCTCACGACAGAAGATAATCTAACGACCATGAATAGCGTGAATAGCATCCACTCCAGAGCACCCTCAGACCCCTGCTCACCCCACATCTTCCACAGAGCAGCCACGGCCATCGCAACCAAACTTCCCCGGATGATCAACTGCTCCCTCAAAACCGCTGCATTCCCCGACGACTGGAAAAACGCCCAAAATCAACCCCCTCCTGAAGAAACCCTCTGCAGACCTGACGGACCTCAAGAACTTCAGCCCCATCTCCCTGCTTCCATTCGCAGCCAAGGTCATTGAAAAGGCCATCAACACCCAGCTAGCAAACTTCACCAAAGCCAACAACGTCCTGGACATCTCCCAAACCGGATTGCGCAGCAACCACAGCACCGAGACCGCCCTACGTGCCGCCACCCACGACATCTGCTCCCTCCTGGACCAGGGCCAAACAGCAGCCCTCATCCTCCTGGACCACTCAGCTGCTTTTGACACCGTATCCCACCGCACACTAGCCACCAGACTCCACGGCACCGGTATCCGCGGAAAAGCCCTGGACTGGGTATGCTCATTTCTCACAGGCAGAACTCAGCGAGTCAGCCTCCCGCCCTACCTCTCAGAACCTACAGAGACCAGATGTAGAGTTCCCCAGAGATCCTCCCTCAGTCCCATCCTCTTCAACATCTACATGGCCCCCCTCGCAACCATCCTCAGAAACCAGGGGCTCAACATCGTCTCCTATGCCGACGAGACCCAGCTCAACCTCTCCCTCAACAAAGAACCTAACATCACCAGGCACAACTTCAAAGAAGGGATGAAAGCTGTCGCCACATGGATGAAGAAGAGCTGCCTGAAACTCAACTCTGAGAAAACAGAAGTCCTCATCCTTGGCTCCACCCCCTCTGCATGGGATGACACCTGGTGGCCCCCTGCCCTCAGAATCCCCCCACCCCGACAGTCCACACACGGAACCTCCCCATCATACTTGACTCATTGCTCACGAAGAACCACCAGATCAACGGCCTGCTTCAACACCCTTATCATACTCCGAAAAACATTCAGATGGATCTCACCCAAATCCAGAAAAACGGTCACACACGCCCTCATCAGTAGCAGATTAGACTACGGCAACGCCCTCTACGCCGGAATCAACAAGAAACTCCTCCGCAAACTCCAGACAGTCCAGAACGCCACAGCCAGGCTGATCCTAGACATCCCCATCACAACCACATCACCCAACACCTCTGCGATCTCCACTGGCTCCCCATTGAAAGAAGAATAACCTTCAAGCTCCTCACTCACACATACATACAAGGCCCTCCACAACATCGGACCAGCATACCTAAACAACAGCCTCTCCTTCCAGGCACCCAAGAGACACCTCCGATCGGCTGACCTCTCTCTGGCCACCATCGCACGCATCTACAAGACCAGAATGGGAGGAAAGTCCTTCTCCTACCTCGCAGCCAAGGCCTGGAACGGCCTCCACCTCCGGCAAGTGCCTACACTGCCCCAGTTCAGGAAGGACCTCAAGACCTGACTCTCCGGATGACCCCAGCACCGCCCCCCCCAGTGCCTTGAGACCCTCGTGGGTGAGTAGCCGCGCTTCACAATTCCCTGATTGATTGATTGATTCATTGGAGGCTGAAAGCGGCAGACACACAAGAAATGGTCCCTTATCAGTATTTTCAGAGTTTAATAATGCAACAAACCCCCTTGGTCTTGTGTCTGCTCCGTATGTGCCTTACACAGAGCATGATTCTGAAACGTCCTTCCTCAGCTCAGTATTGCTGTCGACAATTGTTGCTTGAACATTGTCCCTCACTAATCACAATCATGCATTTTAATGGGCATGATTCAAGTAAACACAACAGATGGACTGGATAGCAGCCCAGAGACATGGCAATAGTTAAGATTAATCAAGCATTCCACCCATCAAATTAAGATTAATCAAGCATTCGGTCCATCAGTTTTCTGCCTTGATCTGGGACAGCAGCCTCAATATTTACACATCCTTGTATTTTAGCCCAGATCCATGCCTTTCTGTTTAAGTACAGATGCTACTCAGAGGTATTTTGACCAATTTCCCTAACCTTCCTTCAATATTTCATTCACAACAACCCCCTCTCTGTATTGAAGAACATTGTCCTTCACGCCCTCTTACACAGCAGGCCGGTGCCAGTTTCCGCAGCAGAAAGTGTTGCTGCTGGAAGCGATGTAGTGCCTGGTATTTGTGTGTTATGACGTCAAAGCCTCTTACCTCAAGGCTTTCCATGAAATTTCAACATAGCGTTCTACTTGATCTGGCAAACAACAAGTACATGCAGATTTACCAGACCTTTGTTATACTGCGGTTAGCACAGTCAGTAGCAAGGATTGATTTTTGTTACTCAATATAGATTGTCTAGATTTGCACATAAGTCTTGATTTTTTTCTCATGTCTTGGAGATGATTGGAGTTTTAATAAATTATCATTTCTTCTAAACAAAAGTAAAATGTACTTTCCAATAGCCTGTAATAAACAGTCGTTATGTCTAGAAATCTAAAAACAAATGCTGAAAACTAGTAACTGAAAAAGTATGAAAGAAAGGAATGTTGGAGTGAAGCAGGTATTGGTGATAGATGGGCATGGACTGGGTCAGATATTACTTGCTAAGTAGCAGAGCAAAGCTGTTAGAACACAACCACAGATAATAGAAGAACCAAATTCCCAATTACAGTTTTGGTGAATTTGAGAAGATAACATACATTTATAGAAAAGTTCTCTTAGTACCGGTAGAGTCCATATTTTTCCAGCATAATCGTGTGTGAAAAAAAAAGATTCAGAGCAAAAGTCAATCGAACAAAACTTAATATCTGAAGCTATCATATAAGCATCCTGGGACCATATTGCACATAGTTCTCCAGGGGTACAACTGGTATGTGCACTTGCTTTTTTCGCCCCCGGGGCATTATGGCCGCAGATGCTTGTCCGGACCCTTTTGTAATTTTATTTAGCGTTGCACAGACCTCTCATGGCTGGGGGCGAAAACTAAGCAAAGTGTTATCTTGTTTTTGAATCTGTGGTGCTAAAACATACTGAATTTGAAGGGAACCATTCTGCTCTGTTTAATACTTTTAATTGGCACATTGCACTTTAATAGTTGGGACACTGGGAGACGCCATTTTGGTTAGCGCTCCAATGTTTCTCAGGGTCAGGTCTCCTCTATTTAATGATACCTGCTGTGAGGACGCACGCAGTGGGCGTGCCGCTGGCACCCCAAAGACAAGCCCGTCTGCACCCGTCCACGTCCGACCAGGGCCAGCGGCCAGGAACCCTGGTGCTTCTCATGTAAGTAAAATTATGTATTCTTCCAGTCAACTTCTAGCGCTGCAGAAACCGTGCAATGAAAAATGTCTGCATTCTATTTTTCTAACGAATGATGACCTCTCTTGTATACACTGCTCCCTTAATCTCCGCACTACCCCAAGGACTTGACCTGAACCCAAGACTCCTTGTCCCTATAAAATGTTTTTAATGAATTGCAGATCATTGCCTAAACACTCTTCTGAACTTATACATACTTACATATACTCATAGATGGGGAACAACCCAACGCCTTATTTTTAACAGAAACATGGCTTCATAAGGAGTCCGGTCCTGACACTGCACAAACCCTCCCCCCCCCCGCTATTACCTCCAACGGAAAAATAGCGAAAATAAGAAAGGTGGAGGCATCGCTATTATTCTCAAAGATTCCTTCAAATGCCGTATTAAGCCTGATTTAATACCTGATTGCGAAAATCTTACTTTCGCAATTACTTTTTCTTCTATTCACACCTACTCAGGAATCTTAATATACTAACCTCCAGGAGCGTATGGACAATTTCTTAAATCTCTCTCTGAAATTGCCGCCAATCTGGCCAGTACTTCCTAAAACTTTTCCCTCCTAGGGGATTTTAATCTACATTTTGATGACTCTTCAAGTCCCACAGCATTTGAGCTTACTCAAGATCTATCAGCTATTCTGTTAACACAAAAAGTCAATGGCACTACACACGGTAAGGGTAACCTACTAGATCCCATTTATTCTAACGATAAAAAGTTACTAGTCGGGGATTCTATTCCAGGGCCTTGGTCGGACCACTACCTGATCCCAGTGATCTGGGACCTGGTGACACAACCTTCCCTCCTTAGAACCACGAGTAGTATGGAACGCGCCTGGGCCAAACTTACACTGGAGCAATGGATTTTAGCCCTCAAAGATACCAAGCCTACTCCAGATGCTAACCATTCATCAGTAAATGAAAAATGTAATCATTGGATTGAGTCCTCTTAGGGACAAGTCATTCCTAAGAAATTTGGCTATAAGAGAGCAAAAGAGAAAGCTTCACCTTGGTACTCCCCTAAGCTTCGTACATTTAAACAAAACTGTAAAAGATCTGAAAGGAAATGGAGGAAATATTATAATGAATCAAGTAAACAGGAATATAGGGATACCATAAAACATTATCAGGCTGAAGTAAAAAAAAGCACAAGCACTTCATTATGAAGAGAAAAGTATGCGTGCATCTAACTCCCCTCGGTAAATTTTTCGGATCACGAAAAATCTTCCAGAGCCTTCCTTATCAGACACATTATTAGATGCTATATCAGTTCGCTGTAATGAACTGGCAGGATTTTTTCATTAAAAAATCCAAAATATATATAATAAATTTTCTCACCTCTCTTCTCCCGGCATTCACCCTATTAAGGATAACCCTCCACCCCGTGTTGAGCAATTGCTGCAGGAATTCCCCATTATGAATATGGACATGCTATTAGAACTTTTTTCTCAAGTACAATCAGACTCCCCCTGTTACCCAGCACCTCCCCATCTTTTTCTTAAGGCTGCTGAAGTAGTGCTCCCGGACATACTCGAGCTGATAAACTTATCTGTCTCCACCGGCCAAGTCCCGCTACCCTGGAAACGCGCCATGGCAAAGCGCTATTAAAGAAGCCAAATTTAGAATCTGAGATTCTGGGTAACTGCTGTCCCATCGCCCTTCTGCCTGGTATAAGCAAAATTCAAGAAAAAAATGTCAACATGATTCTATCGAAGTTTTTAGAAACTCAAAATTTACTTCACCTCACCCAAACAGGATTTCGACCGCAACATGGTACAGAAACTGCTCTCCTCACTGTGTTCGAGGAGTCTGAGAAGATCCTCGACCAAGGTGGAACAGTTGCGATTATTCTTCTTGACTTGAGTTCTGTATTCGATACGGTGAACTATGACATTCTCATAAACAGACTTAGAAATATTAGTATTTCAGGAAGCGTCATCACCTGGTTACAGTCCTTCTTAGTAGGCAGAACTTTTAAGGTTTTTGAAGGAGTTAATATCTCCAATAGCCTGCCGCTCAGATGTTGAGTGCCACAGGGCTCTTCTTTGAGCCCCACATGAGACCTCTTGCTGAGATTGTTCTTCCATACGGGATTAATATTGTCACATATGTGGACGATACTCAACTGGTTCTGTCTTTAAACCATTCTCAGAATTTTTCATCCTGCCTTGAACCCTGTTTAGAGAAAGTGGCAAATTGGATGGAACACTCCTGTCTTAAGCTCAATGGAGATAAAAGAGAGCTGATGATCCTGGGCAACACCCCCACCTTAGAATATGAACTGGCGTGGCCCAATTGCCTAGGTTCTCCCCCTGCTCCTAAAGCGATGATCAAAAGTTTAGGCATGTGGCTTGACAAGTCTTTAAAATTCGATCATCTAGCAGTGAAGCTGACTGCTACTTGTTATGGCATGCTCAGAATGCTTCGTAAAGTTCTACCTCTGCTTCCCACAATAGCGAGGAGACTTATGGTCCAGGCTTTGGTTCTTTCCCGCCTCGACTTTGGGAACTCCCTTTATTTAGGGGCCCAGAAGTCAACCACAAGGAAACTACAAGTGATACAGAACTGCGCAGCTCGGATGCTGCTTAACGTTCCTAAAACTCAGTCAGCTAAGCCAGCCCTTAACAACTTACACTGGCTGCCGATCACGGAGAGAATAAAATTCAAATCCCTCTGTATAGCTCACAAGACACTCTGGGGCAAAGGTCCCCCGATCAATCCTTCACTCATCTCCTTCTATAGTCCTGGAAAAAGTTTACGATCAGCCAATTTATTTTTTAGCTTCAGTTCCCAGAATAAAAAAGGAAAGATTTGGAGGCCACTCTTTTTCATACAATGCTGCTAGACTTTGGAACGCCCTCCCTCTTTATCTTCACTCAGTGACTCAACATCTTCCCTTTCGGAAGCTTCTTAAAACCTGGCTGTACCAGAACGCTGCACCATAGGCCTCTTAGTTTGTTTCTGTGCGACACTGCTAGTGCTGGGATGCTTTCGGGTAGCCATGCACTCTATAAGTGTTTGTAATAATAATAATAAAAGCACTGACACACATGCAGTCCCAGCGCTATCTTGTGATGGCGTGCCCTCATGTGTATGGGGGTGTGGCCTCATGCAAATAAGAGAATCACTTTGACTCTGCTCCTATGTTGTATTACCAACGTGAACGCGGAGGCAAACATACTCTTAGGAGGCGCACTGACAGTTCATCACAAAAAGGTGAAGTCAATCACTACACCTGCCTGCAGGAAGATCTCTAATCCCTCTTTAAAGTGCAGGTGGATTGCCGCCTGCAAAGAGAAACAAGGAGCGGCTTTAAGGCATCCGCTCTGTATTTCACTGAATGCTCAGGCCCCAGGACAGCCCGAGTTTGTGGCTGCCTAAGGGACAGCGCATTCATTGTAACAGGGCAGACTGTCCCTGATGTGCTTGGGTAACATGCTTAAAGGTGTGCCATTGCGCAAACAAGGATAGTGCGCCCTATATATGGGCCCTGGATGGTAAGTTGGTAAACAAGCGACTTAAATTCACGTGTTATGAAAATCTCCATCCACTTCTCCCAAGAGTAAACCAAAGCAGATTTTCTGCAAGAACTTACGGGTATGCTACTCGACTCTCCATCCCGCTCTGAGCGAATTTCTACATTTCCGAGGTGCAGGATTGCTGCAATGATCTTGAAGATGCTCATCTGATGAGGCTCCTTTACGCCTGCAAAACAGAAGCGATGAGTGTGTTATTCCCTGAAGGGAGCACAGAAGTGTTTCAGTTTTTTCTCGAAGTCTAAGATACTTCACAGCACTTTTTCTTGACAAGTGTTAAGACTTCTCTGACTGAATAATAGCTGAATACAAAGGTCTAGACAGAAAAAGTGTTGTTAGAAATGGGGATTCTGGTTGGCTAGGGTATGCAAATAAGCCAGGTAGAACCCACCACTCTAGTCACGGTAAGAGAGTTACACACCCAAGAAAACCTCTGTTCACCCCCTTGGTAACTTGGCACAGGCAATCAGGCTTATCCCAGAGGCAATGTGTAAAGCGTTTGTGCAACACACTCACAACAGTGACACTATAAATGCACCACAAAAAAGACTCCACACAGTATTATATAAAAATATATTTCTGTCTTGCATATAAACATAGACCAAAACAACATGAACCAATAATTACTTTGCCATCTAGGCAACTGTCATAACATCACAGTTAGTGCAATAAGATAAAGACTTATATGTTGCACACGTCGTGAAAACACCATCACTGCACATACAAACGCAAATCCTGAAATATTAATTGTTATTCTGACAATGCAAGGTAAAAACGACACATATCATAACATCAGGGCATAAAATGGAGTAGTTTGGTTAGAATGAAAACACATAAACCCCCATATGTCACCCTACGTACATGGAGTACTAAATAACATCATACACACCTGGGGTGCAGAGTTATTTAGGGATACAAGACGTGAATCCTTATGGGCCGACAGGGCATGGCGCACCTGTGCTCCTATTCGACATATACGGTAGTTCAGGTTTTCAAAATTGCGGCTGGTCCCTTAGGGCAATCCGGGCCTTCCGTCCAGGTTTTACTCCATCACGTAGTGCACAACCATCGCATTAGTGCCACAAAGTATGGCCCAATGGGAGGGAGGTAGAAAACCTCCCACACAAAGTAGGATCCAGCGGGAGACCTCTCCTGGTCCCCCGCATGCTGGATTACCAGTAGAGCTACCTCGTCTAAATGGTCAGGCTGCCCGCGAAGGGAGCGAGGGACAGTTGAGTCTCCCCTGCGGCTTCCCCTTTGACCCCCGCGCTGCCCAACTACACAAAGTAAGACCGAGCTGCTGCACAGGAACACTGCTCAGAGGTGCCGGCTGACCTGGCAATCAGCATAAGCTTCCCCCAGCGTCACTCCACCAGCATTCTCAAAGGGAGGGGGCCGTGCTGAGGGGTTCTCAACGTGCGATGCGGCATTGAATCCAGCTCGCCAGTCCGGCTGATGGGGCCCCTCTGAGGGGGGGGGGGTTTCACAGTGCAGTAAGCGATTCTCCAGCAACGAGAGCACGGCGCTGACGGGGGAGAAACACGGGAGAAATCACTCTGGGCTACCCACCGCATGAAGAGCTCCTTATGCGCTAGTTTGGCGGTAACCAGGAACACCGGTCTCCATGCGCGGAGTTGTTCACAAAAGCCTGTGCCCGGGCTCACTAGTCCCACGGCTGGTTTCAGGTGGCATCCTTTTTGCTTCCTGGGATTCCAAATGACAGGGAGGGGGCTGCAAGTAAGCCCCTTGAGAGCACTGGTGCACCAAAGCAGGAAACAAGCAGCAGGCCAGCACCATAGCAGCCAACTGTCCCGTTTCTGCCGGGACAGTCCCGGCAAGTTGGAGACTGTCCCGGTAAATTCCTTATCCCGGGACAGTCCCGGCAATTGAATTCCGGAGAGAATTGCAGGGAATTGTGATGGGAATTTCAAACTTTAGGCCAAAGTAGTCGAGTTGCAAAACGTCTCCAATGCAGCTGAATTTGGAGAATTTTTCCAAGTTTAAAATTACCGCCCTAATTACCTGTAATTCTCTCTTTATCGAGTAGACCCTATAATCTGCACTATGATAAGTAGGTGGAGTTACATTATGCTGAATATGTGGGTTGGGCGGAGCCTTGGGGCAGTAGGTATGGCACATTTTCAAATTGATAGGTGAAAATTCTTTATTGCCAATTTAAAAACCAAGTCAGCCCTGATAAAAATCAACAACTGAGGACTGTACAGTGCTATCAAGATTTAAAGCAGGAAGCAGGAATGGAACGCTACCTAACATGAGTCACACATAACAAACACAGATTTTATTTAACTCGTTTTAGACTCAGCACCTTGCACTTTATGGTAGCCTACCCCCACCAAGGCACATGGTTTCACTCTTTGCCCCTCTGTTCCTGTGATAGTACCTCTAAACAATCAATGGCACATTTTATGTTTTTTTGTAAATTCTACGACCATCCTAGAAAACAATACTTATTACGATTTATACACACCCTTGGCTTCAGTTCTTGTAAAGATTGTTTGCACTATCTCCAACTTTTAGCCAACGAGCAGTGTTGCCTTGTTGTAATAAGCTTTGTATCTCAAGCTTTTAGACTCAGAAAAGGATTAAAGGGCAGATGTCTTTTTTAATTAATTATGATATTTTAGTGTTGTCATGTTTTGTATTTATATTGGTAACTTTATTTTATGGATTTTATTTTGTATAGTTTTATCTTCATTCTTGTTCAGTATTATCGATTACATTTTACTTGTGATGTTATATCTTTTATGACGTTTAGCCGAATAAAGAATTTTTGACTGATTGATAGCTGTGCTGCAAAGTGTCATTGGAAATGTATTCCAAATGTTGGCAACTATGCAGCACATCAGAGTCCTTGAGCGCAGTGGCAGTCCTCCTTGAAGGCCAGCAGGCCACAGGTCAGCACAACAAGCAAGTCAATCCAATGGCGGTTCTCCCTGGCAGCATAACAGTTCCTTCTGGCAATGTGCAGTCTGTAGAACCAGCAGCATCTGTTTGCAAGTCCATGCAGTGTCTAAAAATGTGAGGTGAGAGCCCCTGTACTCAAAATATTTTTAATATGGAGGTAACTCCAAAAGAATTTTAGAAGTGCACAACACCTCCATTCAATCCCAGCTCTGGCTCCAGACATCAGAATGGCTAAACGAGCCCTCCCTTTGTGTGAGGGCAGGTCCCAGCCTATACAAATGTAAGGGCGCCCCACCTCCCTCTCTCCCAGCCCAGGTAGACCATTCAAAATGCAGATGATTGCAGATGCAACCCTGTTACACCCAACCCTTGCTGTGTGATTGGTGTCTGGAAAGTATGCACAAAGCCCAGCTGTCACTCTACCCTAGACGTGGATTAGAGTCAGGCTGTAAAGCACAAGAGTCATAAGCAGAGTGAAATGCCCACTTTCTAAAAGTGGCGTTTCTACCATAGTAATGAAAAATCCACCTACACCAATAAGCAGGATTTATCACCACTATTCCAAACATTACAAACATGGCAGATCAGAAATTACCACTAAAAAGCATATCAGGGAATTCCCAATGCAAACCTATGAGAGGAGCAGCACTCGCAGCAGTGAGAAACCAAATTGGCTATTTGTCATTACTAGGAGGTGCCACACAATGAAGGCACATGTTGTTCCTTTTACCTACACAGCACTCTGCCAATAGGGCTACCTAGGGCCTACCTTATGAGTGACCTATATGTAGTAAAGGGGGAGTTTTAGGCTTGGCAAGTAACTTTAAATGCCACTTCACTGTGGCAGCAAACTGGAAACGCAGGCCCTGCTGTGGCAGAGGCCTGAGACAGTTTTGAAAGGATACTTCTGAGGGTGGCGCAAGCAGCGCTGCAGGCCCACTAGTAGCATTTAATATACTGGTCCTGGGTATATGAGATACCACTGTACATGGGACTGACAGGTAAATTAAATATGCCAAACAGGTGTAGACCAATCTTACCAAGTTTAAAGGAGAGAGCACATGCACTTTAGCACTGATCTGCAGTGGTAAAGTACCCAGAGTCCTAAAGCCAACAAAAACAGATAAACAAAAAATACAGGAGGAAGGCAAAAGATTTGGGGATAACCCTGCAAAAAGGGCCAGGTCCAACAAGTGCAAACTACTTTTAATTATATGTGCAAATTATGGCATTTAGATTATACACAGACATGTTACTATGATTAGAACATTGGATGTTGGGAGCTCCAATGAGGATAATGAAGTGGCTCAGGGCGTGTAATGGCTAGTATAAGGCTTCTGCTCCAACATTTCAATCTTTGTCTTTATGGTCCTGCCTTGTTTAATTTAGCAATTCTACCCTCACCCTCATTATAGGCCCTCGCTTCAGGGCCTTTAACAGCCAGTATAGCCCTCGTCAGCTGGCTATAAGGCTATAGCAATGAATAATGTATATATTGTGCACATTACATGTTTAAGGGTATGAGAGCTACAGACATTGGTGACTTGAACCCATGTTCCTAAACCTATCTTTATGTATGTTCTGCACATTTCATGTATGCATAGGGTTATGAAGATTTACCCACCTTAAAATAACTATTGCATTTTGTTTCTTTCTCCAAAAATGATAATTTATTTTGCTAACACCCTAACTCTTTCTATACGTCTTCAGAATTCTGTTTGGAATGGTGCATGTCATGACAACTTATGCCATGGTTGTAAATTTGGTTGTAATTTGGTACTCAATAGTATAGGAAGCACATTTGAAAATCTATGTCAATCTTCACAAAGGTACTACTCTATGGGTGCTTAGCTCTTTTCTTGGCCCCTTCTCTATCATGCCCTCATGGTGATGAGATCGGTATTTACGGTGTGCGGCGGTCACCCACACAGGTATCCTGGTGCACAGGGAATGGAAAGGTAAACAGTATAGCTCCCATATTAATGAAGATGAGTAAATGGAACCTTTTCAAAGATTTCCTGGACAGAAATGGTTATTAATCGAGGGTTTAGAGAGTAAGAGTGAGTCCCTGTGCTTTGCTGCAAGATATGAAAAGGAGGGAACGCCTAGGTGAGACTGAGATCTTCAGCAGGGTTGAGAGCCGAAACAAGGGGGAACGCGATGTATGTGAGAGACAATAGATCTGGAGTTTATCTTGAAGGACCCGCAGGCCTGTTTTGCGGAAAGCACAGTGAACCAGGCAGAGCAACTTAAAATCAATGCATGATGGAACAGGTTTCCGGTGAAGTAGAGGCAGATAGAGCATGGTCTGGTAGGTTGAAAATCAATCGAGCAGCGATGCAGAGCAAACGATTAAAGTTGAAGTTTGATAGTTCCAGTAATCTAGACAAGCCAGGATTTTGACTGGACCTCACGTTCACGAGCATAGAGAAGCAAAAAGGGTATGATTCTGTCCAGCAGGCGAGTGAAAAATTAAGAGGATGAAGTTTTATTAATTTATGAGCAAATCAGAAACCGAGATTACATACTTCTTGGTTTGAAAGGAAGACCTAGTTCTGGTAATACCCAGGCCAAAACATCTGCTGAGGCAATTTACCAACTTAGAGAATCTCGGTTTTATCTGTGCTGACCTTAAGTAGGTTTTGCGATACCAAATTAACAAGTGTTAATCAGGAAAACTGGGTGCAGAATTCTGATCCAGTCGAAAAAGAATCTTCGTATCATCTGCATAAGCCATGAATCTGAATCCGAATGATGGGATCAGTCGGGCTAATGGGGCTCGTAGATATTTCACAGATTGATGCATAAAGAAGACCATTGTGGCACACCTGAAGACACCTCGAAGAAAGAGGAAATGAAAGGAGAGAGGTGAATGGTTTTAGAGTGAATATTTAGTCTGCGATCCATCTGAGGGTGTTGTCCTTAATATCAGTTTCCAGAAGGTGATCCACCAGAATGTTATGAGATACTGTATCAAAAACGGCTGGAGGAAAACAAGGGCAGCCAAGACACCTTGATCTGTCAGCAGGCAAAGTGTGTCAGGAATTGACAAAAGAATGGACCTTGTGCTATGGAGTGGCCTGAAACCGGCTTTGGAGCGGTCCAGAATATCTTGTGATTCTAAGAAAAGAGAAAGTTGGCAGCTACCCTCGTTCTCAAAAATTGTGATTCGCAATGAATGCTGAGAAATGGACTTTTGTCAAAACCAGCACTATCATGGCCTGTTTCAAGCATGAGGGAACATAACCAAGAGAAGGAGAGGGACTGAAAAGATTGTTTAGTACTGCCCCGAGAATTTGGTTAGTGAAGCGCATATGTGCTGAACTTAGGTCCGGAGGAGACAGGAGTAAATGTGTGGTACTTTTGCCTGTAAGTGGAATGAACTGTGATGCGTGTGTGGAGGCAGGCGAGGGGGCATGCAAAAGAATGATCGCTTCAGAGAGTGACAAAAAGATAATGAAGCTCACATTTTGGTGATTCTATCAGAGAAGAATGCAGAGAGTCAGTGCAAAGTGACTGGAAATTTGTTATGGACGTAGCACGGTTTACAGGGCTTGAAAAAGAGTTAACAATTTTGAAAATTTCTTTAACTGAGTAAGAAGCATTGACAATTTTATTTTCATAGAACGAAGCATAGGAGGGCAGCTTGATACTGGGCTCGGGCGAGGTGGGAGTAAGCGGATCGCAATGTCCTTTCTGCTTTCTTGCAGATCCATAGTTGTGTTTTTAGCTCTTTGGTATACGAGGGGGCAGAAGGACGAAGACAAGTGCAGAGAAAATAGAATAACAAAATTATTAGACCTAAGCAACGGGATCGAGGAGGTGACTGAGATGGAAATACGACTGGTAAACAACAAGTCAAGATCGTGTTAATCCTTGCGGGTCATGTCCGTCCCTGGCTGTGATAACCAAAGATATTCACAGGAGTAAGGCTGATTCGGAGGCGGTCAGGTAAGTCAGCACAGGTACTGAAATCACCTGAAACAAGAGGTTGATTGAAGTAAAAGTAAAATAAAGTAAGCCAAACGTTGAGGCGTGTCCTGGGAGTCAGTGATATATAACACAAGGGAATGATTTGTGAGGACCAAAAATCTTAGCGTGGGGAAAAAGGATTGAGTTGAGAGAACTTGTGAGGCTTTTTGTTATATAAAAAGGCACCAGTCTCTTTTTTCAAAGTGACAGACATGTATTTATTAATTGCCCCGGGGTGTAGCTATTGCCAGGTTGGGGGCTCAAACTTCATGTGACCAAGATTCCGAGTCATGTTCCGATAAGAAATAAAAAGTATCCATACAGGGCCTGATTCACTAAGGGCCTTCACACTCGTGGCAGAGGGACGCAGTCAAGGGAGAGTCTCCGCACTCGGGCCGAATATCCGCAATGAGAATTCGCATTGGGGAGATTTTCCCGAGTGCCAAGCCTTCCCCACGAGTGCAGAGAACCTTTGTGAATCAGGCCCACTGTGTTTGTACAGTAAACAGATGTTGGCTAGGAAGCACCTTAGATTTCTGGTCTGAGGTTGTATTGAAAGGAGGGTACAGACACTGTCTCCTGGAGATGAGACGGGCTGGAGATGGGTGAGGAGTGATAAGGGCACAGGTAGTGTTCGCACGAAGAGATTCCAGAGTGTTTGGGGCTGATGAACCTAACTGAAGGGTTAAAGATAAAAAACGTACTTGAGTTAATACGAGAGGGATGGGCTTGCCTTTTGATTTATAAAAAAAGGTGCTGCATGGCTGGCGCTGAGCACGACTCAGCAAAGATGGCCTTTGACGTGCCCACTACAATAGTGGTGGCTCCTCCGAAAAGGCAGAGGAGCGCTGCCCACTGCATTTTTTGCAGTGGAAAAAGGGAAAAAAATGATGATAACACTATGGTATTATCATTTTATTTTCCCTTTGTAATGCAGCTTTATGGGACGGGCAGGGCTTGGCTGCCGTCACAGCCATCAAGGGGAGAGATGATGGGCAGTTAAGTGAGCATGACTGTTTGGTCCACCCTCTTGGGCCGGCCAAACAGTCCTGCACACTTTGCATGTTCCTCACCAGGCTGCATTACGCAGCCCGGTGAAGAACATGTACAGGCTCCTATTCCCTGTCAGAGCGCCGATCTGCGGCGCTCAGACCAATCACAATGCTGCATTGCAGCACTGTGATTGGCTTAGGGGAGGGAGCCTGTACTTCCTGCTTCAGAGGTCGACGTGACGTAAGGCGAGGCGGCGGTCGGCAGCAAGGTAAGTTTATTTTAATTTATTTTTCAATCATCCCCCCTCCCCTGCCCTACCCATGTTACTCGGTGGCAGCCGCCACTGCACTACAAGCATGTGCTGCGTGCCCACAGCAGGAGTCACGTAATATCTCCCCTACGCTTGGGAGGATTGCAGTGGGTGGACGGGGCCAACCCCATCTCAGTAAAGAAACTACATGAAAAACTGGCTCTATAAAGAAGCAAACTGGAGCCCAGCCACTCCGGGTGCTGGGAGATTTAGCACTGCCTCACACCTACTGGGAAAGCAAAACTAATTAAAACAAAAGTGAGAAAGTAAAACTAATTAAAATGAAGGTAATTTCCGAGGATATGCAGTTGAACTAAAAACACATAAGCTAACAAAATGCAATAGGAGCAGCAGGGCCAGGAAACACCAACCTGCACAAGGGACCAAAAGGTGGACAAATTAAAATTGTTAAAGGTAGTAAACCCCCCGACCCCCGCTCCCTACATTTGTTACATGCTGGTTCTACCAAGCAATCCAGATTCCAGTGCCCATGCACAAGGCAGGAGCATGACATGCGGGCAGAGGGTATGTAGGGCCAGCCTGTGTCTGTTAAGGGCGGATAGAGTTCATGCCACTGGGGCATAGCGCTTAACCCGAAATAGAGCCCGTGGCCTTCCCTCTGCAGGGCATCTCCGTGCATCTGGAGTGTGGCCCCTGGAGTATTCCCCTAGAGGCCATCAACCTCTGCTGCCTGCCAGCTGCCCAGGAACCCTGCGACTGTACGTGTCCCCTGTGTCACCCATGACAATCTGAACTCACAAGGGAAATTTGAAAGCACAAAACACTTTAAAAAAGCAGAATAATAAATGCATCTTTTTTGTGTTGAAATTTTTTATTGACTTTTGCAATGAAAATACATCAAAAGAATAGTGATAAAGAGGCATTAACAAGTTGTTAATAAATAAATGGGTAATTCTATAAAGATAAAGAGGTGATAAATACATGACATTTGCTGATGAAGAAAAGGATATAAATATGGAAGATATAAATAGACATATTGTGAATAAATAAATAAATAATTAAATATATAAATAGTTAAAAAGCATGAACGAAAAAGAAAGAAGTAAGGGGAGGGTAGGGAAAATGTAAAGCGGATAAGAATTAATATATATGTAAATGACATAAATAAGAAACTGATATAGGGTGAATGATTAATTTATTAAATATAAATATGAGCCAGTAACATTATATGAGATCATCGTATTAATCGTAAAGAAATGTGTTATCATAGGAAAGGACTCACATTGTAAAAGTTTAAGACAAAATATGTATAGGGGAGAATAGTAAAGTAGTGTAAATAGGAGAAAGGAGAAAAGGATAAAATATAAAAGAATGATGTGGAAGGGTAAAACCAGGGTACTTATAAGTGAGAAAGGAAAATAGGAGGAGAGTGAAGGCAGTAATGAAAAGGATATGAGAAAAGTGGAAGAGACATAGTGACAATAATAGGAAAGACATAATAGACAAAAGATGTGAGAATAATAAATAGGTCTACTTAATTGGGTGCAGTGATAGTGACGAAAAGAATTATTAGTATCATCAGCTTTCGTTTTTAGGAAGGGTGACCGGGTCTGAAGAAATATGTCAATTTGATCCTGAATGTTATAAATCACTCGCTCATGTGCCATTTGTATCATGGCTACCAACCATTCTTCCTGTGAGGGTGAAGAGGATAATTTCCAGTGACGTAATATACATATTTTAGCTGTAACCAATGCAGTGTGAAAAAGGCGGTGTTGGAGTTTAGAGAGTTTTGGGGAATTTACGTAAATCATGTAAAAGAATATTGGCAGGAGTGAGTGGAAGAGATAAGGGCATTGTGGAATGTAAATCTTGCCAACATAATTCCAAAAAGGTTGTATATTTGGGCATTCACAGATAATATGAGTTGTGTCACAACCAGAATTGGAGCATCTCCAACAATTAGTATGTGAAAGTAGACCAGCTTTATGTAATTTGACTGGTGACCAATGCCAATCATGAAGGATTTTAAATAAACAAAATGTAAGCCTTGCTTCACGGGTTCCTTTATGGAGATTCTCCAATAACTGTTCCCACTCATTATCTGTATAAGAGTTTGATAAACGGGACTGCCATTTAAGGTGAAGAGTGTGAGAGAGGGGTTGTGAGAAGAGGTGTAACGTGACAGTTTTATAAAGAGATAATATTGGTGAGTTTTGGAGCGTCCAAGGGGGCGGTCCCAAATGTTTCTGCAAACACTGTTGGAGTTGAATGTATTTCAAAGATTGTTGTGTGGGAAGATTAAATTCCTCTCTTAGTTGTGAAAATGATTTAAAATCGCCATTATGAAGAAGTTGATCTGGAGAATGAATGCCTACTGTTTTCCATAAAGGCCAAGATAGAGTTCGACCATTAATACGTATGCCTGAATTATTCCTTGTTGTGGATACGGGGGCTTGAATCTAATAAACGATGTGCCGTTTGCCAAGATTTATGCATAGCTGATAAAATCTGATTTTTTTGGGATAAGACGACCAGTTCCACTTCCGTATAGAAGAGAAAGACCTGGATCTGTGGATACAAGATGGCGTTCTATATGAACGCATTGTGGAGCATCGTTGATCCCTGGTAACAAATAAGATATTTGAGACATGTGTAATGCAAGGGCATAGTGTTCAATCGATGGAAGGCCCATTTCTCCATATAATTGGTGAGCTTTCAGTTTTGCCACAGCAAGGCGAGGCTTAGCCGAGCCCCATATGAAGGTTTAAATCTTGGAGTCTATTGATCTAAGCAAGGATAAGGGGATCTGGAGGGGAAGCATGCCCAAGATGTATATGAAACGCGGAAGGGTGACCATTTTAATAGCTTGGACTCTACCCCAGAGAGAAAGCCCTAAAGCCTTCCATTTGTCAAAATCTCGCTGCATTTGAAAGAGCATAGGATCCAAATTGTCTATATCCATGCCTTCCAAACCTTTATTGACTAGAACTCCCAGGTACTTAAGGCGTGAAGACTGCCAATGAAAAGGAAAACCGTATATAGCTGCTTTTGTAGTTCCATCAGAGATGGGCAATGCCTCGCTCTTGTCCCAATTAATTTTATAACCTGAAAAGGAAGAGAAGTCATTAATAATTTGAAAAAGAGACGGTAGAGAACGGGGAAGGCTTGTAAGGGTTAGTAGAATATCATCTGCATATAAGTAAATTTTAGAATTCCCTACTGGAAGGTGTATACCTGTAATTTCATCTGATTGGCATATTGTGGCGGCTAGGGGTTCCATAGCTAAGAGGAAAAGAAGGGGGGATAAAGGGCATCCTTGAAGCGTTCCTCTCCGAATCGGGAATGTATCAGATAAAAAACCACCACAATTTACTTGAGCAGATTGATTATCGTATAACAAGCGTACTTTGGTTATAAATTGATCACCCAACCCAAATCGTTCCATTACTGTAAAAAGGTAGTCCCATTCAATGCGATCAAACGCTTTTTCTGCGTCAAGTGAAAGAGTTAATGCATCATCTGGAAGATGTTTAGCAGACCACAGCGTATGGGCTAACTTACGAAGATGATTCCGAGAAGAACGCCCCGGAACAAAGCCCACTTGAGTTTGGTGTATCAGGGAAGGTAAGACTTTATGAAGACGGGACGCTAGGATGCTGGCCAATATTTTAATATCACAATTTAATAATGAGATGGGACAATAACTACTACATAGCAAGGGATCTTTACCAGGTTTGGGTAGCACAGCGATAAGTGCTTAGTTAGAGAGAGGCCCCAATGAGGATACATTATCCGCTTCTTGGAATGCGGCATGTAATGGATCAATAACATTGTGTCCTGCCCATCGATAGAATTCAGCAGGGAATCCATCTTCCCCAGGAGCTTTGTGGTAAGGTAGGTTAGCAATTGCTCGGGAGATCTCATCTTTACTAATTTCACCTTCAAGGAGAGCTCTACCATCATCAGAGAGACGGGGAAGATCAACCTTTGTAAGAAAAGTAGACATCTTATCCAAATCTATCTGAGTACCTGGAGTGTAAAGAGATTGGTAGAAAGAGGCAAATTCATTTACAATATCTTGAGGTCTCGTAAGCATATCGCTTTGTGCTGATCGAATAGCTGGAATGGCCAGAGCTGCCTCTCTTTGGCGCAACTGTGCAGCCAATAATCTCCCTGCCTTTTCCCCCTGCCCGTAATGTCGCCCCTTCATTCTCTGCAGAGCATATTCGGCTTTGGATGTAAAAAGGCTATTTAATGCCTTGCGGGCTTGCTCTAGTGACTTACGATTCTGCAAGGTTGGGGTTAGTGTGTATAGGCGGGAGTAAGATTGAATGTTGTGTTCTAGTTCTATTTGCCGTGCTGCATTCTGTTTATTAACAAGTGCTGCATCACACATTAACTGGCCCCTGATAGTGGCTTTAGCTGCAGCCCAAATAGTCCTGCAGGAGATCACAGATCCCTGATTAGTGGAAAGATAGTCTTGAAGGTGTGATTGCAGCTGGGATTTACCCTTGGGAGTCCTGTGTCGTTGAATGTTCATACGCCAGGGCTTACGCCCTGGCCTAGAAAGTAATAGTTCCATGGATAAGAGTCAGGAGAGTGGTCAGATAGAGCTGTTTCCAAAATGCGAGATTCTGTGATTAATTGAACCACTTTCTGTGATGTCAAAAAATAGTCCAAGCGAGAGAATGTGCCATGGGTGGGAGAGAAAAAAGTGTATTCCGCGTCTGTTGGATGGCTAAGGCGCCAGTGGTCAACTAGTCCGTTATCCAATATTACGTCATCCAATAGAGCTCTATCTGCAGCATTTCCCTTATCTAATGGGCCCGTTTTATCTAGAATCGGATCTCGTGCCAGATTCCAATCCCCACCAATGAGGTACTGTGAGGCATCTATCTCTGTTAACAAACGGTTCAGCTGAAGGAAGAATGATTTTTTGGTTCCTGTCGGAGTGTAAACTGATCCCACACAAATGTAAGCATCTCCTATGCGCAATTTGGCAAACGCATAGCGTCCGTCAGAGTCCGACCATGTTTTGGACACCTTGACTGGGAGTGATTTGCGGATAAGGATTGCAACTCCACATTTGCGAATAGGACCAGTGTCTGTGGATTCACCCTTGCGAATACTACTATGAATAACCTTACCCACCCATTCTCTGCATAGTTTATCAGATTCTAGCGTATCTAAATGAGTTTCTTGTAGTAAGGCCACATCTACGTGTTTGGATTGGAGATAGGAAAGCACTTTATTCCTTTCAATGTAATGAGTGAGACCATGGACATTACATGTAATTGTACATAGAGGATGGGTGTTCGTCATGCTGAAGAAATGTCAATGGGAAGAAATAATACAGTACACAATGTTCTGTTCAAGGTTAAGGGAATAGAAGATTGGAAAGAATATAAGGAGGAAGGAGGAAATAGAAAAGAGGAACCCTGGCTCACCACAAATACATCAAAGTTTGGTTATGTAGGCGCAATTAAGAATGGGGAAAAAATGATCTAGGTGAATAGTATAGTGGAAGCGATGTAATAAGTGTTTGAAAAGGAAGTAATAAAGGAGAGAGGAGGTGAGGATATAAGATGAGGTTAAAATGAAAAAGAGAGAGTATTTATGTGACAATGCTAGAGGTCCTAAACTGTTGACCGCGGGTCTGGGCTCACTGGAGCACCGCCGCAAGGGAGGGCCCCATCAGAAATAACGAAGTAATTAGTAGGGTAAGCATAAAAATAATGTTACGAATATAAGTCATTATAGGTGAAACATTGGAAATATTAAATAGAGTCATTTAGATTAATATAGCATATTGTGGCCTAGAATGATATAATATAGCATAATATATTAAGAGTAACAGATGAAAGTCTTAAGGAAATAAAACATTATAAATGTAAAATAGAATAATATAATATAATCTACTATAGCATACTGAAAAAGACTTGAGCATCATTTCCTGTGACATCATACAATTTGTTCATAGTACTTATGTTAATGAAAAGGACCATAAACTTGTTTGAGGTCTTCTTTTAACTAGTATTATAAATATTAAATAGAATAATATAGATTGATATAGTATACTGCAGCCTAGAGTAATATAATGTAGCATAACATATTAAGAGTAGCAGACGAAGGCCATGAGGAGGTAAAACACTATAAATACAAAATAGAGTACTATAATCTACTACGGCATACTGAACAAGACTTGAACATCATGTCGTGTGAGAACATGCAATTTGGCCATAGTACTTATACTAATGAGAAAGGATCAGAAACTAGTTTGAGGCCTTGTTATAACTGCAGCTGTAAGTATTAACAGCAGATTGAGTAACAATATTTTCAGTCCGCATCTGAGGTGGATTTAAGAGGGGACCTAGATTTGTCTCTATGTGGTTCTTGTGTAAAAGTAGAAACAGATTGCAGAGCTGAATTTTTTGTCTTCTTGAGAACGGCTAGGTCTTTCCAAGTCTCTGCCACGGTGTCTTGAGTTGATAGGATTTCGTCTTCTGTTATCCGATAATTGTTGAGAGAAGTGAGAGGATGATTGGATTTGATCTTGTTGCGGAGGTTGTACCTCCATGTCTTGTAGTTTCATACAGTCTAGGAATTTCTGTAAGTCTTCTGGGTCATAAAAATCTTTAGAGTCTCCATTCCTGGTGATGCGAAAACGTGCAGGCTCAAATAGTCCATATTTGATAGCTAATTGTCGAACGTGAGGTTGCATGGAAAGAAATGCTTTTTGCTGTTCATTTGTTTCCTTAGAAAAATCAGCTGCCATATGGATGAGGTGACCATCATACGAAAAGGAGCCTTGCGAACGAGCTGCAGCCAATAATTGTCTTGTTTGTTCATGCCTACGGAAACAGGCAATAAGCGGTCTCGGGCGTGCTGCAGGGTCTTTGCGTGGAGGACCGATTCGGTGAGCTCGCTGGATTTCTAAAGGTGGATTAAAAGAAGTGCCAGTCAGTTTTGGGAGAATGCCACAAAGAAAAGCTCTGGTATTTTGGCCTTCGACATGCTCCGGAAACCCAAAAAAGCGGATGTTATCTCTTCTGCTGCGATCTTCTAAATCAACTATTTTACTACGGAGAAATAGGAGATCTTGGTCTCTACTTTGTAATGAATCAAGGCGATTCTCCATCACCATTATTCGAGAGTCAAGTCCTTCAACTCTAGTATGAAAACCTGCAATGTCTGCCCTAATTGACTTGGTTTCTGCAGTCAAAGATGTGATGGTGGCATCCATACCTTCCAATCGACGGCTGACCCCTGAAATTTCATGTAATATGCGTTCCATGGTCTCCGTTGGTATGTGTTCAGCGGCAGGAGGTGAAATCTGGGGCGAGCTAATTGCAGAGGAGGTACCTCCTTTCAAGGGCATGGTGTTGGATTGTTTGAGAACTTCTGTGAAGAGAAGTTGTTTAGGGGGCTTATTCCCGTGTTTATTAGCAGACATTCGACTTGTACTTTTGATCAGCACTCTGAGGTAATGCAAAGGTGACCTTTCGCGTCTTAATGTGGCTGTAAGCAGTCGTTTTTATGCCCCTGTGGCAAATTTGGTAGACTTGATGGTGGCCTTGATATGATAGAATAGATGCACAAAGCGAGAGAAGGCTTTATTGGAGAGACTTGGTATTGGTTCTCTAGTTGAATTAATTTAAAGTTATATTTCTTTCGTTTATATTTGTAGAAATGCTGGCGCAGACCACTGCAGAGATTGTTATTAGTAAACAAATGTAAAAGAGAATCAGTAAGTCCAGTTTATAAAAGATAGCTGGGCAGGTAAAGAAGGCCCTGATAATGACAGTGCAGTAAGTATCTACACAACCGTTGTATGCGAGGATTAGTTGCACGCCACTGTCATTGATAACCTGGTCTCAATTCATCCTGTCAGTCAAGTATATAAACGAAGAAAAGGTTTCATGAGGGAGATCGCCAGGCTTTTAAATTTTTCACCTCATAGATAAATAATGTCAGGAGAATTGTATATATGCTGAGGAGTGAGTAAATAAGTTTTAATTATAGCGTTGCTTACCTCTTCTTAGAGTCCCAAGCGCTGTATTGAAGCATGGGTACCAATTAAGTAAAAGCGAGGGACTTTTGAAGAGGAATGAGGTAAGTTTAAAATGAAGGAACTGGATGACAGAACAAGGATATTCCTGTCATGTACACACATGTGGTGAAGTTACAGCTGCTGGGATAGCGTTGTGGAGATATCGATAATACAAAACTGCAATTCCCACAGGGAGCGTGGAAATGAGAAGGTAAATTAGTAATCATATCGTTGCTTACCTCCTCCTGCAGTCCCAAGCGCTATGTTGAGTCATGCGCACCATGTGAGAAAAGCGCGGGACTTTCAAAAAGGAGTGAGGCAAGTTGAAAATGGACACATACTTTGAATTTCCCGCTTTTTGAAATAACGCTGTGGAGAAAGCGGTAGTTTGGGACTCCAATTCCCAGAGGGAGCGTTGCTGCACGTCGACAAGAGGCGCGGCCTCGGCAGGGACAGGAGGCGCGGCCTCGGCAGACGCGGTACGCGATGAGCGCGAGGGAGACTGAGGCCTTCGGGAGCTCCCCGCCGATACTGAATTCCGGTAAGGTTCTTCACTGGTTTTTGCCAGAAAGTCGGCCAATCTTGCCTGCATGCCTTCAAGTCGTATTTGGTGACAAAAAAGAAGCCCTATAGATGCAGGGAAGAGAGCCGCTTTCTTCAGGGGCCCATCTCGCGGCAGAGCTCGCACTTCAGGCGGCCATCTTCCTTCGTGGCCAGACCACGCCCCCCATAATAAATGCGTCTTAAAGGAAGGCTGGAGTCGGGGCATGCATCTCAGGTGGGTAAGTAGCGACCCCCTGGCACCACTGGAGGATGTGCACTCTCCCCACATAACACAGTCAGCCCCCCTCCCTCCCAGGGAGGTCACTGGAATGCGGATGGGAAAACAAACAGCAAATTCAAACGAATATTGGCACATTGTTAAAGGCCTTTACTGTTTCAGTGTCTTAACCTCTGCCAGTTCCGTGGAAAACGGGTCAATACTTTCTTTATGCTGTAAACCAAACTCTCTGTGACCACAACTAAGGGACACGGAGTCCAGGTAAGAAGTTCATCTGTTATTTGTACTTTGGGCAGCTCATATTTTACATTTCTGATGGAGCTGAGTCCTGCTGAACCAGCCTCAGTTACACCTGCTCTGTAGTACTGAGGCAAATCTGTCCCTCAAGTAAAGTGTTGGAGGCAGTGTGGGATGGTGTGTGGTACACCATGGGTTTGGATTGCTATTAATGCATTTGCCTGTCAGTGCCCAGACCTTGGCAATGTGAAAAGTGATATTAAATAGGCAAAACGTCACACACACTGCCTGACACACCTAACCCCAAATGGCTGTCCAGGCTCATACAAACAAGAATGATGCCCCACAATTAAGCCAGCAACTGAAGGGGTTGACCCATTGCCCACTGTATGAATGTTGTTCTGTGGGCTGATACAACATGCAAATGACCAATGGCTGAAAATAGTGAACCCAAAGCACCAGTATATATATATATGACCTTATTTTATGTATAGTGTTTTTTGTGTGAAAATAAGATGCTGTCAGGCCAGACTTAAAAATGAGCATGTTTTGAACAAGAGACAATTTTGACGGTGCTGTGTGACCATGAAAGAAAACCATATAAAGTTTGTGCTTATATTTAAAGGCAACACAATCACTAAGTACATATAAATCTGTCCTATCCCAGCAAGTGAACTAAATAATGATGTCATGTGGTACCCTTGAGCATAATGGATCTGGTCACCCAAAAGCTTTTAAACATTTTTATGTATTTATTTGTGAGTTTTGCAAAGTGCTACATATTACCTTATGATTACTTCAGAGCGCTAGAGGAGGTTACCATCTACTATATATTAAGGGGGCGAGGGAGGCGGGTCTAATGAGAATAGTTGAGCCCCATATCTGCCTTTCTCCTATTACCAGTCCTGGCTGAGAGGAGGTCAATGAGAAAGCAATTTTAAATTGTTCTGTCTTTGGATGTTTTGTGAGTCATAGTTGGCTGGTTTTAGATATGAGTAGGACTGAGGATGGTCTACAATCAAGTACCCTGCTGTGCTTCCAGGAACCTGCCCCTCTCTTCCATCCTCTAAAATGAAAGCTGCTGAATTAGGTGGGAGACGATCATCAGAGGTTCCTAGCAAGAGTGCTGTGTGGATCCATTTAATGCAGGCAATCAGGGCCTTTGCTCCAGTAGACTTTATGGATGGTGCACAGAAACTTGAATTTGATCTTTGCTTCTACTGGAAACCAGTGGAGCTTTGATGGAGGGCATGAGACAAAAGAGTGGTCCGGCCCAGCCTGCGGTTGCACTGCTAGGTTCGACTTTTCTAAAGTGTGCATGAGCTAGGCCCCACATAATATTGAAGAGGTTTGCTTCAGGTTTTGTGTCATGCTGTTATATCGGAGGTAAGTAGTTCCAGTAGTCTTGGTTAGGTTACAGATGATAAGTTTATTGATCTTAGATGTTCAGATAGGTTTTCCAGTATAGATGTAATAAAGCCCCACCAGGAGCAGCTTCTCTGCTGCTCAGCCCAGGATCCAACTGACAGTCCCACTCACAGCATTATGTTATATCGTAGGTAAGTAGTTCCAGTAGTCTTGGTTAGGTTACAGATGATAAGTTTATTGATCTTAGATGTTCAGATAGGTTTTCCAGTATAGATGTAATAAAGCCCCACCAGGAGCAGCTTCTCTGCCGCTCAGCCCAGGATCCAACTGACAGTCCCACTCACAGCATACCCAACATTCCAATGACATCACATTCACACTAACATTCTACTCTCACTGGCTGAACAGCAGAGGCAGAGAAACAGGGAAGATGTAAGGTAGAAACCTAGATATAACACACCTTCCCTCTTTATAAAATGAACAAAGAGAAAGCAAATATAAATAGTAACATTGCAGTAACATCACAGTAATACTGAAGAAACTTGCCAGAAGAAGTATAGCAAATTGCACATAAGTTATGAAAAACATGCTAAAATAAGCAAGTAGAAAGGTGATGTAAAAGGAAGCAATAAGGAAAAGAAATTGCGAAATGTAAACGGTAATGCAATGAGTAAACACGAAGATAGAGTAAAGGAAATTGAAAACTAGAAAAGACACACATCTCCTTCCTTAGCAGAGCAAAAAATTGAAGCAAGAAGTTTCAAAAGGAAGGAAATAGTAAAAGAACGTACATACATGAACAAGAAAGAGGTATACCACGAAAAATTAACAAAGAAATAGTGCACCAATGTAACCACCACAACCACACCAACTGGCCAGACTGGCGAGGAGGATGGAAACACTGAACACAGCAGGAAGAAGGAAAACGACAAGAACAAATGTAAGCAAAAGGTGACCAGCACCCAAAACAGAAAGCAAGCAAAGGTGAATTCCAAAAGCAGGAAGAGAAAAACACCCAAACAGAAAGCAATCATAAGTAAATAACGGGTGACTTACACCCTACCAGAAATCAAGCAGAGGTGAAAACACAAAATAGTGAATCCCCAAGCAGTAAATGCAAGGAAAATGCGATCTGGGTGAGCTGCACCACACGTAAATCAAAAGTACAGTCACACCTCAAGTTAGACCATGCATGAAAGTGCAAGGAAAATGCGATCTGGGAGAGCTGCACAACATATAAAGCAAAAGTACAGTCACACCTCAAGTTAGACCACGCATGAAAGTGCAAAGAAAATGCGATCAGGGAGAGCTGCACAACATAAAAATTAAAAGTACAGTCACACCTCAAGTTAGACCACATATGAAAACCTGCGCACAATAAAACAAAATCATGTAAAGAATCAGAGGAAAAGAAAAATGCTCCAGGGAAAGTGCGATCTGGGTGAACTGAACTACACAGCAAATAAAATTCTGTCACACCTCAAGTTAGACCATGTATGAAAACTTGCGCACAATATAACAAATTCACCGTAAGTAAAAATCATGTAAAGAATCAAAGGAACAAGAAAAATGCTCCATAACAAAGTACAGACTGCAAAACGTAAGAACCTGCATGCCATGCAACAAATACATTACTAACACAGTAGCATGTATAAAGTAATATGATCAAAGGTACATCCAAGAATAAATCAATACAGGTAAATAAGTAAACTTTAGCATGGTAACATAGCAAAAAATCAATGTAGGTATACGTAGAAACATAAAAATGCATAATAATAGAGCACCGTAGTAATGGGAGCCAAAGATGAGAAAATGAACATGGAATAGGCAATATGGCAGTACATTAAAGAAATGTAGCACAGTATTAGTTACAGAAATAAAAATGATAAAGTTGGTATAAGTCTCAAAACAATGAACTAAAACAAATAAAGTAGTCACCGTGGTCTGTAAGAAAACATGCTGGGCTTAAAGAAGATGTAGCGATAAGAAAAACAGTACCTTGGTTGAAGATTACCCTATAGAGGACGCTGGCAGTAAGCGCCGTAAGGTAAAAATGAAGAAGAGTGACTTCACTCCTTGAGATATGTCACATCTAAATAAATACAATTGCTCCGGCATGTAGAATGTAAGGCAAAGTGACAGCTCCAAATAAATGATGGATCCCTTGAAAATTCAGTTTCTCAGACGAGAAGTACGGAGGCAGTGTAACTGAAGCGCACTGCGGAGGTGCACAAGACAGCAAGGCCAGGAGAGGGAAACTGTCAGCAAAGCCCAGGTGCTGCATGACATCAACGCTTGAAATACTTTATTGGCACGCAAGAAAAGAAAAACGTGGTTGGCAAGATGCTGAAGTACGTTGAATCCTGCGAGACACTTCATATGCTGAGAACAGCTTGATGAGTCCAACCGCAAGATGGCGGCACGTTTGGTGACGCAGTGCTGGGTGGTTGTAGGCAAGTGCGTGCACCCAAAATTGCTGCACGGTAACGCTGAGACGGAGAAGGATTCGAAAGTGTCACTGAAGATCAGAGGATCCACGAGAAGGTAAGAGCGCGTGCTGAGCATGGCGCGCGTTGTTTTTCAAACCACGACAGGACGGTTGAACTGCCAAATGTAGAGGGGAAACCGAGGCCCATAATTAAATCAATTATGATTTACCTCAAAATGTTCACAATACTTGCCACCAAACAGGATCCATGTAAAGTGTCAGCGAGTAAGCAAAGCTCAGTCTCTGGGGTGTCCAAAGTTGATTCTTGGCATAGTTGATGCTAGTCACTGGTTCCACGAAAGCATCCCAAAATACACAACGGGTTTGGGAAGTGCTCCTCCTACACCTCTGATGTAGAGCCAGGGTACATCGGCAGTTTGTATGGATGGCGCTTGCTCAAATTGCTTGCTGGGTGCAACGTTAGTGTTTCCCATGTAGAAAGAGTAGGTACACAGGATGAGGTACAGGCAGTATTTGGCAGACAAAGGCAGCAGGAATCAGGCAGGAAGAAGATGTAGCAGGAAACATGCGTCCTGTAAAATGGGTTCTTAGATATAGTGCCAATCTTTGAAGATGCCGGATCCACACAATGGTAGAAATTTTAAAGTAGCAGGAATCAGGTTGGAAAGACATGTAGCAGGAAACATGCCCAGTAAGAAGCAGGCAGTAGAAATCAGGCAGGAAGAAGCAGGTAGCAGGAAATTTACGCCTTGTCTATGGCTTACGTTCTTTTTTTAAGTAAAATCTTGTATAAAAGTACCTTTTCAAGCTTGAAGTAAGTCCTCACGCATGGTTTTGAATCCAACTCGTCGCCAATTTATGTTATATCGGAGGTAAGTAGTTCCAGTAGTCTTGGTTAGGTTACAGATGATAAGTTTATTGATCTTAGATGTTCAGATAGGTTTTCCAGTATAGATGTAATAAAGCCCCACCAGGAGCAGCTTCTCTGCTGCTCAGCCCAGGATCCAACTGACAGTCCCACTCACAGCATACCCAACATTCCAATGACATCACATTCACACTAACATTCTACTCTCACTGACTGAACAGCAGAGGCAGAGAAACAGGGAAGATGTAAGGTAGAAACCTAGATATAACACATGCTTTGTCCACCTTTAAGTAATATTACAACATTGGAATGTTGGGAGCTTCATTGAAAACAATGGAGTGCTCCGGGCTTATAATGGCCGGAACAAACCCAGAGCTCCAACATTCCAAAGTTGTCGTTCACAGCTGTTGCTGTGAACAAAGGCCTCCCGAAGCCCAAGGGGCTTTTAATCCCATCGGGCTCTGTGAGGCCTTTGTTTTATTTATTAGAACATTCTGCCTTCTAGTGGCTAACTGTTCTAATAGCCTTATAGCCCTCTGTAGCTAGGCAATACCGGCATTAAAATCCTGCCCCTTGTTAAAAGCCCTCACCTTCGGCTCGGGCCTTTAACACTGGAGCGGGATTTTAATGGCTTGTATAGCTCGCTATATATATAACTATATTCACCCGTGGCTAGGATTTTGATATCTTTGGTCAGTAGGTATAATTTCATTTCAAGCACATCTCCCATGAAGTTAGGGTGTGCCCAGGAAGGTGGTAAGAATATGTTATAATCACATAAATATTGGGGTTGGTGGAACAGCGGGCAGCAATGCATTCGAACAAGGAGTAAGTTGTATTAGGGATGTTAGTGCAGGACAAATCCCTCCGCCTCTTGCCCGCTCTATTCCTAAAGATAATTTTGTGACTGGATGGAGAAGATCGCCGAGAGCAGTAGTGCAGTTACCTTTGAACAATGTTTCAGTAAATGACAAGTGGTATCGGTAAGGAGCTTGTTGGTGTCGATCGTGTGTTTCAAGGCAGAGCAAGTGTTCACAAGACCAAAGTTTATCAAAGGGTTGGGTTCATCTAGTGGTTTGGGTCCCTATGACACACTGGGATGGGCATTGAATTGTCCTGAGCTATGAGTTTCCCTGTTCGGTGCCAAAGAAGACAATGGTGGCTGCAAGTGTGCAAGTTCAACATTGGCCTGATTTGCAAATGTGGGCCACTTTTTTTTAGCAATCTGTTTTGCTAATGGGGGTGAGGGCACTTTTAATTTAGTGCCCGGGCCTATATTTTGTCCCAGGACTACCGTGATTCAGAGTTAAGTGCATTTTCTATCCTGTGCCTGATGTAATGAAGCAGATGTCAGATGAATTGGGTTGCTTTATGTTCAAACATTGGCTGCACCTTGCTTTATTCACTACATCTTGAGGTACCAATGCGATTTATGGTGAGCACAAATACATTTTGCATTACAGAATTGTAGAAAGACAAAGAATAGAAAGAACAAGGAGTTACTGGTTAGGTTCGACACAACAGAACATCAGAGCCTAATTCCGGCAGGGCCGGAAAGACAAGTTGGAAAACAGCGGCCTGAATTCTTAAATCAGCCGCCAGACGCTACCACTAGTGGGCCGAGTCTGTCAAAATCTCTGTTACGAAAACTGCATCCAATTCCTCAACATGTAGTTTTTACATACATTTGCTTAACTTTTTTTTATTTTTATTTTTTACTCGAGCTTGCATCTCGCACAAAGACATGAGGTGAGCCGTCGCATAGTAAGAAGTGACACAAGATCCCGGCAAATCACATATCACTATGAAACCATAAGGTCATGACATTTTCATGGAATTTGCAAGACGAAATTATGCAATTTCGCGCACCCCTACGTTTCTTTGCATGAATTGTTTTATGGGGGATCATTCTCAACACTTGGTGACAGGACCCTAAATCGTACTTTGTTTAAAATTTAATTTTTCAAGCAACTCAACTATAGAGGGATTAATTCCTAAAATAGGAATAGGTAACGCTGAAGACCGTGGTGGACCAGGTGAGGAGGCCTGGGATGGGCATGCAGGAAGGGTATGGCGGTTAACAAGAAACCACTTGTCACCAACCAGCACAGTTAAAAGAAGCCATGCCCAAATGTACCTTAACTGACATCCTCCAATGCATAATATAATGAAGACGAAGCCCAGTGCAGCAGGGGAGACCCCCGGCTGCCAAGTGTCTCCATGGTGAGACACCTGAAGTCAGTTTTGGGTTTTCACCCAGCATCACTTTGCATTGTGAGCGTTTAGTTTTCCTTTGTACAGTTAGAGAACATGCCTCGACGCCTCAACATGTATAGCGCTGCTCTGACTAACAAGCATTAAAAATGCAATAGGTCTCGCCTTTTATTAAGTTAAAGCCATTTGCTTTGCTATACAATACCATTAGCAAAGCAAATGGCTTTAACTTAATCAAAGGCGAGACCTATTGCATTTTCAATGCTTGTTTTGGCCTCCAGTGGGGCTGACATTGTTGATCTTAGCCTGATTGACGTAGAGTGTGGTGATATAGAGCGCAGTAGAGTGGTGCAGAGTAGAGTGACAGAGGGTGCAGTGTTGCAGAATAAAGGGACGTAGAATGCAATGGTTTAGAGTAGCATAGAGTGCAGTGACTTAGTGTTGCAGCGTGATGTGAAGAGTAGATTGGCAGAGAGTATTGGTTTTGAGTAAAGTGGTAGAGTGCATTGGCGCAGAGTAGAGTGGCATACAGTAGAGTGGAACAGAGCAGATTGGCATAGTGTGCACCAGTGAAGAGTACAGTGGTGTAGAGTAGTGTGGGGGTAGAGTGCATTGGCATAGAGTAGAGAGGCGTTGAGCGAAGCGGCAGTGTGGAGTAGCGCAAAGTAGAGTGCAGTGTTGTGGAGTTGAGTAGGGTAAAGTGGAGTATGCATGGTGTGGTAGCACACTGCCATTACAGACAACACATTGTCAATTGAGAGAACTCATTGCAGAAAATAGTGCTTACAGACTAAAGACAACGTACCTTGTAACAACTGAACTAAAAGGGCCAGCCTCATGGGAGGTTACAAATGAAGACAATGCGGTACTTAGGAGGGACTAACGGGTCTAATAACTAATCAGAAGCCAGCATTTACGAAAGGACAATGACACAAGCCAATGACAAATATGGGCAGAGAGCAGGCGGGGCTACAAGAACATAGTCCAATACAGCATGGCTCGCAGCGCATGCGCTGCCCAGGCTCGACCCTAAAGTGGGGCACAGGGGCTCATTGTCCCTGCTAGCATTACGGCAGAGTGCTCCTTAGCGGCAAGAAGTGGGAGGTAAGGGTGCGACAAAATGCAGGAGTCCATTTATTCTCAGAAAGGGAAGACGGCCTGTTTCATGATTGAAGTGATTGCCTGGCATTTTGTGGAAGGGGTGAAAAAACAGAAGAGGAGATGGTCCCCATACAGGGCCACAGCTATTATCAATGCAGCTGCTGCAGTTGCAATGTGGCCCAAGAGTGTAAGAGGATCTTAGCACCCAATAATGAAGAACAGTGTTTATGTTTGATGCATTTGTTCCGTTAGAAGTCTTAAATTTGTAGTGGTTTATGACCTACAGGAAAGAGCCCATGAAATCTCATAATCCCCTACCCATGGTGATCAGCCAGGCCACTCCCCAATTTTTGACATAAAGTGGGGGACTGTGTTAAAAAAAAAAAAAAAATTTTTTTAAAGACCTCTGCCCTATAGGGACCGGGTTTTAAGCCAAATGCCCTGCGTCATTCCCTCCAAGACCAGAGCCCATGTAGAGGTTCTCCTTCGCCCCACTTAAAACCCCAGAGTTGTTCCTTTTGCATACACGAAGGTAAACTGAGTTAGTTATACGCGACCTAAAAGAAAAAAAAGAAAAACTTTCAACACTTGACTTCTAAGACGCGTAGTGGGGGCGGGGGGGGCGTACTCCGTGCACCCGGAAGCACACACTGGTCCAAATACCAGCTCGCCCCATTTAAAAGGGCAAACATCGGGAAGTAGCCAGAGAGTAGCACGCTATGCAGCATACGGCAGATGTGGGATGGTGTGCAGGCAACCGCACAGCCGGTGGACACAGTACTCTGGTGGAGATTTAACAAGAAGGTAAAGGATGTTACGGGGCGAGGATACGGACATCCGGGGCAGAAAGACGTGCCGCACAGCGTTTCCCTGCGTGTTATTTGCAGTGCGACATCGACCGGAGAGCAGAAAGAGACAAGGTCTGAAAAATAAATCGCAAACCTTGACGCGTTCAGATTCTAGCTTTGCATTCTGAAAGATATAGTCCTGTTTATCCTATCCAAATCAGAATTACATGCCCCAGAACATCAAAAGAGACACGGGCGGAGAGCAAAACTTGGGATGGATTCATGAGCGGGGTTGTGCTAGTGCCGTACAATACTGCAAATAAACGATCAGCGTGTGCTAATGTGGGGCAGCATCTGCGTACAATACTGCAAATAAATGATCAGCGTGTGCTAATGTGGGGCAGCATCTGCACAAAACACCAGGATTTGTGTTAGTGTGGGACAGCAATGCACTGAAACAACCAGGGTTGTGTTAATGCCAGGCTGCAGCTGCAAAACAAGCGTGGTCCCGAAAGCGAAAGAGGATCGCGCCGGAGCATGGGGATCTCTTGTCTTTATGGGGCCATGTGTTTCTAACACATGGCCCCATAAAGATAAGAAACTGCTTTGCGACAGACGCAAAGCAGGCCACCGAGTCCGGCTCGGAGGCCAAAGGGCGGCAACCAAAAACCCTAATTTCCAATGGCAGCCCACCGTTTACCATAAACGGTGACGCCGGCCAATGGAAATGAGGGGCGGGGCTTCAAGCCCTTTTCTAAAACTACTCATTAACAATAAATCTCGCCGAGCGAGCTGCGCATGTGCACAGCAACGCTAGGCGAGACCTAAAAACTCGGGCATGGCTGGTGACCCTCAAAAACGGGCCCACTACACCGAGTGCATAGGCGCTGGAAGTAGAGGCGCAGGGGTGCTTCAGCACCCCCAAAATTAACCAAGCTGGAGTTCAGAATGTGAATGAACAATAAAGATGTGTTTATCTTGTCACATTTGCTATGGATTCAAAGACAGAGGTCAAATGTCAGGCTATGCTGCTTATTAGAAAACTGTTGTTTACTACTATTCCTCAGCAGGGGCCTAGATTAGGGAGTGTGGGGGGGGGGGCGTGTTTGGGGAGTTACACCCTCCTAATAAATGTATTTTCTGATAAATAGTTGGGCACAAGTGTTTTCAGTCCGGTATGGTGAGGTGTCTGTCGGATTTCACCTGAGATTTTAACATATACACAGACAAGGACGCGCACACACTTTCCCTCTGTTTTGAAAGTCTTCAAAAATGTTGCTATTTTTTTGCAAAATCTTGTGTTTTCTCTTACTTATTAACCCCACTAATCTGCATTCCTCTCCCTTTTCATTATCCCTTAAGCCCTTCTCTTGCGCCCTTCTCGTCCTATAATGTATTTTAACATTATATGCCAGCATGATTGTTAGGCAATCTGAAGTTCACACCCATATCCCGTCCATCTCACTGACCCTGTTCCTCTGACTGCAAAGTGAGAGGATTTTGTTAGAGTGGCTTATGTGACAATTTTGCTTGTGGTACAGGAAGTGCAAGGAAAGGCTGTAGGCTGTCAGATTATTTGTAACACACAACATAAATACCTTGAGATGAACTATACACATATTACAAAACATATCAGCAATTAGAAAAGAGCAAATGAATAAAAGAAAATTGTAATTCTGAAGAGTGATAGAATCAAAGATTTTAACAGCATCAAGACACTTGGTGATGGGCAAATGATAAACATTCACTGAAACTGGATTTCAACACATTATCGTTTGTGCGCTATATAGTTACGCAAGGAAACTGCATGTGTATGTAAATTTAGTTACCATTTCAATGGAAAGTGTGCTGTCTGTATAGGACAGTGCGCTACCACACCAGAGTGCTACACCGTAACCACTCTCCTGCTGAAGAGGCGTGGCACATTTACTATACTTGTCTTTTTTTTGTGATGCTTGGATTTTTCACAATCCCCGTGACTTCAGTGACATAACATTGAAGACAGCACTCCCACCCTAAAAATTGTTCCAGCACTAAGGACAGGGTGTATATTCTTGCAGCATTATAAAGAGAGGAATCCTTCCTGCCCCGCTGACAACAATATCAAATATTAATTCTGAAGCTTCTCTCAGGCAGCCTTCGCCAGAGGTGTCCAGCATGGGTCCAGGACAGCTTGACCCATTCCAGATTTTCAAGATAACAGCTGACTGTGCAAATCCATTGATATTCATTCTGTACAAATGTATCTTACATGGATATCCTAAAAATATGACAATGGTTCAGCTCTCCTGGACCTACACTGGACACCCCTTCTCGAGGTAAATCAAAAAACTTGGGACAGGATTCGAGAAACTACTTACCAAGCAAAGTGAAGGCTTGACGGGTTTTCTCCAAGTCGTCTGCATCATCCACTCCTTCGATGACTGTGTTGCCTCCCAGAGTTGTGTACAAATAGTCCTCTGCACAAGCTGGAAATGGAATGAAAAGTTTATGATCAGGAAAACCAGAAGGCCAATTCAACATCTCCTCGGAATTAGTAAACAATGTGATGTATAACATTTTAGATGTGTACTTCAATACAGAAAAAACTGCTGGGTTTATAGAAATTCTGCCAAACATCAATATATTCCATGATGCAACTTTGACCAACCGGAATTTTCGCCACTCGAAATCAACAGATGTGCAAAAACCCATGTACCTGCAACTGGATCCTATAGAATTCATATCTAACTAATAAACTGGTCTTACGTTCAAGATCTTACCTTGAAGAAGGGGATCTCCGCTAAAATGGTTACAAAGGGGCCCAACCAGGAAGGGGCCACAAAAAACGGTTAAAAATTGCACCCCCACCGAAACTGCGATAGCGTGCAGTGCAAAAATGAATGGGCCTTTATTGTGCCTGACTGCAATTTGGGCACCTTGGAATGAGGAATAAAGGAGTTGCACTTGTTATTCCCCATTACGAAGTGTGCAAACTGAACATGTGGGCTATTTGCACCCATGATTTGCACAGGTTTCACAATGAAGTATGTGTTGGGAAACATAAAATCCATCCCCTAGACAATAAGTAAGCTTTAATGAGATGGACTTAATGTTGGTGGAATTTTACATTTCTAAAGGGAAAACTTTATCTTACAAATGGTTTAGAAAGTTACTTTAATATTCTGACTTTGAAAGTTAACTTTTTCATTTGGAAGAGACTTTGATGAACTGAGACTGTCTAGATCCTGAATGCTGCGCATCCCAGGTCAATAAAGCCTGTCTTGTTGAATTTGTTGATCCTCAAAGTGCACTGCAAAGAGGATCTCCCAATCATTGGACAGATGCAAAGAAACATGCATTTCATGAAAAGAGCATCGAGCCTGTGAGCAAAGGATGCCCGGGCTCCGTCCTTCTTCAGAGGAGACCTTCGTGAAAGCGCCTCTTGATTTCCATTGATCGAAAAACCTACGAAGGCAAAGGAAATTGCAGCAAATTGACATGGGCTGAGAGCAATTGATCGGCCTCGACAGATGAGCCGGACTTTCCTATTATCCATTTGTCAGTCTCATGTCAGCCAATACCACATTAACATGACACACGCACAGCGCCTTCCTGCCAGCGGAAGCACGTGGACCATGGATAAAAATGGGCTGCAGGCTTAGAACCAAAGGTGGCACTTGTGGTGGGAACACGTTCGACATTGCGATAAACAGTGGTACTTAGAACAGCTGTAATACAAATATAACAGGACCTCTTGAAAGGTGTTGTCTTATTTTAAAATGTAACATACAATTAGCATGTAATTATATGTTCTGGGTGTGCTTTCCACGTAATTATGATTGGCTGCATATCCCATATAATGCAGCATCTCTGATTAATTTTCGATAAAAAACGTCTTTGTAGCTGAAACTGAAAGAAGCCTTCTAACAATGATGCATACGCATTCAGTGCAACTCCTGACACTTTACAATAGTTAACTGGTCACTTTTTCAGTGCTCAGCCGCTAAAGAGCTGAGAAGTGTGTTATACTGAATTATAAATCCCAATGAATGAATAGGGGATGTGCTTTTGTCTACTGCAGGAAAAAAATTGATTTTCAACAGGGTAAGGAAAATGATTAATTCTTCACCATGAAAATATTTTTCACTGTTCATGACAAATTCTCTAAGTGACACATTTCAAAATGATTAAAGACTGATTAAAGACACAACACGTTTGATTAAAAAAGCAAAATAACCACAGTAGATGCAAATCAACAACTTATTAACTTGGATGTAATTAATCTATATAGTTCTTCCAGTGCTTAATTTGTTAGAAAAAAAAAAAAGTGCTAGGGCCCTTGTCAGCCGGCCACTGCAACGTGCACCGCCCACTGCCCCTGCAAGCATCGTCAGTGACAGCACCAACACAACTACTAACCATCACACTCCTGCAATTGTGCAATTCAGACTATTCAAGGCAGTCAGCACTATAAGAATGGGTTGGCTGGTAGGTATGTGTCATTTTTAATGTATCTATTATCCTCATCCCTAAATTAGACAAACAGCGCCACTAGGTGGCAAACTGTCATAAGTGCCAGTGTTGACAAGTCCTGGTGCTGAGCACCGGAAACCACTGCCTCAAATTAAGCACTGGTTCTATCTACATAGTGAGGCCTTAGAAGCAACTGAAAGGAATTTGTTTGAACAGCTAGAAATAGATGTTGCAAAGCAGTTGAAATATTTCAACCTTAATGGTAACAACTATCTATAGGCAATTGGTACAGCCCTGGGTCCTGCGCTTCAGCCTAATATCAGTGGGCATTTCAAGGCCCAAAGGGAATAAGTGATAAGCTATCCCTAAACAAACCGAATCCCACTTTTGCTGCAAAATGACTGCAGCAAAGTCTAGTGTGACTTGTCTTGAGGCCACTAAACCTTTTAGTAGATTTGATGAAGCTGTTACGCGCGGTGTGGAGGGGTTTGAGTATTAAGTGGTGTGAGTCTATCTGGGACTTTCAACTGAGTGTTTTATTATCGTTGATGAGCTTTTTGTGTGTACAACAGGCTTTGGTTTGCTACCTCAATGCTTTTATTGTGCATGGCTGTCTGAGGGCGTTTAGAGGGAGATACTTCAGCAAGCATGATCATTGGCAGTGGCGTAACACAGGCCCCCGCGTCCCCCGCGGCACGGGGGGGGCCCCGAGCTGCAGGGGGCCCCCTCTGCACAGTAGTCAGACTTGAAAGCTCCGGATTCAATCCGGAGCGGGGGCCCCTCCATGTACCTTGCAGGGGGGCCCCCTCAACTTTCGTTACGCCAGTGGGTTAATGGTTGAAACAATGAGCCGGCGTGATGGATGGAGAATTGGATGGCTACATGATTTGTCCAATCCACAGCCAGAGGTGTGTCATATTCAAGTGACAATAGAGCAGTGATGATGAGGCTCATGTTATTGACTATTTTTGCGAATGGAGTCAGTGGGGGGCTGGAGGAGGACCGGTGTGATGAGGAGGCTAAGGAAGTCTTCCTTCATCTTCTTGGTGGGGGGGTGTCTTGGTGGTTAAAGTCTCTGCGGTACACGGTGTTTGCATGGCTGAGTGACATAACCGTAAAGTTGTCAATGAAAGAGTTGTTGCTTGTAATGGTCTGTTGTGTTGTTGAGATGAAAGGTGACTGCCTAAGAGGGTGACAGAATGAAGTGGCAAACAATGGGTTCGAAGAAATTCATAGAAAGTTGGAAAGTACTTTGCAGAGGATCCCGGGCCATACTGCCATGTAAGTATTTCATGCATTGATTCAATCACCAATGCTCATTCATTCATACGGGTCCTTTGGAATTCTTAATTTCATGAGTGCCAAATACTTCATTGCACACTGAATGTCCAGAATGTCAATGGCATGAATAAAACACACGAACAGTAGTTCACGTTCATATGTCACACTTGGATCACTGACAAAATATCGATCTCACAAATATCGAGTACACAAAATATCGTGGACAAAATATCGACTGTCAAAATATCGACTCCCTATCTCCAAACAGGTAAGTACAAAAATATCGAATCCAAAATATCGTCGTTAAAAATATAGTTAGTCAAAATATCGAATTTTATAAATCTGTTAAAAGTAATGTAAAATTAATGAAATAATAAATAAAATAAAGTAAAACATACTTAAAATTAGTTAAATTACTTTAAAATTAATAAATAATTATTTGAAGTAAAAAAAAAATATACATACATTTTTATTTTTTAATACATACATATATTAACGTAATAATATACAATAATAATCACTACTTTTAGCGTAGGATAGCGGGAGGGTAAAAATTACTATTCCCACTCCAGAGAGTGCAACAGTAGGGAAAGCGTTGGATAGCGGGAGGGTAAAAATTACTATTCCCACTCCAGTGAGTGCAACAGTAGGGAAAGCGTTGGATAGCGTAGGAGTAAAATTACTATTCCCACTCCAGAGAGTGCAACAGTAGGGAAATGGTTGGATAGCGGGAGGGTTAAAATTACTATTCCCACTCCAGTGAGTGCAACAGTAGGGAAAGTGTTGGATAGGGTAGGGGTAAAAATTACTATTCCCACTCCAGAGAGTGCAACAGTAGGGAAATGGTTGGATAGCGGGAGGGTTAAAATTACTATTCCCACTCCAGTGAGTGCAACAGTAGGGAAAGCGTTGGATAGCGTAGGGGTAATAATTACTATTTCCACTCCAGAGAGTGCAACAGTAGGGACAGGGTAGGATAGCAGGAGGACTAAAATTACTATTCCCACTCCAGTGAGTGCAACAGTAGGGAAAGTAATATTTTAATATTTTACTAAAAATAATTAATTATCAATACTAATAAATATTATTAATAAGACTAATTACCAATTACAAAATGTTTAATAATTAATTTATTATAAATACAATATATATTTATTAAAAATAAATTACCTATTAATAAATCATTAACAACCAATTAATAATCATTACCAAATTTGTATAAATATTTAAATAAATACCAATTGATATTTAATTACCAGTAAATTAAGTATCAATACAAAAAAGTATTTTCTATAATTAACTAATTACAATTAAATTACTTCCTCCCACATTCCCCTATAAACCCACATCCCGCTACAAATATTTAATTAATAAAAATAACATAATTACCAATAAATAAATTAAAAAAAATAATTACCAATTAATAAAATGTATTTACCAATTAATAATTAATTAACAATAAATTAATTATCAATACCAATTAATATTAATTAATATTTACTTAATTTCAATTAAATTACTTCCCACCCTATTCCCCTATAAACCCACGTCCCGCTACAACTATTTAATTAATAGAATTAACATAATTACCAATTAATCAATTACAAAAAAAATTACCAATTAATAAAATGTAATTACCAATTAATAATTAATTAACAATAAATTAATTATCAATACCAATTAATATTTATTAATATGTACTTAATTTCAATTAAATTACTTCCCACCCTATTCCCCTATAAACCCACATCCCGCTACAACTATTTAATTAATAGATTTAACATAATGACCAATTAATCAATTAATTTTTTTTTACTAATTAATGAAATTTAATTACCAATGAATAATTAATTAACAATAAATTAATTATCAATACCAATTAATATTTATTAATATGTACTTAATTTTAATTAAATTACTTCCCACCCTATTCCCCTATAAACCCACTACCCGCTACGGAATTAAATTACACAAAAATTAAATAACATAAAATTCATTGCTTTTAAAAAATGAAACATACATTACAACAACTAATATACACTTTTAACACATATACTAACATACAATACACTTAGAAAAATTCGATATTATTAAAAATTCGATATTTTTTAATGCCTATATTATGTACTTCGATATTTTAACAATCGATATTACTTACCTTAATTTCGATATTTTTAACGACTATATTATGTCCATTCGATATTATGTCCATTCTATATTTTGGACTCGATATTTTGTCCATTCGATATTTTTGTTTCGATATTATGTCTGTTTACCGTCACACTTAGCACATATCATGGCACACAGAATTCAGTGTCTCAGTCACTGAACTGTACAAAATATACTCTTAGGTTTTAGCACTGATTATAAATGTGCGGATGAAATCAAATTCTGTGCACAGTGATCGGAATTCTTAGTACTGAAATAATTACTGAACCCCGCCCCCCAATTTCCCCTTATGAATTTCAGAAACTTTACTCAGTGTAAAATATCCAGTACATTCCAATATATGCAGAGCTAGAAGCGGAAAATTGTGCATGCAAATCATCTTTTTCCAGAGAAAGGTTTATATAGGGGTTTTTTTACCACTCCCATTAACTACCACATCCCACGTTGGCAGAATTTACCAGGCGTGGTAATTAGCCCTCTCTTTCCTGTAACTCTTATAATCAGATTTACATTCTCAAATATATTGTAATTCAAATTACCCTACTTAAATAGAATCATCTGCTCTCCAAAAAAATCCCATAAAACATTTATCAACCACGAAAACTGTGTGTGTCGAAAATGTAATGTTTTTGCCATTTGCCAACAACATTACTGCAAAGCAAATTATGGGGGCGTCCTGCAAAATACACAAGGAGCCCCTTAGCTTCAATCAATCAATCAAGGGTTTGTAGAGAGCGGCTACTCAGCCGTGAGGGTCTCAAGGTGCGGGGGGGGGGGCTGATCCGTCTGGGTGTGGAGGTTCAGTCGAAGAGCCAGCTTCCAACACAACTTCCACATTTCAATTCTCAGAAAATACTTTGAGGTTTCCTGACAGTGTGGTTCTAGTCTGCTCCTAACTCCCCTTATAACCTAGGTGATTTAGGTGAACTAATCGTCCATCTTCAGCATGAGGACCCTTCACTCGCAGCATGGAACCATCCACTTGGTCCTGTGTCGTCTCGATTACACCAATGGACTATACCTGTGGGCTCCCATCTTTCTGCTCCACAACCCCAGTGCATCCAAAGGAGGGCAGCCAGAGAACACCCACACCTCAGCACCTATGATCCTTCTCAAGCTCAGCATCACCCAGCATCACTCACTTGTAAGGTATCTCCTACAAGGCACTGTGCATTGCACAGACAGCAATCCACAGCACTGGGGCAATCATCTTACCAGGGGCGTCTCCTCCACGTTGGCGGAGGGGCGTCGCCCCACTGCTTTCTCGCAGTGCGAGAAGCAGAAACATAAAATGGTATTATGAGTACCATTTTATGTTTCTGCTTCTTGCACTGCGAGAAAGCAGAAGGGTTTGGTTGGGGGCGGGTGGGCGGTCCTGCTCCAGGCAGGGGAGGAGTGGCTTGCCCACTGTTGTGTGCACTGACTGTTTGGTCGGCCCCAGGGCCGACCAAACCAGTCATAGGCACTCTCCCGTTTTCTCCATGTTGGCTGCATGCAGCCTGCATGGAGAAAACGGCCTCCCTATAGATGCCTGTGCGGTCGGCGTCCCAGCCAATCACAACCCCCTGCCCCCACCTGCGAGTCATGCCGGCCGCGACTGCATCTTACCACACAAACTGTGCACCCACCACCCAAGAAGGACCCTCAGATCTAGACCTGCCCGCTTCTGACCATCCCAGGGATCAGAATGTCCTGAATTGGTGGCACCTCCTTGCAGAACATGCAGCCAAGCTCTGGAACTGGAACCCATCAAGAACAAGAAGCTTTCAGAACCACCGGTACAGACCTAGTTGCATCCAAACACCTCACCCACCCTCCAGCCAAGACCTCCCTTCTACACAGGCTCCTCACGAAATAATCCATCAACTGAGATGTATGGTCAAGCATGTCTTTATTTATATTACTCCCTTGTGCCTCGCTGACATACATAAGTGTGGTGCCAGTCTGCACCAACAGCATTCGAGGATTCATCTGGCCATCAGGTCACACTGTAAACACACACCGAGCCACCCATACATCCATAGCAAGCTAGGTAGCCTCTCCCCGACTGCCCAAGACAGGAGTATGGAGCCACTATAGTGTACCAATAATACACTATAGAAGAATGCCCCAGTTTTTCTATTATTTTATCCTTTACATGTCCTTCGTACACTCACAGCACAGCTTCTGACTGGCGCCTACAGGAGATGGTCTGAGCCCATTCTTAATACCAAGGTCTCTTTTTGACCAGTCCCTACGAGGTGTGAATACTCTAAACCTTTTTAGGTTGTTAGTTGGTGTACTGGGAGATGCCACACACTCCGACTTTAGAGAACAGAGCTAACTCTCTGGCTACCCCAGCGATAACCATAAAAACTTTCAACAGCAGAGCATAACAAACAGGCTTTGGCCCCATAGGGAAGCTATCATTCAAGTGAAGTGTACTTTCAAGGATCTATGCCTCACATGCCACGTATTGTCTCTCATTTTACTAATCTGGAAACACATTTAACCTTGTCGAAACCTTGTTGATATTTCCCTCTAGAAACGAGAGGTGCAAGAATAGCTTGTGGAGCACCACCAGCCGCATAGGTAGGATGCCATGGGCCCTGGAGCAAGCAAGGACAATAGCCCCTTTGGCCACTGTTGGGGTAGTAAGATATAGAACTGTCAGGGTTCAATGGGCCCCGAGGGCTCTATGCCCCAGTGCCACTGCATCTGCTGCACAAAGCACTACTCTGAATGTCAAACTTTTAAGGTTAGGGAAAATCTCTCGCAAATAAAGTGATCTTCTCCCAGGATGAGCAACAAAACACGGATGATTTGGTGTCCAGTTGATTGCAGTGGTTCATGAAGCCGCATGCAGATCTGGTATTGGTCATTTTGAACATTGATAGAATATTGGATGCAACCATCTCACACATACACAGAACAAGCGCAGTGATCAGGTCTGCAAGCTACCTTGAGATGCAGAAAAGACACCGCCAACAGTAGCAGTGCAAGCTTCCCTAAAACACAGAACAAGCACAGGTAAGAAGCATCTCTGGAAGCCCCTGTGACAGGCACAGACAACACAGCCTTCCCTCACACAATAAGCACAACGCAGCAGCAGTGCACAGAGCGGTCAGGTGTGCATGTTAATTTGTGAATATGGCCAATGCGTTTACGCGCCTCGCCCTTACAATATGGAATATGGAATACTCCACCACAACCAGGTAGTTTTTTGGGGGGGGGACCCATCACCCTTGCTTATCATTGGTCTCTGAAAACGAAGGACTTCAGAAACGTGCTTACTTTTGTTTAAGCCATTAATCCAGTGTATACATCAGATTATTGTAATGCTCTGTTGGTCACTGGTTCTACTACCTTTGTGTTAGGTTTGTGCTGACAAATGCCGGCAACCCACCTCAACATCTAGTAAGGACCCTTAGTCGGTACAATGGGTCAGACCACACCTGGTGTGGCTTTCATCTTCCTTGCTTGAGAAAAGAACCACATCACTAGTTTCCCCGACAGATGGATTTCCCCCTTGTCAAGCACCCTTCTACAGCCCTTTTGAAGACCCCGCATAAAAGCATTTCGTGGGCCTGGTAGAGAAAAGGGCTTTTTGTGCACCAAAGCATATCCATTGAGAGGCCTTAGCACGGACTGAGGGTTTTAAGCTTGGGCAGACCACAGCCAGCCATCTTAGACTCTGGTTTTCATTTTGCACACACGGGATGTGGCAATTTCTCACCCACCCAACCATAAATTTAGTGGTCTTGAGGATAGTTGGGAACGTCTGGAAACCAAAGATGATCAACAAACTTATGCAGTCTTCTGTTGGCTGGTCTTAAAATGATTTTGGTGTGGATTTGGGGCTGGTTTAAGGTGAAGATGGGCCTGTGAGTGGTCTTTACCTTCTATGCCTGCCCCGAGGTTGCTCGTGGTGTCTTCATTTGCAGGGAGGGCTATGATCCATTTCAGTAATAGATGGCTCTCCCCGTTATTCCTATTAGAATCCCAAAGACCAATCTTGCACCTCTTAAGTCATTTCTACATGTCATTGCAAGGCTGGTAACCGCAATTAGAGAATTTGATTCTGTATCCCAATTCTGGACATTTTAAACAGGCTCCTCATCGAAGCAAGAAGCCTCTTAAACCACCAGGCGTAACCCCTAAATCCCTTGGCTCTGAAACTAAAATTCACCAAATTTGGATAGCACAAAAGCCTCTGACTTATTTGGTGCTCCTCCAAAGTTTGGGGAGTATTGTTTTATCCACTTTTGTGGGAAAATATTATATGGTTGTTCAGTAATGCATATATCAATTACTCTACATGAGAAGATCAAGAGGAGAAAATGTAAAAGAAAGGAACCAAGGCCTCTGATGTACTGAATATTTTTAAATTCTCTAAAAGAAAGTAAAATGAAGGTCTTTTAGTACCTCCAAGCCGTCTTGAGTCTATGCATTTGTTCATGAACCTAAACCTTTTTGCAGCAAGATTTGCCATGGAAATTTAATTCAATGCAGTACTTTTGCGACCTCTTCTCCCCATATAACTTTACCCCATCTATGCTGTATTTGCACCGAATTTAGCATAACCAAATTAATCCACTATACATTTTCTTGGAAACGTTTGAAGCATATTGTTCAACGGAGTATAGTTATGAGCAACAAATGCATCCAAAATCACCTTTTTCCCGGAAGTGTTTTGTTAACTTTAACACCTTAATCACAGAGGCACAAATATTGTCTGTGTTATATATGTCATATCTATATTATATACATAATTTAGTATGACATATATATGTTATTATATGTATGACATATATAACATATATATGAATATACATAGAATATGTGTTTGTTGATACTCAAAGACTCTCAGTAGAAGGCATGAATGAACAATCCTATCATTGCTTTAAAGTGCCCTCATGTCGCAGTCGCTGTACTAGGCAGTGCTACCTGCAGCACGTGCACCTTGAAGGATATATTGTTATGTGCCTGTGAACAGAGGCAATCATTATTTGCCCGGGGTGCCTAACACTGACTCTCAGTTAAAGTCAGCACCTTCTGCAAGGCAGCAGACCCTATGCCAGACAGTTAGGAGGTATTGCGAACCTCGTCTCCCAGATGGCCTTCTCCCCGTGTTGAGTGGCTCTCAGAAAGAACCAAACTATGACCCCCGCGGCTGAGCGGAAGCCTAGCAGAAAACTACTGCTCAAACAGTGTTCAGGGCATTCCGCCCTAATGTCTGGAGTGGCTGTGTCCGACAGCTCTCAGAAAGAACCAAACTATGACCCCTGCGGCTGAGCGGAACCCTAGCAGAAAACTACTGCTGAAACAGTGTTCAGGGCGTTCCGCCCTAATGTCAGAAGTAGCTGTGTCCGACAGCTTTCAGAAAGAACCAAACTATGACCCCTGCGGCTGAGCGGAACCCTAGCAGAAAACTACTGCTGAAACAGTGTTCAGGGCGTTCCGCCCTAATGTCAGGAGTGGCTGTGTCCGACAGCTTTCAGAAAGAACCAAACTATGACCCCCGTGGCTGAGCGGAACCCTAGCAGAAAACTACTGCTGAAACAGTGTTCAGGGCGTTCCGCCCTAATGTCAGGAGTGTCTGTGTCCGACAGCTTTCAGAAAAAACCAAACTGTGACCCCCGCGGCTGAGCGGAACACTAGCAGAAAACTACTGCTCAACCAGTGTTCAGGGCATTCCGCCATAATGTCTGTAGTGGCTGTGACCGACAGCTCTCAGAAAGAACCAAACTATGACCCCCGCGGCTGAGCGGAACACTAGCAGAAAACTACTACTCAAAGTGTTCAGAGCGTTCCACCTAATGTCAGGAGTGGATGTGTCATACAGCTCTCAGAAAGAACCAAACTATGACCCCCGCGGCTGAGGGGAACACTAGCAGAAAATTACTCCTCAAACGGTGTTCAGGGCGTCCCACCCTAATGTTTGGAATGGATATGTCCGACAGCTCTCAGAAAGAACCAAACTATGACCCCCGCAGCTGAGCGGAACACTAGCAGAAAACTACTGCTCAAACAGTGTTTAGGGCGTTCCACCCTAATGTCAGGAGTGGCTGTGTCCGACAGCTCTCAGAAAGAACCAAACTATGACCCCCGCGGCTGAGCGGAACCCTAGCAGAAAATACTGCTCAAACAGTGTTCAGGGCGTTCCACCTAATGTCAGGAGTGGCTGTGTCATACAGCTCTCAGAAAGAACCAACCTATGACCCCCGCGGCTGAGCGGAACCCTAGCAGAAAATTACTCCTCAAACGGTGTTCAGGGCGTCCCACCTAATGTCAGGAATGGATATGTCCGACAGCACTCAGAAAGAACCAAACTATGACCCCTGCGGCTGAGTGGAACACTAGCAGAAAATTACTCCTCAAACAGTGTTCAGGGCATTCCACCCAAATGACAGGAATGGATATGTCCGACAGCTCTCAGAAAGAACCAAACAATGACCCCCGCGGCTGAGTGGAACACTAGCAGAAAATTACTCCTCAAACGGTGTTCAGGGCGTCCCACCCTAATGTCAGGAATGGATATGTCCGACAGCTCTCAGAAAGAACCAAACAATGACCCCGCGGCTGAGTGGAACACTAGCAGAAAATTACTCCTCAAACAGTGTTCAGGGCGTTCCACCCTAATCACAGGAGTGGTTGTGTCCGGCGGCTGTCAGAGAGAACCACACTGTGTCTGAGGAGAACCCTAGCAGAATATTACTGCTCATGTAGTGTTCAGGGTTCTCCCTCATGTCAGCATTGGCGTTGGGTGGAAGGCATTACACCTCACATTTCTCATCCTGCCAGTGATTTCCTCACCGATTGGTATAAGTAAAGGAAGTAAAGCACAAGTTACTAACTTGTGTAACGATATATCTGTAAGAGACAGTAGTTAGTGACAGATTCCTTACCTTAGAATATCCCCAGGCGTCAGGCTGGATCCGGAAAGTTTTTTGCGTAGCAGTACCCTTGCGCGTCGGTAGGCGGCGTCGTGCGGCTCCGCGTCCGTCGTCGGCGTCGTGATCGCCGGGATGACGTCGCGGGCAGTACTTAGGCGCCGCCCCTGCGCGCTGACGTCAGTTCTGTACACGACTTTCCGCGCCAGGAACGCAGAGCCATGCAAGAAGCTGACACAGGTGTCTGAAAAATACTAGGGCCCTGAAAGGGATGTCCTTAACCCTAGAAATCAGTTCGCAGAACGGGGAGGATGGGTGGGCGGTAAGGAATCTGTCACTAACTACTGTCTCTTACAGATATATCGTTACACAAGTTAGTAACTTGTGCATCTGAAAGAGACACGTTAGTGACAGATTCCTTACCTTAGAATAGATACCCCAGCAATACCAACCCCGGTGGTGGGTCTGCGAACAAAGATCAGACAAGGAAGTCCTGGAGGACAGAACGGCCAAAGAAGCCGTCCCTCCGGACCTGACTGTCAAGGCAGTAATGCTTTGTAAACGTGTGCAGCGAGGCCCACATAGCTGCCTGACAGATAACCGGCAGCGGAACACCGCGGCCTAAGGCCGTGGTAGCAGCCGTTGCCCTGGTGGAATGGGCACGCAGCCCAACAGGAGGCTCCTTCTTAGCCAAAGAATAGCAGGTCTTGATGCACAAGGTAACCCAGCGGGAGATGGTCCTCTTGTGCACCGCCCGACCTTTTTTGGCGCCCACGTAGCCAACAAAGAGCTGGTCATCCACCCGGAAGTGTTTTGTGCGGTCAATATAGAAGGAGAGCGCACGTTTTGGGTCCAGACGGTGGAGCCTCTCTTCCTCTCTGGAAGGATGCGGAGGCGGAAAGAAGGTGGGCAAAGTGATGGTCTGCCCAATGTGGAAAGCAGTAACCACCTTTGGCAAGAAGGACGGACGCGTCCGAAGAACAACCTTGTCTGGATGAACAGACAGAAAGGGAGGTTTGCAAGATAGAGCCTGGAGCTCACTCACCCGCCGAGCGGAGGTGATGGCCACCAGAAAGGCTGTCTTTAGAGTCAGAAGACGAAGAGGACAGTTATGTAGAGGCTCAAAGGGAGCGCACATCAAAAAGGTAAGAACCAAGTTCAAGTCCCACTGAGGCATCACAAACGGAACAGGAGGGAAGAGGTGTGTAATGCCTTTTAAGAACCTGTTAACAACAGGGGACTTGAAGAGGGAGGGCTGATCAGGGAGCCTGAGGAAGGCCGAGATAGCACAAAGATAACCCTTGATGGTACCCAGGGCAGAACCCTGTTGGGCCAGAGAGAGAAGGAACAGAAGGACCTCAGAAAGAGGGGCAGAAAGGGGATTCACAGCCTTTGCTGTGCACCATGCCACAAATTTGTTCCACCTGCAGGCGTATACCACCTTAGTGGAGGGACGCCTAGCTGCCAGAAGCACATCACAAACTTCGGGAGGCAAGTCGAAAGGAATCAACTGCCGCCGCTCAATCTCCACGCAAGCAGGTGTAGACTGGACAGGTTCGGGTGGAGGACCGTCCCTGCTGCTGCGACAGAAGATCCTCCCGAAGAGGCAGACGGATCGGGGGATCTACGCTCATATTGAGTAGCTCGGGATACCAAACTCTTCGAGCCCAGTCCGGAGCCACAAGAATGACTTGGGCCCGGTCGTGCCGAATCTTCTTCAACACTCTGGGTAGAAGTGGTATAGGCGGAAAGGCGTACAACAGACCGCAACTCCACTCGTGACGAAAAGCGTCGCCGAGCGAGTGCCGCCTTGGAAATTCCAACGCGCAGAACTGATGACATTGCGCGTTCTCTTCGGTGGCGAATAGATCTAACCAAGGCTCTCCCCACTGTAGAAAGAGTCCTTGCGCCACTTCCGAGTGAAGACGCCATTCGTGATCCATCATGCACCTGCGGCTGAGTTCGTCCGCCCTGGCGTTCAGGGAACCTGCCAGGTGTTGAACCATCAGGAACATGCCCTGATGTTCCAGCCATGTCCAGAGGCGCAGAGCCTCCTGACAAAGGGTCCAAGACCCCACCCCGCCCTGTTTGTTGCAGTACCACATGGCGGTGGTGTTGTCTGTGAACACCTGCACTACCTTCCCTTTGACAGAGGGAAAGAATGCCTTGAGTGCAAGTCGGATCGCCCGGAGCTCCAGAAGGTTGATATGGAGCCGGGACTCCGCCGGAGACCAGAGGCCTCTGATCTCCGCCTCTCCCATGTGACCGCCCCATCCCAGAAGGGACGCGTCCGTCACAACTGTGTGCTCTGGCTGGGGAAGGGAGAGGGATCTGCCCATGACCCATTGCCGGTTCGAGAGCCACCACTGCAACTGTCTTGCAGTCCCCTCCGAGATCTGGACGTGATCGGACAGGTTGCCCTGGTGCTGCGCCCACTGGAACTTCAGGTCCCACTGCAGAGCCCGCATATGCCATCTGGCATGATTGACCAGCAGGATGCAGGAGGCCATGAGGCCCAGCAGCCTCAGGGTCATCCGTACCGAAACCCAGGATAAAGGCTGAAAGATCGGAATCATAGCCTGAATATCCCGGACTCGCCGTTCGGGAGGATAGGCCCGAAACTGCGTCGTGTCCAGAACCGCTCCGATGAAAAGGAGCTGTGGAGAAGGAATCAGATGCGACTCGGCACATTGATGGAGAACCCCAGCGAGTGCAGGAGTTCGGCCGTAGTCTGGAGGTGGGAGACGACTGCCTGGGACGAGCCCGCCTTCAGCAGCCAGTCGTCGAGGTAGGGGAAGACTGAAACCCCTGCCCGGCGCAGATGAGCTGCGACCACCGCCATCACTTTCGTGAACACCCGAGGGGCACTGGTAAGGCCAAAGGGGAGCACGGTGAACTGAAAATGCTCGGGGCCTACCGTGAACCGAAGGTAACGCCGGTGGGCCGGCAGGACGGGGATGTGGAAATATGCGTCCTGCAAGTCCAACGCTACCAACCAGTCTCCAGGGTCGAGGGCAGTCAAGACCTGAGCTAGGGTGAGCATCTTGAACTTCTCCTTCCGGAGGAAGCGATTGACGTTCCGGAGGTCCAAGATAGGACGCATGTCCTCCTTGTCCTTTTGGGCACCAGAAAGTAGTGGGAGTAGCAACCACGCCCTACTTCTGGGGTCGGAACACGCTCGATGGCCCTCTTGGTCAAGAGGGCCGCGACTTCCTTCTGTAGAAGCACCAAGTGATCCCCTGACATGCGGTGGAATTGAGGTGGCATGGCTGGGGGGTGGTCTCGAAGGGGAGGAGTAGCCCCTTCGGACAATGTCCAAGACCCACATGGCCGAGGTGATGGTACGCCAGTGGGGAAGGTGATGGCGGACCCTGCCCCCTACTGGCGTGCTGTGCACCTGAAAGGAGGGACTAGGAGGGCTTGGAGGCCGCGGACGGGTTGGAGGTGGTGGCCTGACCCGCACGCTGGTTGCCCGATCCGCCACGGCGGAATCCACGTCCTCGGCCACGCGAAGACGCCTGCTGCGCGGGCCGGTGGCTGGGCTGCTGACGTGAAGGGCGCCCCTACCGTGGCCACGATAGGGGCGAAAAGCAGAAGTTAGCGGAGGGCGTGTAGCAGAAAGGCCCAGGGACTTGGCAGTAGCCCGTGAGTCCTTAAAGCGCTCCAACGCATGGTCTGCTTTGGACCCAAAAGACCGACTCCATCAAAGGGCATGTCCATGAGAGTATTCTGGACATCCCCTGAAAAACCAGTGGTTCTCAGCCAGGCGTGGCGTCTGAGCGCCACCGTCGTTGCAATAGACCTGCCCAGCGAGTCGGCGGTGTCAAGGCCACAACGTATTGTGTATTTAGCCGCATCCCTTCCTTCCGCAATGGCGCGGGAAAGCAGTGTCTGGACCTCCTCAGGACACTGGGGCAAAACATCCGCCACCGAATCCCACAGGGAGTGGGTATATCGGCCCAAAAGACAAGCGGTGTTAACGGACCGCAAGCCAGCACTGGAGGAAGAAAAACCCTTCTTCCCAAACTGATCCAGGCGTTTGGATTCCCTATCCGGAGGAGCGGTAGGGAAGGCGGTTTGGGAAGCGGAGGCTTGGACAACCAAGCTCTCAGGAGTGGGGTGGACAGAGAGAACAGGGGTCGCCCGGAGCTGGGCGATGGCGTCGTGACACGTTCCGATCCACAGGAGCCCCTGTGTTGGGCTTGGACCAGGCGCCCAAAGAACGTCAGTGAGGGCGTCGTTAAACAGCAGCACAGTCTTCGCAGAGGAGGCTGCCGGCTGAAGCACCTCTGTCAAGATGTTAGGCTTGACCGTCAAAGTAGGGAGTTGGAGACGTAAGGCCCCAGCTGCCCTACGCAACACCGTACCAAAATTGGCTCCCTCCTCCGTAGCCACGGGAGGAGACAGCATGCCAGTGACAGGGGAAGTATCCAGACCACTGGCCTCCCCTAGACTCTCTGTCCAGTCCTCATCGTACTGACACCGTCGTGTCAGAGGGTCATCAGACCCCTCCCAGTCCACCTGGTCCTCCTCTGGTTCAAAATAAGGAGGAGGAGGGACAGTTGGGATCCAAGGTCCCATCGGCGCCGGAACCGGCGTCGAGCGGCGCCGGTCCGGATCCATGTCCGGAGCCGGAAGGAACTGGGGGACGACGCCGCCCGGAGCCCAGGGCGGCGTCGAGAACGGCACCGGAGACATCGGCGCCGGCGGAGGTGTTGTTAGGTCGACCGGCGTCGATGGGGGTTGTGGAGCCGGGATCGAGGCCGGGGCCGAAGCCGGAGCCGGGATCGAGGCTGGAGGCACGGGCGACGCCGGGGCCGGAGCCGTCGGCGACGCCGGAGCAACCCCATCAGGGCCCGCGGGCCCGAAGGCGCACCGGAGGGCCTGGAGGCCCGAAGAGGCGGGCCATGGCCGACAGGAATTCCTGCACTTTGGCCGGATCCGCCCCGAACCCGGGAAGGGCGGGTATGGCGGGGCGACTCCACAGGCATGTCCGGGGCCGCGGGGCGGGGACGGTGCCGGGAGGAGCCTCAGCCGAGCCGCGAGACCGGCGAGGCGAAGTCCTAGAGCGATGATGCTTTTGGACTTCTTGTGTTTCGACTTACCGGACGAAGAAGACTTCGACGCCGACGATCGGTGTGGACTCCGCGATCGACCCCTGGACCTCTCACGCGACCGGGGCTTCCGCGAGCCGAATGCCGGGCCTCGAGGAGCTTTCGAGACCGCTCTCGCAAAGCTTTCGGGTTGAGGGCCTGGCAGTCGGTACAAGACTCCGTGTCGTGGCCTCGGCCGAGGCAGAAGAGACACTCCCAATGCGGATCGGTGACGGACATCATCCGCGAACAGGCGCTGCAACGTTTGAAACCGGGCATCCCTACGACACCTTGATAGATGAAAAACAGTGAAAAATTCACCAAAAAGTATGGTCAAAAAATGACCAGGGCACTGCTCTTCCCGGATCTGCGCTTGCTGGCGCGGAAAAGAAGAACTGACGTCAGCGCGCAGGGGCGGCGCCTAAGTACTGCCCGCGACGTCATCCCGGCGATCACGACGCCGACGACGGACGCGGAGCCGCACGACGCCGCCTACCGACGCGCAAGGGTACTGCTACGCAAAAAACTTTCCGGATCCAGCCTGACGCCTGGGGATATTCTAAGGTAAGGAATCTGTCACTAACGTGTCTCTTTCAGATGAGATATACATATGATTCATGCTAGGTTGGTCATTGAGGCTCACCAAAAGAAGATATTGAATCTCTTTGTATAATCACTGCCAGCAATAGCTTGACTCACTTAGAGCCCAGGCTCTAGCCCAAACATCAACAAAGTGAAGGGGACGTGGTGCACAGGAACCACTACACGGACTCAAGGATGAGGGGATGAATAAAAGGAACAGTGAGTGCCTAAACAGCCAGAACCTCTTCGGCGTGTCTCGCCATCGATCTATGCGTTCAAAGACAAGCAGCTACTCTTGTCTCATTTGGCTGTAACAAGGAAGGGAGAGATACATCAGCCGGAGAAGACAAGTGGATGAGGTGTGGAAAAATATCAATGATAGCAACACTTGGCATGATTGTATAAGAACTGAGTCAGAGATAAATTGTTAGCAGAAATTAAGTTATTGTTTGGGAGAAGAAGTACCCATACCAACTTAATAAACACAATCTCATTAGGATAAAACACATTTCTTCAAGAATCCCTGGTAGCAATGACTCAAAGAGCACTCAGTTCCCCCCCAAAAAGCGTGTTATGGTGTAGTAATACCAACAATTTTAAAGTCAAGATAACAATGCAATAAAAGTCCCAAGTCAATTTTGGAAGTGAGAGAAAAATGAAATAATCTAAAATATACCAAAACAATAAAAATTGGTTAAGAGGCACCAGAGATATCATTTTTAACTGTTTTACAAAAAAACGGGCCTAGAAAAAGTAAAGGCCAACGTAAAGTCTCAGTTCATGGTTTAACGAGACCTAGGCGCTATTTCAGGCTAACCACAACAGAGGTCAAATACACAAAGTGGGTCACCCCAGTCAAAGTTTTTACCTTCTGACTTAGGGCCTGATGCACACAGGGGGTCACAACATGTGCCCCCCTGCATGCAGCCCTATGCATGGGGCACGTGGGGGCCATGTAGGGCCCCCTTTGTTTCATGACTGCCAACAGTTTCATGGAGGAAGAACCTCCATGACTCCGCTGGCAGTCCTGAACTAGTAATATGCATATCGGTGCCGCAGCGACATCGCCAGCATATTGTGAGCCCCTGACCGCCACGGGACCGCTGTTCCCTGGCGGTTGCGACAGTGCAACGGCAGTCTGACTGCCAAGGTTTATAATTAGAAAAAAGGGTATGCAGTTCCTCAGGATAGTCAAAAAGGGGGGGGAGGGGATATGTCGAGACGTCACAAGGGGGAGTGCTAATCCTAGGTAGGTCGAAAGGAGGGGAATTACTCCTGTCGGAACCAGGGCACTCACACACCCAGCCAGCTAGGTGTCATGCTTCATCATATGGGCCTGCTCCTCGTCGGGTCGGCGCTGCAATACCCGACGGGCACCCATAGAGGGGCTCTTTGGCGGAGATCTTTTGTTCCTTGCCTTTTGGTGCAGTGGGGGTAAGGGGCCTAGGAAGTGTAGATGTAGTGAGAAGTGATTAAAACAGGTTGGGTAGTCCAAAGACACTTTTATTCGAATTGGCTCTCCAACTGATTAAAAACGGGGGGAAGAGTGGCGGCTATCTGAAGTAATGGTTCAGGGTAACTACGCTCTACTCTTTTTGGGTCAACATGTTTCATGCTGAATGGTCAGGAGGATCAGTGGCAATTCATCAGGACCTAGTGGATAAACTATCTACACAGCGTGGTGGGTGGGGCACCTACCTACCACGTAACGGCGCTACGAGTAAGGTACTCACAGCATCAAGGGACGACCTAGGAGAAAAATAAAGAATATAAACCACAACAAATTCAAATGGCAGTTTAGTCATGGTGACGACATATCTCTCTCTCCACATCAAATCACAAAAGTGACGAACAAATAGTGTGCAAAAAGTGGCAGGCATCGTCACGTAACAAGTGGTAAGTGACAACAGCAGGCATGTGGCTCAAGAACCTACTATATGTATAGGTCACTTATTCATACATTATTAAAACTCAGAAGACGGAACAGTAAGGGGTTCGTTTTATTAAAAAGAAGCACTTGTTGCAAGGTGGTTGATATGGGCGTCTCAACTCACCTAAAGGTAGTCAAAGTGTCGCCTCAGCAGTGTCCGGCGGGATAAACAGACACATACAGTATTGTGTCCTAAGAGAACAAAAAAATGGACATCAGGTGAGGTAACTAAACAAACGGAGACTCATGTGTCCCCAGTGCCCATCGCAGGACTGTGGGTCGGCCATAGGGAGACTGGCGTGTCTGGTACATAGCACGCTTTCTATCACAGAGAGGCAGAGGGGATTTCGGGAGCCAGCCATAGGCCCGAGTTTATGCAAGGGCAAGCTAGCCAGCCCGCGCTGGAACAGTACCCAAGAATATATAGGTACTCCCCTGCGGGCGGGGTTGCGTTGTCATGCTCGTCATGACTCCAGGGCTCGCCAACTCTGTGGCTGAAGAAGTGTGGTGGCCAACGCGAGCAGTAGCTCCACTACCAACCGCTTACCTTACAATACGCGAGGGCTGGGTCAAGGCTTTGTCCGCATAGTGGTTTACTCACCATCAAGCCCCAAGAAGTGAGCTGTCCGACCTACCCCTCACCGCCGGCACCGGGTAGTAGACAGCTGCGCTCCGGAGGTGTTGAAATACTCGCCGGTGTCTGAAACGGGGAGGAGCAGGCTTGCGTGCTAGGTCAGTTGTGACATGTGCCTGACGCTGCAGGGCCAGCGAGGTTCAATCATGAAACCAGGGGCCATGTTGGAGTGTGGATAGTTTAATGGACTCATGCTATGAGGGTGTTAATTGCGTGGAGTGCCCTGGGGTATCCGGGTCTATAGCAGCCAGACAAAAAAGGGAATTGTTCCCAGTGCGCTTAATTCTAGCGGGTGGTCTGCGAGTCCTGGGCCTACAGGGCGCATAAGGGTGTAATCAGCGGCCATCTTGTAATGTATAGTCATGTTGGCTGAGGACATAATGTCGTGTGATCAACGGCCATCTTATGGTGTAAGACAGAGCGGGCCGGGATCAGTATGCAGTGTAATGACTATGGGTTGAACCTCACGGTGACTCTCCCAGAGTTGGTAGGGCCAATGGACACTTCTTTATAGGTTAAAATATATAAACAGTGTGAGGATGTGTAGCATCGAGCCCAGTGATGTCTCTGGTGCACAAGGTCCGATATCAAAGGGAGACGTTACGTCATGATCGAGAGGTTTTATAGGCATAGGCCAGTAATGTGGAGTCCTTATCAACTTGAAGGTTGCACACCAAACGTCGCCTCAGGGGACTGGTGTACAGAAGGAAGGCACAAACTATTCACCTATTTGTTAGTGCTGCCCAGGGTATATCGTCATTCAGGCCCTGTCGGTCAGTGGAGAGCCGATGTACCCATCTTTGTTCTATTTTGAACAATGCTTGTTGTGTGATTCTGGGGTGGGCTTCAAGAACCAACCAACGGAGGGTGTCTGGGGAGTGGTTTAGCTCTTTATAATGTGTGTACATCTTTGTGGTTACTCGTTGGCATCGTATATTGCTCTTATGTTCTGTAATGCGTGTTTTCACCATCCTCAGGGTCATCCCTACGTACTTCATATTGCAAGGACAGATGACCATATATATGCAATGGGTGGTGTAGCAGTTAGTGTGTCACGTAATTTTCCAAGTAAATGTGTCGGAGAGAGTTATCTCCTTCATGGGTGTCGTCTGATGGCACACTGCGCAAGTACCACATGGGTAGTGGCCTGCGACTGAGGGAAGATCCCAGAGAGTTCTTTGGACTTTGTTAATCTCTGTCCTAGGCCTTGTGTGCACAAGGATGTCTTTAAGGTTCTTAGTTCGTTTGAAAGCGGATCTCGGTGTCGGCATACGCAGATTGCCGGTAGCCAAAACTCCCCAGTGTTTTTTAATAATTGCCCTTGATGCGAGTCGAATCTGGTGTAAAGGAGGTGACGCATGTACGGGTGTCAGTGTGTTCTTTAGGGGTCACTTCCAACAGTGCCTCACGGGGATTGTTTCTGGCTCTCTTCAAGGAGTTCATGATATGGCGTTGTGGGTATTCCCTTTGTCTAAGGTTAGTCGCTAGGGAATGGGCCTCAATCTTGTAGTCTGATAGGGAACTACAATTTCTCCTAATGCGCAAAAACTGCCCTTTTTCTAATTATATGCCTGAGCATGTATGCTGGACCTCCACAAAAAAGAACCGCTCTAACAGAGGGGACCCCTTAAATCGAATAGAGGTAGAGAACAACAGGGGAAATAAACAGACTACTCATACAGAGATTCTCTACCTGTATAAATCAGTATGCGCTATATGTCGCAAATATATAGACACCAAAGAAGCTGACCTACTGACAAAGGCATGCCACAGTCAAAGTATCAAAATATATCAAAATGTATTAATAGTCAATTCACATTATACTTTATTAAATAAGCAATGAATAAAAATAGATCACATCCCAGTCCACGCTCACTCAACCATTCAAACAACCAAACTTATACCCACACATACTCATACTTCCTGAAAATCAGGAATCCAGTCATACTCAAAGCACTAAAGACAGTACATTAACAAATGGACCAAAATAGCCAACTAATAATTACTTTGATAGGATATACTACAGCAGACACACGTCTCTTCCATAATTGGATGACCAATGTTAGTGATGAACTTATCACACAAATTAAAATAAAAAAAAAAAATGATGGGAAGAAAACACCCCAGCAAACCCCTTGGTTTACGCCTACTCTCAAACAAACACACCTCCATTGCAAACAACAAGAGCGGAAATGGAGAAGAAGTTGTAACGTAGCAGAAAAACAAGCGTATAGAGTAAGCAGAAAACTTTACCACAGGCAGATCAAACTAGCCAAAAAAGAATACTACTCAAACAAAATATTAGAAGCTAATCTTGACCAAAAAATCATTTTCTCAGTCGTACAGTCCTATACCAATCCTAAAGCACTGCAACAAGAAATACCCCCATCCCAGAGATCATGCGATCAAATATCACTCTATTTTGAAGAAAAGATTATGAATATTAAAAAGGACTTCACTATGGACCCAGACCTGACCAAATATGCCGTACCCGAGCACGAACCAGAAGCCACTAAAGACTCCATATGTTCATTTAAACCAGTGTCACTGGATCAAACTCGAGAGGCAATTCTAGCATGCAAATCAGGCTCTCCCCTGGATGCCTGTCCTACCATAATCCTCCACCGAATTGTAGACACAATTAATCCAGTTATAAATCAGATTGTTAACTCATCTTTAAGAACAGGGATTGTGCCTGAGGATTGGAAATTAGCAATAGTGAAACCCCTAAAAAAGAAACCAAATATTGATTCAGCAGTACTCTCCAATCTTCGTCCTATTTCTCTGCTTCCCACCTTAGGCAAAATCACAGAAGAATTTGTCCATAAAGAATTATCCAACTTTATTGAGACAGCAAACATCCTTCATCCACAACAATCTGGTTTCCGCCTCAAACACTCCACTGAGTCTGCACTTTTGGAAATTACAGAAACTTTAAAAACCATAGCAGACAAAGGAAGGAAGGCTGTGTTGATCCTACTCGACCTATCGGCCGCGTTTGACACTATATCACACAGCATCCTTCTATCAAGACTCAGATCTAGCGGTATCTCAAATACCGCCTTAGAATGGATAAAATCCTTCCTCTCTAATCGCAAGCAAGTTGTGTCGCTGGGAACTTTTTTATCTGTCGAACGGACCATCACAGCAGGGGTGCCTCAGGGGTCTACATTGAGCCCATTGTTGTTCAACGTTTATATGACTCCACTTATCTCACTGATCTCATCATACGGGATCGAAGTTACCTCCTACGCAGACGACACCCAAATGATACTATCTCTCGATCGGAACTCTAAGGACCCAGAACTTAACTTTAAAAGATGTTTGACCGAGGTCTTTCAGTGGATGATGGACAACCACCTTAGGTGCAACACTAGCAAGACCGAGATCCTACCTATAGGGAAAGAAGTCTCATTTTTACTGAGCGATTGGTGGCCAGAGGGAACTCCACTCCCGCCTGAGACTGTGAAAGTGGCAAGAAATCTGGGAGTGCAGTTTGACTCCGCACTCACCTTTCAACCACATGCAGTGAAGGTAGCAGGGACCTGCTTCAGTATTATAAGATCCCTGAGAAAATTCTTTGACTTACTCCCTCTTGCAGCAAGGAAATCAGTAGCAGTCGCATTAATTCTTTCACGTCTTGACTACTGCAACAGCCTCCTAGCAGGAGCCAGCAAAAAACAGTAAAAAGACTCCAGGTGGTCCAACACGCAGCAGCACGGCTTGTCTTAAAACTTCCTCGAAGGTCTTCCGCTTCTGCAGCCCTCAAAACCCTTCACTGGCTCCCATTACATAAGAGAATTCTGTTCAAAATTCTTCTAATTACTTTTAAAGCGTCACTTAAGATAGGACCAAAATATCTTTTATCTCGTTTCTCTCCTTATACTACAAACAGAACTCTTAGGTCCTCATCAGCCAACTTGCTCTTACCTCCCAATTTTCGATGCAAAACTAAAGGAGGTAAAACCATAGCAGTGTTAGGTTCCAGAGCTTGGAACCTACTGCCTCTGCAACTGAGAATGCAAAAACTGAAACCCAATATAGAAAGGCTCTTAAAACATGGATCTTCGGAGCAACAGACGAACTCTGCCTCTCTCTCATCTAAGACCCTCAGAGTACTATTTCACCTCAGTATCAGCGCCAGGATGCTCCCTTCGGAGTGACAGTTAGCGCTTTACAAATATCGATTTTCATTTCATTTTCATTTCATTTCATTGATAATGATATTTTAAGAAAGCATGAATCATTTTTCAAAATGACACAATATATAGATTCAGATTTAAATCAACATATTAAGACAAACAGAATTAATCATAAACTTTATACGGTCCACGAGAATGTTAGAACGCCGACGCGCGTTTCGGTGTTCGACCCCCATGTGGGTCACACCTTCCTCAGGGCGAATGTATCCGAGGCAGTGGCCGTGGGGCGTGCCTGGGCTCCTGGCCGGGCGAGCTGACAACAACAGACAACCAGCTTCCCGAATGTAAAGATAAAAGAAATCCAGATTTGAACCGCAAGATGCAAACAGTCTTCGATAGATTAAAAAATAGAAGTTCAATACAGCGATGCCAGGGAACTAGGTATAGCGTGCATAAAACCTCCAGACGGCTACAAAGACTTGGGAGGGGCCTGTACAGGAGAATAAGCAGAATGCTCGTATTCAATCGAGCTAACGTACCTCCGTCTTTCTTAGGAAACAGGCCGTTTGAGTAATAGCCGGTCGAGCGCCGGGTCAGCTGGACCACCAAGGGCCGAGGGGCGGTGTTTAAATGCAGAATCGAGCAGACGCGCCTCCGTCTGTCTGAAGAAACCAATCGCTTGAATGAGGGCCGGTCAGATGCCGGATCAGCTGGCCTCCACAAAAAAGCCCTACAGTTCCCCTCTGTTGATTGATTGTATGCACGGGCAACCCCCATGGGACAGTTCCTTTTAGGTTACCAGAAGCCGACCTGCACTTACTGGCCCATTTGACTCCAGGAGGGCTGTAATTTGTTTTTGTAGCCCTGATGAAGTCGATGATAGATTTACCGAATGACGAAACACGTGTTGGCTACAAAATCTGATGAAATTCGTTTGGATGCATGTGAAGATTGGAAATAAAGCGAAAAAAGATAAACATCAATTACTAGTGGACTTTGAATTGTGGACAATAATTGGTGCACATGAGACTTTTGAATATTTAAGAGCCGTCATTAAAAGGCAGCAAACTATCATGCTAACATTTCGTCATGAGTACATACAATGAGGCAAAAAGCTGGAAAGGGAGTGTATTGTGTTCAGCAAGATCCAGGTAAACATTGCCTACTGTGAGCAACCCGACTGACTGGTTTGCCACATGTGGGTCTGCAGTGATCTATACAAACAGACCTTTACAAAGAGAGACAAAAGAGGGTTCACTAGGCGCGTGGTCACGTGGCCTATGCATTGACTTGCATTCTTCTTCATTCTATATCATTGTACCTAGTCCTTCCACAGATGTTCCAATAACTCGCTTTCTACTAGGAAGGCACCCACAGTGCCTCTGACTACCCTTAGCTAAACGTTTTCAATTTTGCATTATAAATCTGAACCCATGTTTTATTAGTTTATTTACGATTAGTGTGCACACAGATATGTCAGGACCATTATTTAATCAGAAATTGATCTCATCTTATTTTTATTACCTCAAGTCATGAAACTCGGAAGAAAATATTGTTGGCTATAACGTCAGCACAACAAACTAAGTTGCATACGGTTTGACACTTGACAAGTGATAAAGTTATTGACAACTGATACCGAGCTTGGACAGCTTGATCCAAGTTAGTTTCAACATTATCGCTAACAATGTGTCGTATGTGATTAATTCTGTTTGCTGTGGTGTATCCAGGTATATCCAGGCATTTGTTTATTTATTAAGCAACTTTGTTTACAGCACCGAAGTGGTGACAGAGCGCTATACAACTTTACTTGAAACATGATCGAGGTAACTCCATGTATCATTACTGAACAATGAAGGTGTGAGTAGGGTAAATACAAATATAGTGTAAATTCAAAGGTTCATAGGGATAACATTCCACATCATTACCTGGTTAGGTCAAAAAATTAGTTCGATCACGGGTATTAGTGACGTTGAATTAATAATAACATGTTTTTTATATACGGCACTTCCACAATAAGTGCTGCAAATAAATGATGTTACTGTTACCCACTCATGGTACTCAATTTACCAACCTTTGGGAGGATGGAAGGCAGAGTCAGACTTGTGACCTGCCAATCACCACTTTGTTACAAGGAGAAAGTTAGTCATTGAGCTTTCACTCCTGCTAAGTAGTAGGTTTTAAGTTCTAAGCACAGGGAGCACTTCCACTGAAAGCCTGTTTAAGAGATTGTATTGTGTTGACTGAAGAAATTTCAAGTAGGAGGGTTATAGAACTTCTTTGTAAGCAATGGCCTATGGATACAGGCAGTTTATTAGCCAGCATAAACTCCAATAAAAACTCCAGTTATATAAGATAAACTGAAGCCAAATGCTTTGTCTCCAAACAACATTACGAAAGATGGAGATCTGAAGGCATTCACGCCCCTTTAAAATAATATGAAAGGAGACAATACATAGGTTTGGTTACTTGTAACACCCACAAGTGTTTATATTTAACTTGAAAAACACGTGTTACCACTTTCAAAAATATTGATTTGATCCGTAAGCCTTGTAACCTATCTGCACCACTCCAAGAAGGGCGCCTCAGGGGAGGGTCATTAAGAAGCATTCGCACCCCCTGTCAATAACAGCGAGCAAGGATTCCATTTTTTTCAGTCCTCCTTCCTCCCAACTGGCTCCCATAAAACCATATATACTCCGCGTCCTAAAGTGATCACGTTTCAGCCACAAAACACCAGGATCAGACCGGATGGGCCACCAGCTTTAAGAGCCTGGTCTAGTATCTGTATTGACAGGGACCACCTCTTCTACTAGTAACCCCCCAGCCCACACACCCTGCTGGGCGACCAGCAGAAGAACCACAATTTAAGTCCAACTTGAACTCAATTTGCCATTTACGTACCCTGGCAAAAACTATGACTCGTTCCCTTACCTTTCTCATTTTACCCTAATTCGACATTAGGATGACTATAGTATTATTTGTTTCACAGGGAAACTATAAATAAGGTACGCAAACTCAAAATTTCCTCCTCTTGCATTTTTGTCTATCTTTTGTCCTACTTACTTCCTCACTTTTATTAATAACAATTTCCTTTTCACGTTCGTGCCTCCTGTACCCCACATTCTGTTTGCTGTGACGCCAGAACATCTATGCCCACTACTGCATTCATTTCATTTAATGTTTAGTACTGACATCTATCTAACTACCGCTTATTTTCAGCCTTGAAAAAGCCCAACGCTATCAAGCATTAACGGGGCAAAACACTTGTCAGCTGTTTATGTCTATTTAAATGGAGAACTGCTTGCTTATTTACCACTAACGTTCATATTCGGACCAATAAAGTGAACTTGCATCACAGAAATCCAACTCTTAGTCTTGCCTCACATGCTACTGAATTAGGGTTGTTGACTATATAAAGTTTCTGCCCTATTTATTATAAATAGCAACATGACTCAATGAGTTGAATGCTGAGGCTGGCACCTGCTGTGAGTTGCATATCTCTGGTTTGAATCCCAGCAAGATAAGCCTGGCCATCAAACCTTCCCAGGTCATAAAACAGAGCACCATTAAAATGGCTAAGAGTAACTTCTGTTATTTACAGTGCAATATATAAAGAACAAGCTGCTATTATTATATGAAAACATATTCCAGTATTTCTGGAGAGTGAATGTATCTTTGCAAATGGGGTAGAACCTAAATGTGGTGTCTGACTAACAGTAGAGTTTGAGGGTCTTCACTACTTTGCCAATGGCCATAACCAGCCCCACCATTCAAAACACCCAGGTTTCCACTCCTTATCATAAATATATGAGCGCAACAAATCTCCATGCCAGCGGTTTTTACCCACTTTCATGTTCCATTTACCGGGTGTAAATGTTTGCGATTCCGATTCTATGAATCAGACGGAGGCCTCATCAGATATTAAACTGATAAGAACAGATACTACATTTGACACCCTTGGATATTAGTGCGCGTTACAAATCTAAATTTCATTTCATTTCATCTGATCTTAGCCAAAAGTCTAAGAATTGATCTAATTCTGTGAATCTGGATCTGCCTTCATGACCACAGGATGTATTGCGTGCAGAACTAAAACGCAAATGCACAAAATGTTTGTGAATTGGGCCCATATCCTCTAAACTTATTTCCTTTTACCCAGGAACACCAAGTACAAAGGAAAAAAGCAAAATGACATGATAAATCATTTCCGCCTAGAGTGGAATATCAACAGTCTGTCCTTCAGGATGTTAAAATGCCTGTGCCCTTCTTGGAGTGGTGCAGATAGGGGACAAGGCTTACGGATCAAATCAATATTTTTTAAAGTGGTAATACGTGTTCTAAACTGCACTCTGTAGTGACAAGATATAGGCTCTACTGCTTTAAAAGAACAGTTCTTGCACTAGGACAGGTAAGTAGCGCTACCCAACTTGTGCATCTGCACTCAGTGCCAAAGAGGCAGGAAAGTGGAAAAAACACCATTTTTTTAAAAAAGCTAACTATACAGGTCTGCAATACTTATTCTTAGTCGAGCAGATTACCCACCATGTGAGTAAGCATATGGTAGAAGCACTATGTATTAAAATCTACCATATGATTGGCAGTCCTTACATATTACTGACATTTTTATAAATCCTCTGAAACTCAATAAGACAATCACAAGAGGAATCCTGCAATGCGCGGATATCAAGTTTTGTTAAAAGATTCCTGCATGAACGCTATCATCCTTCTATCTTAATGATCTAGGAGACGCATCTGATGGGTACAAATGTCCAGTTCTGGCATGGCAAGGGTTTGACAGAGTCTTTCACGCTGGGTATGCACGGGGGTCTCACGGGGTGGCAATCCTGCTACGTCGTTCCTACCCCTTGGTGGATGCCCAGATCTGGATAGTTCCACAAGGTCGTTATCTCGTCCTAACTGGTATGACTGAGGGCAGCCCTTTTAACATTCTGTGCCTATATGCTCCCCCACAGCACTAGACTCTTCCTTAGCCACACTCCTTGGTGTTATAGCTCAATTGTCTCCAGGTCTCACTATCATAGGGGGCAACTTTAATGTGGTCCTAGACCCTGCGGCGGATTCCACTGGTCCCCCATCAAATGCTTGCCGCCAAAGAGCTAAGGGCCTGATTACAAGTCTGGTGGTCATACGACAGCAAGACTCGCGGTGGTCCGTCTGCCACATTACGACTTCAAAAGTCATTGCGCGGAGGACCACTGCTGCACCAGGAAACAGTCATTCCCTGGCAGTGGCGGAGCTACGCCACAATGTAACATGTTGAGCGGGACAGGCACAGTCCTGCTCAGCATATTACAAGTTCTGCCACCGCCAGCCATTTCATGGTGGGAGCCCCGCAATGAATAGTCTGGAGGTGGAGAAACAAAGGGGGCCCTTTGGGGCCCCCATGCCAACCCTGCCATGGGGATATATTCAGGGGACACAACATGTGCCCCCGTGTCTGTAATCCCCCAAAGTTCCAGCACGGCATGGACGTCACCATCCATGCCATGCTGGAACCGTTTTGTCTTGCATATTGCGGAGCCTGTTTTCCAGGCATCGCCACGGGAAAGGCGGAGGACCGTCCGCCTTACAAGAGTTCAACTCGTAATAAGGAGGGTGGTCCTTGCGCAGCTTTGGCACAGCTGTGTCGGCGGAGAGCTGGCACAACTGCGCCAAAGACGTAAGCAGATCCTAACTCCCTACACAAATGGGTGACCACCCTAGGTTTATGTGATGTGTGCAGAACCAGGAATCCTAGGCAGGAGCAATATACACATACCACTGCGGCGCATCATGCATACGGACGCATTGATATGCTTCTTATGCCGGCTACCAATGTTTCATAGGTTTCACAGGTGCAGATACTCTCATACAGAATCTCTGATTATGCCCCTTTGCTCCTTCACATCGGTACACCAGACGCTACCAAACGTCGCGTGTGACAGGTCAACGCATGACATCTTCAAGATGTGACATACACTCAAGATGTGAGGCGCGAAATCGTGAGGTTTTTCCACACAAACACAGAGAAGGCCCAGTCAAGGGGTACTCTCTGGGCGGCATGTAAGTTTACTATCCAGGGGCATGCCAAAACCTTCCTCAATAGAAAGAAAAAGCACAATACGATTGAGTCACCAAACTTGAAGCTCATGCCCTTCTCCTAGAGGCACAGCTCTCCAGCATTAACCATAGCGCTATCACCAGGGAACTGACCCTGCTTCGTGAGATTAGGGCCCTCTCACTAGAAACAGCAAAACAAATTTTGCGTGCCTCTACTACACGGGTATACAGGTGGGGGGACAAAAACAGCAAATTGATATATTAGCTGGCCTCTCAACCCCTTGCAGGACAAATCATACCTGAGATAGCGGACAGTCAGGGCTTCATGCACCGTTCCTCCCTAGATACCGCCAGATGTTTGCAGACTACTATGCAACCCTATACAAGGCCGTCCCTTGTCCTGACTCTGAAAGGGCCACCCCCCTCCTTGACGAGATACTCCTCAATATGACAATGCGGTGTCAATCAGTTCGGGAAGTCACCCATGTTGGTTGTAGACTCCGCAATGGTGCGTGGGAGGCGCTGGCGTCGACAGGCATCGGGCGGTGCTTCATGTGCTCTACAAGTGGTGCCCTCAGTCCGTGTGTCAGCAGTGGCCTCGTGATGAATTCAGAGTCAATACAGGGCAGGCGTCGGGGCTGGGTTGTTTTTGCAAAGCATGCATTTACCATGCATGTCTTTTCCACTCTGCCTTTACAACACAGATGTCTTTACCATGCATGCCTTTACCACACATGGTAAGTATATATAAGGTAATTACATGTAATCTTTATTTTTTTTAAATAATTTATAGTTTTAAGGGAGGAGCTAACACCCCACTATATAAGTATATGTTTTTCATTTATTCTTAAACATCTTTTACCACTACCCACCCCTAAACACTAAAATTACCCTTACCTTCCTTTACCACTACCCACCCCAAGCCCTAAAATTACCCCTAGCTCCCTTTTTCATTACCCAAACCTACACCCTGAAGTTACCCTTGCCTCCCTTTACCACTACCGACCCCTAAACCCTAAATTTATCCTTACCTCTCTTTACCACTACCCAACCCTAAACCCTAAAATTACCCTTACTACCCTTTACCACTGCTCACCACTAAACCATAAAATTATCCTGACCTTCCTTTACCACTACCCACCCCAAACTCTAAAATTACCCTTAGGTGCCTTTTTCACTACCCAAACCTAAACCCTAAAGTTACTCTTACCTCCCTTTACCAATACCTACTCCTAAAGCCTATCAATCAATCAGGATTTATAAAGCGCGGCAAATCACCCGTGAGGGTCTCAAGGTGCTGGAGTTGTAGCTGCTTCATGGTGCTCTGTTCATTTGAAGAACCATGTCTTGAGTCCTTTTCTGAATTCCCGGAGCGATGCAGCGTTCCTGAGGTGCAGGGGAAGGTCGTTCCAGACTTTGGCCGCTAGGTGAGAGAAGGAGCATCCTCTGACGTTGGATCCGGGAGGTGTCAGCGAGGAAAATGGAGGCGGAGCGCAGGTGTCTGATTGGTTGGTGGAAGGTCATTCGTTTGTTGAGGTACACTGGTCCTTCGTTGTGCAGAGCTTTGTATGTGTGGGCCAGCATCTTGAATTGGCATCTCTTCTGGCTCAGGAGCCAGTATAGCTTCTTGAGGTGCGGGGTGATGTGTGTCCATCTAGGGAGGTCAAGGATGAGTCTTGCCACTGCATTTTGTATTGTCTGTAGTCTCTTGCAGTGACTCCTATGCAAAGAGTGTTACGAGAGTCCAGCCTGCTGGTGAAGAGGGCTTGAGTGATGGTCCTTTTGGTGTCGATTGGGAGCCACCTGAAGATCTTAAGAAAAATGCATAGGGTGTGGAAGCAGGTGGACAAGACTGCATTTACCTGTTTCTGCATAGATAACCTGCTGTCCAAGATGATGCCGAGGTTGTGGGCGTGGTCTGTCAGGGCGGGGGAAGGGCCGAGTTCAGCTGGCCACCAAGTGTCGTTCCATGCCGATGAGTCGTTCCCAAAGATGAGGACTTCCGTCTTGTCCGAGTTGAGCTTGAGACAATTGTCCTTCATCCAGTCGCGACGTTCATCATATATCATAGATCTAGGAAGTTGGTTCTGGTGGTGGAGAGGTCTTGTGACAGCAAGAGGATGAGCTGGGTGTTGTCGGCACAGGAGATGATGTTGAGTCTGTACGATCTGATGGTGTTGGCCAGGCGGTGCTTTACATGTTGAAGAGGGTGAGGCTGAGGGACGATCCTTGTGGGATGCCGCAGATGGTCTCCTTTGGTTCTGAGGTGAATGGTGGGACCCTAAATGTACCCATACCTCCCTTTACCACTACCCAACCCTAAACCCTAAAATTACTCTTACCACCCTTTATCACTGCCCACCCCTAAACCATAGAATTACCCTGACCTTCCTTTACTACTACCCATCCCTAAACCCTAAAATTACACTTAACTCTCGTTGCCACTACCCACATCTAAACTGTTTCGTTTTTTTTAATTACAAAATAATTTTTTTTTTTTTTTTAAAGTGTACCTGCGTAGTAAAGGCACAAATACTTACCTGCGTGGTACTTACCTGCGTGATAAAGGCTTTGCCTTGTAAAGACTTCATTGTAAATGCTGTTTTCCATCGCAATTATGAGGCAGGCAGATTTTTGTGACCCGTCTGAGTTTTCCTCAGGTTAATATCAGCAAGTCAAACCTATGGATATTTACTGGGATAAAAAGCCCAGTAAATACTGGAACATGCAGATTTTTGTGTGCAAAGTACCAAAATCCATATGCTATATGTCAAAACATTCATTGAGAAACTTTTAATATTTGTCATTTATTGCATTGGTTACATTTCGAACCCTGGCATGTGAAGGGTCTGATAAACAAACCCTGTTGTCAGACACTCACAATAAGGGCCTTCATATAATAGAGACACCAGATCTGTTAGGCTGCTGCGCTGTCAAACCCCAGACTTTAAAATGGGCATTTATTGGACCTTAAAGCGCCTTCAGTGTATTCATGTAGTTGCACACAACACTGTTGCTGAGGTACATGTGTTTTATTGGTCTTTACTTGCGAAATGCAAAGCGAAGTGCTGAAATTAATTGTACAAATTACCTAATTCTGAACAGTGCTTTAAATGGAAATAGAAAAGTGTAGGTACTCACTACCACAGAGTACCTGCATGCTACTGAGAAGTGCCAGCATTCTTTCATTAAAAGTATTACAGTCCTTCTTAGAAGTGCAGGTACTCTCCCTTTCAAATTAAAGACGTGCAGGTACTCAGAGCATGAGGACCTGCCCACTTCAAGCACTGGTTCTAAAATAAAACGAGCTCGCACTTAAATTCATTTCAAGTGTGCCCAGATTTACTTATTGAAACTGAAACATTTTGCAATCCTCAGGTTTCGCCAGGATCCTCCGCCTTTTGTCAGAGGAGAGGAGGCATCCCCATCCTCTGCACTGGTGCTGATCTTGAGCCTTCACAGGCATCCTGAAGCCACTGGAACCCCTATGCCACCGTTGCATCAGCCCCAGACCTCCAGATTGTCAATGTATAGTGAGCCTCCCAAAAAGTTCAAAGTAAGGGATTCATTGGTAACGGGAGGGCCACGTGGCTACGAATCCGGAGGTGTTATTTGTGTCAATGGTAAGATGTCCTGGAAATGAACAGAACGACTGGGTATTATAGAGAGATATGCCCTTGTTTACTAGTTTCTTATTCACATCTCATGTACAGTGATTGTCTTCCACAGTCTGCATCTAGATCAGTGGTGCTCTTATTGTGTTGCCTGTGTACCATACTATGCCAATAATTAGTGTCAAGATTTCTGATCTGCTGGCAACACTTCCAATTGTCAATTTATTTGTGTACATACGGAAGCAAGTATAATATATTATTTTACTTATTCTCCATTAAAGAGGACAAGATTAAAAAGGAGTAAAAATGGGGTAAGGTCTTGAAGCTTGATAGAACAAGGTAACAAGACCAGATCAATGCCAAGGACTACATATGGGCTCTTCATCCAACCGAGAAGGGCGTGAATGCCACACTCAGGGTAGTATTCACAGATTGGTCTATTTAGAGCTTGCCGAATACTGACAGAGGTTCCTTCCGTCATATTAAACATCAGATACTTTTTTGGTGTCCCGTATCCACCCAACTCTAAATGAGGTTGTCGGTCCTTACGAAAAGTTATACCATTTTGCATCAGTCTTAGGTTATAAAACATGGCCAAGCTAGTTGCTAGAAAATGCTTCCCATCTTTTAACTTTTGAGCAAAAATCGTTTATTCAGGATCTTTTTCAACAGCCAGAAAAAATACTACAAAATCGATTTTCCCCATGTGTCCTCTTGTAAAGCATAATGGAAAATTACAGTGACAGTTTGCTCTGTTGCTTACTGCACCTGCTGTACATGTGATGGGAAATCACTACATTATTCAGTATTTGATGTACAGTGCTCCAATGCCTTTGGGCTAGGTTCGCGTGATAGAATACTGCATTACACACACATAACATACATATTTGATCATGTGAAAAATTCTATGAGGCCCAAACAATGCAATATTTATACTCCTGAACACAGAGCAAAGCACTGGGGAAGGGTTTGGCCTCCACCCAACATACAGGCCAGAGGTGCAGGTGAGGGTATGGGATAATAACAGACCTACCAGCTAACACCAAGGTGGGTAATGGCACATGAATGCATGAATGCACACGTTCGGTCACCATCTCCCCTTGCTTCTCTGAAAATACAGCTGAGGGCCCATGCTCACAGATATTGACTGCATTCCAGGGAATCTGATTGGCTTTCACACTCTCAACATACAATAAATTAGGTAATCTACTATAGTAAATAGATGGGGTGATAAGATTACCAAGAATTCTATTTATAAAATTAAGGAATCTTCTCTTATTGGCATCAAACTAAAACTCTCCAATTATAACATGAATTGTAATAACAATGGTAGGTATGTATGTGTTTGGGTACTGTGCGAATCTATCCAAAAAAAACAGCAGAGCGCTGAACAGGGTCCATGACAAGCATAAAGTCAACAAGTGATAAGAGAAGTAGCTAGTTTGTACACAGTTAATGCATTGTTATGTGATGTTCTTTGAAGAGGCGTGTCTACAACCCTTTCCTAAAGTAGAGCGGTGTTAGGGTGGTCCAGATGGAGATAGAGATGTTGCAGATCCTGGGTGCATAGATGGAAAATGCCTGGTGCCTTGTTTTTCTAATTTTGCTACACCTTTTAGTTTGCAGTCTGACGGTGTCCTGGCTGTGGTTGTGATGAGAACCACCAGAGATGGTGAACGTGTCTGCTAGATAAGCAAGGGTGCGGGTCCTGATGGCTTGGCAAATGATGAAGCTGGTTTTGAAGATGGTGAGAGCAGCAAGGGGGCTTAGAAATTGAGATAATGTGGTGATAAGGCAAGATACACATTTTAGTATATTTCTTTTAAACATCAGTTTATTAATGCACAGAAAACAAATTCACTTATTTGCAGTTCACAAATGGTTTATTCCTGTATCGCAGTCTCAAATTAGATTCATGAGATATTTTTCCTATATGCAAGTTTTATGCAGGTCAGCTTCTGTACCTAAATTCAACTGAGGTTCTACTCCAACAATCTAATGTTTGTCTTTCTGTTCATCTTTTTAATTTATAACAATCTACCCATGTTATAGGCCCGAGCCACAACTCTGGTTCAGTGCCTATAACAACCGGTGTAGCTGTCGGCAGTGGGCTATAATGCTATACTAGAACATTGGAATGTTGAAACCTCCCTTGAAGATAAGAAAGTGGGTCCGGGCCAATTATCGCTGCTATAGACATTCTGCTCCAATATTCAGATGTCTTTGTTTTTGTTTCTCCCTGCATATTTAAGAATATTCTGCACTCAGTGAGTGGAATGTTCTAATAGCTTTATAGCCCTATGACTCTGAACTGTAAAAGCTGTAAAGGGCATTCTCTCTACTTACCACTCAGGAGAGGGCGTTTAACCACCATTTTAGCCCGCAGAAGTGGACTATAATGCTATACTAATAGTAGACAATGATTGATAAATCACAGCGTAGTCCAACCCCCCAGGATTAATGCAAAAACATGAGTTTCGAGTGCAAACTTTTCTAAAGGGATTCTAGATCATGGCTTTTCTTCTTGTGCATCTTTTACCCTCTTTACCACTTCTAACAGTTCACAGGCAGCTTTACTGTGTGAGAATACCTGTTCTCCCACCATGAGCAACCTGCCACCTGGATGAACACCAAATATAGAACTTAAGTGTCACAGTAAAGGTGTCATGGGCCCTGAGGTACTCATGGAAAACAGGCCCCAGAATCCTCTGGTTGGGCAGTACATGACAGCCATATCTGTGGTGCTGTGGACTCAAACACCGGGGCCCTGTCACTACTGCACCTGCTGAACTATTGATACCTGCGTCACAGAGACCTCCATTCACAGGGCAATCCTTTCTTTCCCAATGAGCTGCAATCCTCTTCTCTGCTGGTTAAAGTGGTACAGACTGGAAAATATACAGATTGGGAAATAATGGAATCCTGCAACAGTTCAATAGTGCATCTCTTTTATTAGCAGCAAACGTAGTCACTCTTTCTTATTGCTCTCTAGGTCAGCTAAGGTATTTGTGAACCCTTTCCTCACAGCACAGGCCTATTGTAGCAAATGTCAGTGAGGAACTAGATCTTAGCCCATTGAAATCATCATATCTTGCTTTAAGTGCACACTTTTACATAAACAAGCTAACTTTATTTGTACATGCTACTTACTGAGGGACAGGTCTTTGAACTCTGTAAGGTTGGCAGAGGCACAAAGTTGGTAGAAAATGTGATAGTTCCTTTCCTCTTCTGCCTGAAACAAAAACAGGACGACAGCCCACAAATGAGAAACCGGAATTGAGACACTTTCAAACAATGATGCATTACAAAACCTTACGTATAAAGATTACAGAAGTTGTTCTAATTAGACGTTCTCCGCGTCACTTCATTTGTGCCCAATGAAAGGAGCAGAATTCACTTATAAAACTCCACAATGCACATCTACAGCGACTGGCTACTGGACGCTTTAAATCATCTCCATTAGACCTGATGGTGTTACGGTAATCAGAGTATGGGTGTGGCAGAGATCCACTGCACCCCTAGTGTAGTGTAGCTCCCATTTCCCTTATAGGCTCTGCGCATTGAAATAATATATCCTATAGGTTTGACATAGGACTAAGGTCGGTATGTCCCTATCGAGTATATTAAACTTAATTACTTGTGCCAGCTAGCTCAGAGGCCACTAGAAACTTCTTGACGACAAGAAGGGATTAGTTTCTGGCAGCCGCAAAACATGACCACTGTGTTTCCCTTACAGAATCAGGATGTGTCCCAGAGTCGTAGAAACAATAGATAACTATTTCACTCAGCTCAGTTGTGCATGGTTCAGTTATTCTCAAAGTTACACAGAAATAACAGACGGGCGTTTCAATAAAAAGGTTTATTGAACAGTCTTGTTTCTGTTGTAAGTTAGATGTGCTGTTACGATCACAAGACAGTATGCGAGATAAATAATGTACAGAGTGAGCAGTAAAAATAAATAATACTGCGTTAGCATTATCTTTTCAGCATATATGCATTTACATAAAATGACACAGCCTAAAAATACGAGTACTCATACGATGCGTTTCTATCCTAGTTCTACCTAGTGTGCCTAACCCGTCCTAGGTGTAGGAAGAAGTAGAAGTAGGTGCTGTATTCCTGACTAGAGTATACTAAGAGTAAGTTACGCCTAGAGTCTAGTATGCCAAGAGTCCCTCTAGGTTCTAGTCTGCTCCATACCTGAAGAATGAGAGAGGTAGGAATCTCTTTTCCGGACTCGAACTCCAACACCCCGCAAGGGAAGTTAGATCACTGGAAGTTGGACTCTCTGCGTGCAGGAATGACAGCGTCTTCTCAGTGCGTCCGGCCGGGAATCGGGCTCCTCTGAAGTCGAGGTCTCCTCTGATTTACAGGGGTTTGGGAAGGTATATTTATACCTGAAAATGTTAGCATTGACGTGAGTTGGGTAGCGAAAGACGTCATGAATGAATCCCTTAAGGAATAGAGGTTCATGCATAATGTATGAGTCCTTGAAGAAATCAATAGTCCTGGGCAAGGGAAACTCCCGCAGCCTGAGGGTCTGTTTTTCATGGACTCGTTGAGACGCTAGGGTAGACGGATGTCGGAATCCATGCCTGTATTTGGTATGCATGGCTTATGCCTAAATAAGGTCTGGGATTTTATGCCTATATAAGGGCAGGTTGGATTGTGCCTATATATGGTCATGATTCTAGAAAGCCCGTTTATGGACACCCTATGAAGTATACAACACCCACTCCTCTTTTGTGTATACAACAATACTAAAATGCTAAACATTTAAAATGCTAAACATTAAAATGGAGTACCGCATATTAAAACATATCCTAAAAAGCCTTAAAAGATACATTAAATTGCAAAAGGTTGCTGTACATCACAAAGCAGTGCTTTTCATTTCCTGCATAAAGTGTGAAATAAATGCAATCTGGAACGTAATATAAAAGCAATATATATATATGACGAAAATGATCGATAAGTTTGTTTCAAAATCAAAATCATGTCCTATCATGAAATTTAAATAAATAGTTTTAGACACACAAGATGACTAAATGTCCCTGGAAGTACTGCCAAGTCTGTATTATAAGGCCAGTTCTACTTTAAGCAGATTGGAGTGCCATTTTCGTTCAAAAAATGGGACAAAAGTTCAGATTTGGTAAAAGTTCCAAGGTTTTTGAAAAATGAAGGCCAAATTGTTGCTGTTGTACTGGAACAGAGTATGCCGAAGCAGAGTCAGTTCACGGGTCTGGTGTAAACATGAGATCATCTACCTCAATAGACAAAACATCATCCACTGTCGCTGGTGCAAGTTGGAACACCTCGTGTAAAAGATTGACCGCACAAAGATGGGAAACATCGCTCTCAGCAATGTTCGCGTTCGTTGTTACCTGTGGGCCTGGAGTTGTTTCTCGTACCTCAGCAGCAGCAGGAGGCGACTGTGAGATCTCAATGAATGCTGACATCAGGATTGGAAGCCTCTGGGGACAACACAAAGCATGGGCCGTTATCGGGTCCAGCAAAGCATCGACATCCTTAGGCGCAGCTGATGGATATGTTAGACAGGCGTCCAACACGCATTCTTCACCGCATAGCAGGCATCGTAGAACAGGTAAGATGCAATCTTGCCAGATTGGTCGGAATGACAGGAACCATGTGGTATTAAGGTCCCGTAGACGAGTCATGCCTAATAGCTGTACTATTTGCTCACGGCACTTTCTTTCAAGGAGAGCTTTCTCCATTTTGCTCGGAGTGATTTCAGCGAAGAGGCTGGCCATAGCGCAATAGCAGACAGATGAATAAAATTCCCGCAACAAGTGCTAGAATTAATGGTATGCCACCAAACAGCGAATGTGCAAAGTTCGGAATGATTCCAAGTATTGCCTGGAACGGCGCTAAGAGACCGGTGCAAATGCTCTTAAATACATGTAAAACTCCCGTTGTATCTGACATGTTAAAGATACGTCCTATCATTTCTACGAAATGTATAGGGCAGTTTGTACGTATTAAAGTCTGTATCTTTGGCCGAGGTCAAAGGCACTGTTTGTTGCAAAAGCATGGTTTTCATTCTGCTTAAAGTATCAAATCTTATAAAAGAGACGTTAAGTGAAGGCCACAAAGGCGACTCCCTGACTGTGTCTAATGGGGGAAACAATACTTGCATACAGCAAGTGACCCTGGAGTTGACCGTTACTAGATATGGGATGCCTGGCAACATTCCACAGCAGCTCTGATCATTCAACATGAGGTAACTCCCATTCGAAAGTTGTCCAAACGCTGGATTAATCACAGCAGCTGGAGAACCGTGCTGATGGCAAGACAGGTTTGCCACAGAACCATTACAAGCTCCGTGCAAAATAATGTCCTGACATATGAGTGAACCGGTCAGTGCATGTTTACAGTTAGTACCGCTGAGAAACACTTCACGATCCCCACTCCAACATCTATGTGTATACGGTAAATCCCAAAATATCTTAATGTATTCCTTACCCAACCTTTCATATTTGCCTGCTTGCATCTGTCTGAGGCAATACTGAAACTGAAAAGTTGTCACAGGCAACGTTATTTTGCCATGAATAACCCATTCTGTAGCTGGTTTTTCTGCCACTGTAAAAGGTAATTTCTCCATTTTTTCAATGCTCAGCACTGTATACCTCGCTCCTCTTTGTGCCAATTCGATCTGTTTATCAGTTAGATTGTATTCTGCAAACAGAGACGACGTGTTGATGAAACGCCAAGGCACATAGCCCGCTCGCAATGATTGCAGAGTCCATGTCAATAACACTATAGAACGTAATTGCGATTAACCTTGTTGTAACATAGCCAAATCTTGTTCTAGAATGTCGATAGCAGAGGATACAATGCCATCCAATGAATAAATTCTGGAGGACAAAGTTGTTAACCCATTGTCGACTACAGAGAGTGTTTTCTCTAAATTAATACGATCAAGTTCACGTATTCGTTCTGCAGCCTCTATCTGTGACACTTTCCATGCTTCGTTATAAGCAGCATAGATGCCGGCATATATGAAACGTTTTTGACGCGGTTTTCTTGGTCCAAGCAAGAATTCCCTAAGAGCTGCGTCATGTGCAAGTAAGGTTAAGTGTTGCTTCACATCCTGTAGTGTACATTTATGCAGCCAATCGAGGCATAATTTACCTACACTGTATGTTGTAACTACCCCCGGATGTTGTCTTTGGACATATCTTGGGTCTGGCCTATGAATAGTTAAGCCTTGAGTTTTGTTCAAGAACCTTTCCTGACAGTTGTTTGTGTCTATGGGCCAGATCAACCATTTTTTCCAATTAGGATGAGTTCTGTTGAGTTGTAGTATATTGTCAACTGTCACCACTGCCTCTGTATTATTATCACTGGCAGGTGTTGGCACAGAAGGTGTTTTCATCTCTTTGATCTTGGCTAATCCAAGACAAGATGTTTGTTGGACAGTGTCATTCAAAAACAGTATTTGTTCAGGGATGATACAGGCTCTAAATAAAGCTTCTATACCCTGTACTTGCCAATCTTTACTACCCCAGACAGTTTTTGTCTCTATTGTGTCTTTCCATAAGTCGAAACCCTGTGTAGACAGTTGGGCAATAAATGCTTCAGAGTAAATCTGTTTCGTATTTATTAACATAATTTTCAGTCCTGTTTTGTTTACATTTCTGTAGTAAAATGTCTCTGGGTCAGATGTATTATAACCTGAAAAATATGGAAATTTACTAGCAAAAGTTTTGAACTACCATGTGGTGGTGTAGGACAATGTTCCCATTGATTAAACATAAACACATTTCTTGGATATGCAGTTTTGTGCAAATAATGATGACCATAGTGGTTATAACAATACAATTCTTCGTAATCAGATGAACCCTCTAAAAATTCATTTTTAGAAAATGCAGCAGATTTTTCTAGATCAAACATTATATCTTGAACAGTCTCTAAGTCCCAATCATCTGAATAGGTACTGGACGTAATCAAATCACTTAGTGAAAGTTTAAATAAATGTGGAATATTCAATTGTCCACTTGGACCGAAGATTTCATAATCTGTTTTGTCCCACACTATACCATCCTGTATAGGAACAGCTGTGATGTTCACTGATGACAAGTCTCCTGCTTCACGATGGGAAGATTTATGTGGTTTCAAAAGTACATTCACGTCTTTTCCTTCACTGTTCACATGGATGTATTTTCCACTTATAAGCATGCTTACTGTTGTTACCAAAGCTAGCCAGAGCAGGAAAACAAAAAGTCCAGATGTAATCCAGAGTTCAATCCATGGAGAAACCAGATAAGTCTTTTTCAGAAAGTGAATAAAGTCTTGTACTTGCTGCTTGAGTTTGAATGATGCTGGCGTCGTTTCAGGTTCGCTTGGATCTTCTGAGAACGTATCAAAGTCAATGAAATAGCCAGAAGCAGTTCTGTCAATTGTTGGAATTGCATCAGGATTCGTTGAAATCACAGGAACCAGTTCTTCACGAGTCACGTTGGTGTAGACAGGTGTATTTGGACGAACTGTTATTTGGTTGTCAAGAGGGATGAGTTCCATAGCCTGGTTGCTTAGTCCTTCATTTGTTACAGCTGAATTCTCGATCGTGATCAGTCTTTCAGTCTGAACCTCTTGAATAGTAGCGAGAGGAGTGCGTCTGCTACTAGGTCGGAGTCCACGAGGCCTACTGCTTAGTATCGGCCACATACTGTGGTTTGATCAGGTCGATTGACACAAATCTTTACTCCTTTCTTCCAGCAAGGGCGGCAGAAGTACTGTCCTTGTTCCTTGAACAGCTAGAACAGGTACCGGTTGTCTGTAAGAAGGTCCAAATTCCTTCTTGTCTGTGATTTTTTCTCTGACTAGATCCCCAACTTTTGGAATCCAGACAGGCCTTGCTGGGACCGCCGATTTTTCCCCAGTGGTGGTTGGCTGTAGGGATACGTTGCTTTGTTTCGTTCTTAATTTGTTAAGATCCTGTAAAACAGCCAAACGATCTTTGATATCAAATGGTTTCATGTCCACCACTGTGCCTATGTGTTCTAAGTCTGGAACCCACATTCTTGTCCCAAATAGGACCTCATATGGAGTGACCCCCCCCCCTAGAGAACTTCTTGGCAAATTATTGATAGCGCGCTGAACGCTAATGAGGTGTTTGACCCACCCATCACCCGAGACTAATACCCTAGCTGTTATAGACTGCTTTTTGTCCCGGTTTTTCCTTTCCACAACAGAATTTCCCTCAGGATGGAATGGAGAGGAGTACCGCAATGCAACGCCCAGACTGGCCATGGCCTCTTTGTAAGCCCTAGAGCTAAACGCAGGACCCTGGTCAGAATGAAACGTGCCTATTGCGTATGTGCCGATAAAGACTCGCAAATCTTTTATAACAGTTCGAGCGTCAGCCGAGCGCTGAGGCCATAACCATAGGAACCTAGATTTAGTATTTGCGGGAATGCCTTAGTCGAGTAGGACGCTGGCGATTAGATAGCCTAATGCTGTCTAACAGTGGTGTCTGCACTGGGCTGCCGCATTCGCAGCATGGTGTCTGGTGGCTCTCTCGCTGTAATTTACAGTCTAAGCAATTGTTGATGAATATGTGAATGTGTGTATTCATTCCAGGCCACCAGTACATCTCTTTTAATGTCAAAATTGTTTTAGAGATCCCTTGATGTGACAGACCCTCCCCCAAATGTGTTTCATAAATCAAGGCTGCTCTTCGTTCCATGTTTGGAATCACCCTATCCCCCACTCCAGGGATTCGAGCAAAAGGAACGTTATTCGCATCAATTACATAAGAGTACTTGAGTGGAAACTTTTTGGTAACGCTGCACTGCTGCCTTTGCTTGAAGCATTGACAGCTAACATTATCTCACCGTCTATTTTTGTTTTTGAACGAGTGATCGCAGCTACGGAAGCCGTCTGAACAGCCCCCTTCACGGCTTCGTCAGCCAATGAATTCCTGCAACGTGAACGCCATCACGCTGATGACTCAGTGTGTGAATCACGTGAGCCTTCGGTAGTTCGTTTTTCAACTGAACTACTTGTTCCCAAAGCAATTTGTGCTTTATTGTGCCACCCTTCGCCTCTTTGAAACCATTGTCAAGCCAGGTCCGTATATAGTCATTATACGACTGAACACAGTAATAGGAATCGCACACTATCAGTGTGAGGAATTCTCGATCCGTACTCTCAAGTGCCAGTTTGAATGCCTGTAGTTCAGCTCGCGAGTTTTTGTGACCATAGGTCTGAAGATGCCATCTCGCATGCGACCTTTAACGATAGCACACGCTGCACTGTAAGCTTGCTTACTCCCTGTTGCGGGCTGTGCGGATCCGTCAGTGTAAATTATAAATTCATACTGATCGAGAGGCAGAATCTCAGAGGGCAGAGGACATTCTTGTTCATATTGGAGAAATGCCTGTGTTTTTAAATCTGGATCAAAAATATATTCAACATCAGTTGCAGCAAGAGAATTAACCCACTGTATCCATCTCGGATGTAAAGCTTTAGCATTCGGAATGCTCGCTTCTGTGACCGCTTCTAAAGCCGGTACTGGGGTAACGACAATTATGCGTTTCCCTTGGGCTAAGGCTCTTTCTTTTGCTACAGCTGTTTGAACTGCTGTCAGAATTTTTTCAGTTGACCTGAAGCGCATTTCCGCTTGTGTATACAAATGTGATTTGTATGCAATTGGTACTTTCTCACCCTCATTAAAGGTTAAGTAAGTGAATCCACATTGACCCGAATCACCAAATTTCTTTGACTTACGCGTGTTTGTAAGTGCTTTGTTGCTAACATGTTAGCTTGGAGTGAACGCAAAATTTCTGTGTGTTCCTGTGTCCAGTTTTTGATTGTGTAATCAGGTTTGATTAATGCGTAGAGAGGTTTAACCCTTTCTGCGTAATTTAGAATGTATGTTCTACCAAAATTTAGGAATCCCAGTATTGATTGTAAATTTTTAGCGTTTTTGGAGGTTGGAGCAGCGCACATTTCTCTAGAAAGTTAGCTGCCAAGCTCTTGCCTTCACTTGAAAGCTCATATCCTAAAAATAGGACATTGAGATGGGCAATTCTGGATTTTTTAAAGTTGAACTTGTAGCCCTCAGAGGCGAATCCCAATATAATGGTGCTCACCCTGTTCAAGTGTTTTTCCAAGTCATCGTCTGTCAGATAGATGTCATCGACATAGGACAATGCCTCGTTGTCATAAATTTGTAGTAACTCCGTTACTCTTGCTGAGAATAACCCCGGGCTGTTCTTGAACCCTTGTGGGAGTCGACAAAAGTGACGCTGGGTCCCCATTATGGAGAATGCCGTTAAGTACCTGCTTTCAGGTGCTATATTTTGACAAAAGAAACCGTTTGAGATGTCTAATGTGGTTTTGTATATTTAACGCACAATGTTATTCATTAATGCTGTGCTGTGTGCATTCTGCACTGCAAAAGTTTTAGAACAAGTGTTTAAATGTCTGTAGTCCAAAACTAGACGATATGTATTGTCTGGTTTAGAGACAGGAAACAAAGGATTGTTCATGGATGAGGTGCATGTTTCAATCACCCCTTGGTATTCAAGTTGATTTAAAATCTCCCTGACCTGTTTTTTAGCTTCTTGCTTAATAGGATACTGCCTCTGAGCAGTAGGTTCATGTTTCAGATTTATTTTATGGTGAGGTGAGTCCTCATCCCATCCTACATGATTTTTATATAATGCTGGAGCCTGGGCCACTGCCCATTTTCTGGCATATGTATATTGTAAGTGAATTGGTATGTGATTGGAGAAGGCAGGCATAATCATGTCCTCGCCGTGTGGGCACTCCCTGACAAATTGTGGTGGCCAGTCTTTTTCTGCTAGAAGTATGTCATAACCCTTTGATAGTTTTTCCCAAAAAGTGTTTTAACCTGTCTAGGTTTGTCTCCCTCCATCCGGAGTGTTATTTCATATAACCTTTGTGGAGTACTAACCCTGGTATCTACAGTCTCTACTGTAATGTACTCATTCAAGTCCACTATCTCCAGAAGTTCCATCAGGTTCTGGCGAGCTATTGTGACTTCTGCTGCACTGTCCAGCATTGTCTGAGCCCATTCTCCGTTCCTGAGCTGCGTTCTCAGAATTCTCGGCATGTCTAACTATTAGACCTGCTACTTTCTTTTTGGAGAATTGAGGTTTAGCTTTAGTTTTTGTTGCGTGCTTGTCGTCTTTCGATTTCACGCGTTCTTCTCTATGTTCTGTTCGTCCTCTTCTTTCCGAAGTCTGTGATGAGACCTGAAAGGGACGAGAGGAACGTGTATCATTATCTTGATACCTGTCAGGTTTTCTCAAATTATCCCTATTCCTGAGGTTGTACCTCCTTTCAGAGGGCTCCTTTTGAGGAGACCTACCTCGAGATTGAGATCTTTTCTCATTTGAATTTTGTTTAGTAGACTCCCACTTCTTTTTAGAAGATGTAGGAGTTTGTTTAATTGAGTCCTTCTCAGGACTTTCAGATAGTTTTGGTTTAACTGGTCTCCCACCCAAACTATCTCTGCCTAATTCTGCATAGGATTGCTCTATAATTCTGGGTAGCTCTGTTTGATGTTCTGTAACATCAAATTCCCTTAATTTTTGTCGGATCGCCACTGCTGCTGCCTCCCCTTTAATATTTGATAATATTATTGTTGAGACCTGGTCGAAATTTTTCAGTAATTTCATACCTAAATTTAAAGCAGGCTCTGCCCCATATTCGTTTTGAATTTGTTTTAGGACATCTGGTATTACCGCTATTGACGGAATGCCGTGTGTTTTAGTGTAGATGGCAGCAAAGACTGAGCCCCAAGTGGTGCAGTCTTCCAGTTGTGGTGTGATCCCCATTGGTAAACTAGTGGTTAGGATTCTGTGTTTCTCATGCGGGCTAGTATTTGGAAATACTGCTTCGATTTGAGTAATTTTTGAGCTATCCAAAATGGAATTTGCTCCGCTTAGTGGGCATTTTACCCATGACTGCGTATAGAGTCTGTGGTGTAATTTTTAGATTGTTCCCCTGTTGAGGGGTTTGATTTGGAAGTGTTAATGGTTGTTGGACTGTGAAAGTCCGCATGACATATTGAACCAATTGTCTGTAGATTTTTATTAACTCTGTGAGTTGATTAAGTATTTCCTTGTCTGACATTATTTCGATGTCTGGATGAGGTGTGTAGCCGGCTAGAATCGGCCATGTTGCTCTTGGTCTACCTAGTGGACCGAGCCTGGTTATATTTTTGTTATGTTTTAGGGCGCCTTTAAACCAGAGCTGATGCTCCTGGTATGTTAAAGGAATCTCTATATCCTCGAAAGGAATGTATTCCTCTGGTGGTTCATCTTCTTTGTAGAAGTGGAACAAGTGTGTTACTGGATTGGATTCAGGAAGAATTACCCATGAATAGAATACCTCTGTCTGAAAGGATTCATGTGCCTCAATCACGAAAACTGCTCTACCTCCTCTCGGTGGTAGGCCATGTTTTATAAGTTTTAGAGTAATGGCTCTTCTTAAGTTTGGAGCGATGTCTATGACACCCTCCTCGGTTTCATTTAAACCGGTGAAGTTAAAAGTGCTGCTTGGGCTGGATCAGCCGCAGCTACACCGTTTCCGGCGTCATTGTCAGTGCCTGACATTTTTCTGCTTGAAAATATGTAAAACAAATTTCAAGGAAACAAAGATAAGGTGCACAATATTGTGGAACACTGTATCCTTTAACGTTGAACAAACCAAACAGCTAATATATAGGGTCTTCCCTATGTGGCCGTGGCGGATACTATCCCTGCCCACTCCAGACGTCTTTTGGAGTATATGGGTAGGGGTCTCTGAGAGAAAAAGAATATATGCACAGCTGAGTTACTCAGTATCTAACGTTGAATTACTGCCTTACCAAACGTTGGGTGCCATGTAGTGTAGCTCCTATTTCCCTTATAGGCTCTGCGCATTGGAATAATATATCCTATAGGTTTGACATAGGACTAAGGTCGGTATGTCCCTATCGAGTATATTAAACTTAATTACTTGTGCCAGCTAGCTCAGAGGCCACTAGAAACTTCTTGACGACAAGAAGGGATTAGTTTCTGGCAGCCGCAAAACATGACCACTGTGTTTCCCTTACAGAATCAGGATGTGTCCCAGAGTCGTAGAAACAATAGATAACTAGTTCACTCAGCTCAGTTGTGCATGGTTCAGTTATTCTCAAAGTTACACAGAAATAACAGACGGGCGTTTCAATAAAAAGGTTTATTGAACAGTCTTGTTTCTGTTGTAAGTTAGATGTGCTGTTACGATCACAAGACAGTATGCGAGATAAATAATGTACAGAGTGAGCAGTAAAAATAAATAATACTGCGTTAGCATTATCTTTTCAGCATATATGCATTTACATAAAATGACACAGCCTAAAAATGCGAGTACTCATACGATGCGTTTCTATCCTAGTTCTACCTAGTGTGCCTAACCTGTCCTAGGTGTAGGAAGAAGTAGAAGTAGGTGCTGTATTCCTGACTAGAGTATACTAAGAGTAAGTTACGCCTAGAGTCTAGTATGCCAAGAGTCCCTCTAGGTTCTAGTCTGCTCCATACCTGAAGAATGAGAGAGGTAGGAATCTCTTTTCCGGACTCGAACTCCAACACCCGCAAGGGAAGTTAGATCACTGGAAGCTGGACTCTCTGCGTGCAGGAATGACAGCGTCTTCTCAGTGCGTCCGGCCGGGAATCGGGCTCCTCTGAAGTCGAGGTCTCCTCTGATTTACAGGGGTTTGGGAAGGTATATTTATACCTGAAAATGTTAGCATTGACGTGAGTTGGGTAGCGAAAGACGTCATGAATGAATCCCTTAAGGAATAGAGGTTCATGCATAATGTATGAGTCCTTGAAGAAATCAATAGTCCTGGGCAAGGGAAACTCCCGCAGCCTGAGGGTCTGTTTTTTCATGGACTCGTTGAGACGCTAGGGTGGACGGATGTCGGAATCCATGCCTGTATTTGGTATGCATGGCTTATGCCTAAATAAGGTCTGGGATTTTATGCCTATATAAGGGCAGGTTGGATTGTGCCTATATATGGTCATGATTCTAGAAAACCCGTTTATGGACACCCTATGAAGTATACAACACTAGTGTGAGAACATCTCTGGCAGCACAGAAGTAGAACATACAGCAGAGGCTCACAGCCAAAGCACCTACAGCATCCACAATATACACCTCAATCAAGAAAATACAATTACAGTGATGTGATTCGCCAGGGTCAGATGATGGGCGAGGACCACAGCTAAATGTATTACTGGTGTGCGAGTGATGGGGGCATGGGTAGCAGCACCACGTTTGGGTTCTTATTAAGTTTCCATACACTGTTTTTTGTAGAGGGTAGCGATAAAGAGATGAGAAGAATTGCCTCCCCGATAACCCCATAACTTAAATCAAATGCTGATAATCATTTCTTATTGTTTTTATTGATGATGACTGTCAGAATCCCTTTCAGGGAGCAAGGGGCCCGCAGGGGCTGCTGGTCCCAACCACGGTGGTTGAGGCCTTTTACTCCTGATGTCCCGGGGCCCGACCTACTATTGATCCTGAGCAACTAGGTCAAGTGACCCTACTGCACTTGATTCTTAGTTGTAGCTGTGGACGAGCAGTCAAAAGCCCACTCGGGGGGGGGGGGGGTGGTGAGGGTGGAGGATATATACAGGTTAGTGAACATGACTCTTAACTCAAAGTGCACTCAATATTGTCTATAAGTCCATGTCCAGTTAAATACTTGATTTATTTGAAAAAGAAGTATTTTATTTCTAACTCTACACATTCAAAGAAATAACGACATTCATTCATAAGCAACAACGGGTCCTCCATGTAATATACCATTGCAGGCACACTTGCACTCAGCGTACATACACAGCACACATACTGTTAAGTACTGTCACCTCCAGGTATTTTGCCACCCCAGGCGCACATACATCCACATACATGTGTACACATATACAACTCTGTGCACACTGCTCAGTACTGTATCCTTTCTATTTTGTGTCACGGTCTATATGCAAAGACACGCACTGCAAGCACACACACTCACCACGTGAGCGCTGCACAACACTTCACCCTTCATGTAGTGTACTTCTTGAAAGCACACATACACCCAGCACATCCTTTCATTGCGCACACACTGCCCAGCACATCTCTCATGTAATGTATTCCTCGCATACATGCATTACATGCACAAACCATGCTTGTACTGCACAGCCCTGCTGTATCCCTGTACTCTACCCTTCCCAGACACACATACCTCCAGCGCAGAGTTACCACTCCTGCACTGTGCAGCACTCAACATCTAACTGATGTAGGACAAGGGTGAGTTAAGCACACAGGAGTGGAACTTTAAAGAAAAGGTAAGTGAGTCTTTAGGCCTCACTCCTGTGACACAGGGTAAAAGGGACCTGTTCACTCCTACTAATCACTACACGGTATGCTGCCACCAATGCGCTCATGCTGCTTGACTCTTGGTGAAGGCAGTAGCCTTCCACCACTGAGAGGGTAGCACTCTGGGCGCCCCTCCCAGTCATACAAGTCTGCCATCCATGAGACAGGCCTATGTCAAGGCGCACATGCCTGATCCATGTTTGCCTATGACAACAAAAATCAGCATTAGGGATCCAGAGTACAGTACAGCTGGGCACTCAGTGTAGGGGTACACATCTTTTACCATGCAGAAGACTTTTCTGTCCCAACACTGGTCTTCCAAGCTTTGTCTGGTATTAATAAATATGACGGACCTGGGGCTCTGTTGGGCCCCAACTCCGCCACCCTCTCTTTCCTCCGTACTTCCACTGTGATTGGCTACCGATATCTAAGCTGAAAGATGTTAAAGATACCATTGCCAAACAAAAATCATCAGCTTATTTCTCACATTCAAAAAATCAGCACAAATTAGAAGTTAAACTGGCACACAGAATAACACCTAAAACAAGATAGAAGGGAACTTTGAGGTTGCAGTTCTAAATATATCTTGTACATGCTACAGTCTTTATCAGGTTGCTTCAAGAATGGAAGGTGTTGGGGCAGAATAAGCCTTCACATACTCATATTCAAATATAGACTTATAAAGAAATTAATAAGTTCAGTATTCATTGTCCTCAGTGAATAGAATCTAACCCACTGTCCACAACTCAATTTCTGATCACCCTAGACACACTTTATCAAAAAATCGCTTGCAGCATCTGATTGGATAAACAGGAATTCCTTCGGACCCATACCTTTGTGTTTAAAATTGTCCATCACAGAGGGTTGGCATATTGGAAGGTTAGGATGAAAGTACGCAAACCTTGCTGACTCCTAAGATCTATGGACAAGGACTGGCTGGAGATCAGTATGTTTTAAAGAAATATCGGGTGAGAACGCCTGCACGTTGCAGGGGGCAGTTGTGGGAATAACCTACCTATTGATAATGCAACCTCTGTTGGCCTTATCCATTTCTGAATGATATTTAAACCCAACTTTCCTACAGCTTTCATCTTATGTGGTTTTAATCGTTGTCAGTGCCTTCATACCCATGGATTTTGGCGCCTTAGGAGTACCTTGACTTTAACTCCCCTACCACTCACTTTCACTAGATGCCCGAATTTCTCGATTTAAATTAGTTTCTGGTACGTTCTACAGCTTAGAAATTTTTTAATCAGATGGCAAAGAACAAACAAGGACAGGATCCACGGTCTCTGATCTCTTTTTTTTATTTCAGGTGCTTTAGGTAGCCAGCCCCTTATGCTCAGTCCAGGAGCATGGCCACCACAGTTACAATCAGGCACCACTGCATTTTATCACTCTCCCAAGGAGATTCAGGGAGCTTTCCAGATGCCAATCATTGCATCCAGATTACTGGAATTCAACTGAGCATATAGGTGACATTCCATATAATTTTCAATTCACTTTGTTCCCGCAATCTAGGTTTTCTAAGCACTGTCCTAGTATTCTAAAATTCCTTCCAGTCCCAGAATATTGCTGGCTACACACTGCTGGAATTCCAGATACTTTTCTTCTGGACTCCCACACCTTTGGTATTGTCTACTAGGGCACTCTTCATTCCTGCAAGCTCTCTCATCATTTTCTCAGCTTTCGAGACTCTTGATCTGAGACCCTCCAATTTGGGGCACACGCCCATCAACCTGCAATCCAGGCCAATAACCATTTTATGTAGAAGTTCAAGATATTTGCCCTTTTGAAAAACTAGACATTTTATCAAATTCATAAGCAACTCCATTTTCTGAGCATATAAAGCTGCACTGGTCAGACTAGAAAAATTCCTCCTAATTTTGGGTGGTTTAATATTACCTTTATCTAATATATAAGTAGATGTCAAAGGCCTGTCAAAAATGAACCAGGCAAAAACTTCTGAAAGACAATGCAAAACGACTTTACTATCACCACAAACCCCTCATTCAAAGAACATATGTCCAAGTAAACTGAGACAGCATTGTACCAGCTCTCCCTCTTGAAAAAGTGGAATCCTTTATACCTCAAGCCTACTTCATTGCTGTGCAAGCCCTTTCCGCCCCCTTCTGGATAGGGGTCAGTGACCTCCTCGATAGTTCACTAATGCCACTGACAGGAATCCCACAGAACCCAGCATGCCTCATGAGCAGAGCAGAGCTGGCCTTCTTGAATTTCATGGTGATGTGCTAGTTGCGGGGTAGATCGGTGTCCAGGGTGAAGCTCAATGACTTGGCTTTGGATGCAAGTAGGGGTTCGAATCCCCAGGTTCACATTGTAGAGCCAGATTGGACATGATGTGTGATTTTTCTATTTTGCTCCTTCAAGGTAAGATGCTAGATCTGCACACAAAGGCATATTGGACGTACTGACCTGGAATACGACTCGTGACTTTTCCAGCAGGTATGTCCTCATGTTGGCACCATTGATATGATATCGTCGATCAAAGCCAATTTGTATGTATTTCCCAAAGCGACTGCTGTTGTCATTCCGGGTTGTTTTAGCATTCCCAATAGCCTGTGTCAACAAAAAGAACACTTTAGAATCAGTATATATGTGTTGTCACGCATTTCAAGTACTATGTTGCTTTATGAAATGAGGCACAATACACATGGGTTCCATTGAAGGTGGGCAGTAAAGGTACCTCAAAATGTAAATGGTAAACGCTGCTGGAAATAGGGTACTGATCATTCCAGAATCAGAAAATAAGAAAAAATGGCAAAAACTGTTGAATGGATTAGCACCCACTTACCATTAAATTTCCCATTACAGAAAGTAAAACCATCATAAAATGGTAATACTTATGATGCAAACTAGTGGCAAAACCATAACCATCTGCAGCTAACAAAATCATATGCTCAATATGGGTGTGCACACTGAATATAGACACCAGAATATCGATAGCACACAATATTGAGGACAAGATATTGAAAATAAAATATCTACAGGTAAGTAAGTCTAGATTTTATATACCTAACTCCACATATATGTACCATGGCGATATATATACATATATATGTCTTCAAGGTATGCAGGAATAGTAAACTCATACTTCCCTATATGCACTTACCTTTCAATATTCTTTCCGTGATATTCTTGTACCACAATATTCTGGAGGTCAAAAATCAGTAGTACAATCCTCATTAAGATCACTAAACAGTAATGCTATGCCAGGGTTTTAGACATAGGGTTCCCGTCATTGCACCTGTTATTCACTCTTTTGAATCTTGTTATTATCTATCTGGATAAAATATCTGCGAATCAGGATCAAGATATCTGTACTCGCAGATGGCTTTTTTTACTCAATGAGATCCATTTGTACTGCAATGAAGTTTGTTAATTGGATCCTTGAGAAGGAAGACAACAAATGTTCTACTTCGGATTGAATTGGAAAGGCCCAAGTATTTCTAAAGAGGAATAATGCAACTTGTCCAGCAGAGTAGACCACAATCTGATAATGGTGGCAGAGAAGAACCTTGCAGTATCCTGTTCATGTTAATGTTCTGCCATTTTCACCACCTGCTCAGCCAGAGTGAATGTGCTGTGTGCTGCATGAAATGTTGGAGTGATGATGCGTATTGGAATGTTGGGTGCCTGTGAGCTGAATCTGACAGTTGAGAATGGGCTGAGCAGGAGGCGGGCTGCTCCTGGTGGGGCTGATTTACAGAACTTAACTACCTGCTTCACTACAACTCCTCTACATGTAACCTACTTCAATAAATCTACTTAATCTACATCCTACCTGCGTGGACATCATTACTACAAACCTCTACACTCAGAATCACACACATTAATGCCCTACTGTTTATATTGCTTGCTGTGCCATCTGGTGTGCAATTTCAGCATCTTCACTTGAGCAAATAGTGTAGGCGAATCACTTCCTCTCCTTGTATCTCACTTCCTATTTGCCAATATTGTTTTTTTTAAATAGACACACATATCTGCAATGAATGGTAAGCCAATAGTTCTGGAATTAATATGTTAACACAGACAAAAATAATTTTCGCATATCATTTTTTGAAAGCGACAGTATTTGAAAGAGGGCCCATTCGCTTTGGCAATGCTTGTTAATAAACTGAGCTTAGGTCACTGTAAAAAATATCTAAATAGATTGTAAAATGACATACTGAAAAATCACCCGGGAACTCTTACCGCAGTCATGATTACATCATAAGGATAAACATGTCAACTCTGATGTGTTTAGTAGCAGAGCCATAAGGGTAGGATGAAGCCTCAAAGACATGTCTCACAGACATCAAAACATGTCAACTATTGTGGGTGCTCAGAGTCGACGAGACATGACCTACGCCTCACCAGAAGAAACTCACTACCAATACTTTGAAGAATAGCACAACTGCGATTTAGGGAAGCAACATTAATATAAAATCCCTTACAGAAGTCTACGAAAGACATAAAAAGAAAAGGAAGTCAAATAAACCTCAACTTCTCACAGACAAAAATACTTTAACACGGCGAAGGGCAAAATCAAGCTATCAAATATCTGAAATCATATACTAAAACAAGCCTTCTGAAAATAAAGCAAACCTATGCTAAATGTGTTGTCACTATAAAAAGAGAATAACTCCTCTGAATCAAAGAGCACATGGTTTTAAGTTCCATTCAAATATAAGATTCCCCGTTCACCTCAAGACCACTATATTCAAACATAAATCAATTTCCTGTACCCAATTTTGTATATGCTGTGTATTACAAATGATGCTTACACAACTGTTTATGAAAAATAAATGTTTATTTATTTTTAATGCAATATAATTCCAATTCTTCCAAAACGTATTTCCATCACATTACATAAAACATACATATTTAAAAGAATTACCAGTTAATGATATTGCCAATTTCACAAAAATCATTACACCTAATACAATAATTCTTTCCGCCTGGATGTAAAGAGAATAACTCCTTTGCTGCATGTGGCCACTAAACAAATGAGACCTACAGGACACAGCCTTAGTTGCTGATGTACTGACATAGGGGGTAGGACACTCGCTAGTAGCTCAGAGCAGGCAACCCTGAGGAGGCCAATGTTGCACTGCCATGGAGAGGAGGTGGGGCTGTCACCAGCAGGCCAGGGCGACCACATGCTATATGGAGGGTCTAAAGGGAGTAAGGGGTTAGACATTTAAGGATTGGCGACACCAGCAGAAAAAACAATCTTGGTTCTCCTCCCTCCCCAGTTATGTTATCTTATGTTATTATGACTTGTATAGCGCACATATACCCTTAGGTGTCTTGGCGCTTCCGGTTCTCCATACTATGTTTCAGACCACTGATCCTAAAAGAGCCATGTCTTTAGTTGCTTTCTGAACTCAAGAAGGGAGGGAATTTTCCTAAGATATAGTGGGAGGGAGTTCCATTCCTTTGTGGTATTGTAGCTAAAACTCCCACCCCAGTTCGTTTTTTTGATTCTGACAGTAGGCATCAGATTCGAATTTGCCGATCGTAGAGGTCTATTGGGGGAATACCATCTGAAAAGGTTCCATAAAAATTGCGGACCTTCTTTGTGGAGAGCCTTGTGAGCGATACAAAGCGCCTTAAATTTTACGCGCTGACCGACTGGCAGCCAATGCAGGTCCTGAATCCCTTTTCTAACTGACTGATACTTGGGGATGTCCAATATGAGTCTTGCAGCTGCATTTTGTACCGTTTGTAACTTTCTGAGGAGAGTGGATTGAATATTAATCTAAAGACCATTGCAATAATCAAGTTTTGATAAGACTAGGAGGTCACAACTGTCTTTCTAGATTTTTTAGGAATGAAAGGAAGTATTTTTCTTAAGGTTTTAATCATGAAGTATGCGGAAGACACCACCTTGGATACTTGGGGCTTCAGGCTCAATTTGTCGTCTATAATAACTCCAATATTTTTAGCTTTGATTACAGGTGTAGGAGGGGGTCCGAGATTGTCTGGCCACCACTCAGGGGACCAAGGTGGAAAGAGATTACCAAACATGATCACTTCCGTCTTGCTTGAATTCAATTTCAAGCAGTGATTGCTCATCCAGCTACTTAACTTAATCATACAATCGTGAAGTTTTAGAGAATGATTAATATCCTTATCTACTGTCGAGATTACCAACTGGGTATCATCGGCGTAGGAGGTAGGAATCAAATTAAAACTTCTGATCAGTGGTGCCAATTCAGCCACATAAATGTTAAAAGCGTAGGGCTCAACGAGGAGCCCTGAGGGACCTCACACGGCAGTGTAAATGGTGCCGACTTAAATTTGCCTAGGTGGACAGTTTGGGATCTTTCTGATAAAAGGATGTCAATAGGGAGAGGGCTTCTCCTCCTATCCCTATTGTTTTTAGTCGCTGGACCAGAAGAGCATGATCTACAGTATCAAATGCTGCAGATAGGTCCAGCAGTATAAGAACTGCTGACCCACCGCCATCTAGAGAAGATCGAATTTCTTCCGTGGTTTTAATCAAAGCCGTTTCCGTGCTATGATTGGTTCTAAAACCAAACTGGCTATGATCTAAAACCTGACTGTCCGCTATAAAGTTAGAGAGTTCTGCATTTATAATTTTCTCAATTATCTTTGCAGGCAAAGGAAGTCTTGCGATAGGTCGATAATTGGCAGGGTCCGTCTGAATTCAAATTAGCTTTTTTAGAAGAGGCAAAATACAAGCCTGTTTCCACACAAAGGGAAAGATCCTTGTGAAATCATCTGGTTAAACAGCTTAGACAAATAAGGTCCCATGAATTGGCTAATGCTATGTAAAATTCTAGGGGGACAAGGATCTTCTGGTGATCCTGATTTGGCCATAGAAATAAGTTTAGCTATTTGGGTTGCCGATGTGGGAGTAAAATTGAGAAAAGACGGTTTGGCAGTGTCTTCTTGCTCTATATTAATGTGTGACTTAGAGTGGGCAAATTGGTTAAAGATTTGATCCACCTTAGATTTAAAAGTGTGAGCAAGTACATCACAAAACTCTTGACTATTATTAGCAGAGTCCTCTTTCACACCTGAGGTCAGATGTTTTACAGTTAGAAAGAGTTCTTTGCAGGAATTACCAGCTTTTTCTATTTGTGATGTGTAATATTGGCTTTTCTCAGAAATCAACTTTCTTTTAAAGTCTGAGAGCATAGCTTTGTACTTATCCTTTTCTGGTGCTTCATAGTGTTTTCGCCATATTCTTTCTTGCCTTCTGCAAGCCTGTTTGTCTAGTCTAAGGGCTTCCGAAAACCACGGAGCTGAAGGTGTTTTCCTATTTTTATTGATCATCGTAATAGGAGCAAGTTTCGAACAGTTAGACTCTAACCATGTAGTGTAGTTTATGGCTGAGGATTCTGCCTCTAGCTACAAGTCCGGCTGGGTTTGGGCTAAATAGTCCACAAGCGACAAAGGATCAATTTTGTGCCAGGATCTAGCAGTGGTCCTGGCGTGGGCCGTGCTAGTGGGGTTGGGTCGAAGGAGCTTATATCTAAAAAGATGGCATGATGGTCAGACCAAGTTAGAGGAAAAGTAGATATGTTAGAGATGGCTGGATTGTTGGAAAAAAGACCATCTAGAGTATGTCCTGCTAGATGCGTAGGTTTTTGGATAAGCTGTCTGAGACCTAGTTCTGAAGTCAATTCGAGGAGCTCCTTTGTGTCTTTATCTTCCAGCGCTTCTAAATGAAAGTTCCAGTCTCCCAGAAACGTAAAGAAATTAAATTGGAGACTTAGCTCTAATAGTGAATTTAAGTTAGCCAGAAAGGTCGTTCTAGGACCGGGAGGGCGGTAGATCAGTAGACCGTTGATTGTGTGTTGTCCCTGTGTTGAAATTTTAAAAAGGAAAGCCTCGCAGTCAGGTGAACAGACAATTGAGCAGTGAGAGCTTAGTTCCATTCTATGTATTACAGCAAGACCACCACCTCTACTCAATTGTCTGTCGTGTCTAAATACTTTATAGCCATAAGGGACAGCAATGTTAAAATCAGGATCAGAGGTGGCATTGCCCCATGTTTCTGTTATGAACAGTATCTCAATTTTGTTGTCAGTGATAAGATCGGCGATTTCATAACTATGTTTAATAAGTGACCTGGCATTAATAAGAGCTAGCTGTAGTTCACTAAACACTAAGTTTGAAGAAGTAGCTTCATTGTGTAAATTTGATGTTACATTTAAGGACTTTTGTATTTTTATGTTGCATCCCAGGCATTGTGAGTATTCAGATTTTATTAGATCCTCTCCTGTAAATACATTGCAAGCCTGTCGTCTAGGCGTGGATATCGCTCTTAAGCTCTCTCCCGCGTAATGTAACCTTAGCGTATCTTCGGTACCTGGACCAGGGTTTCTGGCCCTAGGCCCGGTCCAGGCGCGGACGGGCGCAGACGGGCTTGCCTTAGGCGCCTCGCCCACTGCGCGCGTCTGCTGCGCATCCTCTCCAGCGTGCCTCTAAATAGGTACGTCTGGAATCTGGACCGCTAACCAGGGCGGAAGTGAGTGGCCGGAAATGCTATCTGACGCGAGGTCTTCCCTCCGCAACAATCGGCACAAGCCGCGGCGGACCGGGGAAGCCTCAGTAAAGGTGTGCAAAGATGCGAAACAGGTCACAATCACACACTCAAAATAAATTTACATATTAAAACACGTCACAACAATTTTAAAAATGGAGCCAAATAAAATGTACCCCGCAATGTGCAAAATAGCAAGAATGAGGAGAGCGACCTGAGTAGAGTAAGCAGCGTGGCGTGGTCATGCAAAACAGCAGTAGGAGACCGCTGCGCGTCCTCTCCAGCGTGCCTCTAAATAGGTACGTCTGGGATCTGGACCGCTAACCAGGGCGGAAGTGAGTGGCCGGAAATGCTATCTGACGCGAGGTCTTCCCTCCGCAACAATCGGCACAAGCCGCGGCGGACCGGGGAAGCCTCAGTAAAGGTGTGCAAAGATGCGAAACAGGTCAATCACACACTTAAAATAAATTTACATATTAAAACACGTCACAACAATTTTAAAAATGGAGCCAATTAAAATGTACCCCGCAATGTGCAAAATAGCAAGAATGGGGAGAGCGACCTGAGTAGAGTAAGCAGCATGGCGTGGTCATGCAAAACAGCAGTAGGAGACCAAAAGGCAAACAATTTGGGAGCTGTATTTGACACCAAACTATGTTTTTCAGACAAATAAATCAAACCACCTCCTCTTGTTTCTTTCTACTTAAGACTCTAAGGAAGATTTTTCCTTTCATACCTTTAGAATTACAAAGAACAGTCATTGTGGCACTTGTCATTACAAGGATTGATTTAGGCTCTGTTGGTTTTTCTTTTTAGAACGCTAGCGCCAAGACACCCTTGGATAATCGCGTGCTATATAAGTTTATTTACATTACAAGATAGCCCCCGAAAATGGAGCTTAGTATATATATTTCATAAATAACTATAATAAAGTAACTTCTATTTGAAAAATATGTATTGTTTATATAAATATATGTATTATGTATATATATATATATGTATTATCCAGTATTTGTAAAGCGCGAACAGCTACCCGAAGGCATCCCGGCGCTGGGGGCCGTCGGGAAGATTAAGCAAGCTATTGCCCAGAGTCACATGGTGCTGGGCTGACCTGCCGCCAGTGCTGGGGATCGAACCGTGAGCCCCAGATTCCAGCGTCAGTCGCCCTGGCCGCGGCGTGTGTGTGTGTGTGTGTGTGTGTGTGTGTGTGTGTGTGTGTGTGTGTGTGTGTGTGTGTGTGTGTGTGTGTGTGTGTGTGTGTGTGTGTGTGTGTGTGTGTGTGTGTGTGTGTGTGTGTGTGTGTGTGTGTGTGTGTGTGTGTGTGTGTGTGTGTGTGTGTGTGTGTGTGTGTGTGTGTGTGTGTGTGTGTGTGTGTGTGTGTGTACACACATATATATCGTATAATAAATTGTATTGCAGAAAAAGATATATAGGTAGCCACTATTGCTCTTAATAGACAAGATGGTGTTGAGGCTAAATGCTACGAGGATCTCCCTGTATATGTTATGCACAAAGGAATTTCACTAAGCCTTTTGTGCAAAATATGGCCGGCTCCCCTCTTTGAGAACCCTGCATTAGAACTGGTACCTTGGTGACAGAAGCTGAAGTCAAACTGTAGATTTTCTACCACAGATTATTTGTATTGACCCTAAAATAATTGGTCTTCAAAGTGCTGCAGGCTAAAACCTTTGAAAGACATTGGTTTCCTGTACACCAGAAACACCTTTGGTTACTTTTCAAGAGCACTACCTGGAAAAACACATTGGATTACAAACCATAGAGTCACTGCGTTGCCACAGCATTCGAGGAACTCAGGCAACCGGTCGACTACTACTATTGCAACAGGATGCATCATGCAGCCATCTTCATCAGAAGGCAGCGTAAATGGATGTTCCATAGGCTAGGAGCAACCCGGAGTGGAATACTTGATGCAGTGCCTGCAGGAGACATGTGGGAAAAGGGGCAGGGAGTATCTGGCAGTAGATTAACTAGACCTGGGGTGGGTTCAGGACTACCAAAGCCTTGATAGCTGACATTTAATAGTGCTGGCTGTGGGCTTCTGCCCAGCACTTTGGGCACCGGTACTCATTCCTTTACAAATTAACCACTGACTGTCAACACTGTGAACCCTGCCCCTGTTGTGGCAATGGCCATAGAGACTGTAGTGGAGGTTCCCTACCAGCTACAGCTTGTTGACATCCTTACTATCATATCATCAAACATGAGGACAAGGGATGGTGTTGTTGACAGCGATGGAAGCCAAGAAAACTCCAGTCAAGCCTGGGCCCTTCTGGATCATCAGGTATCCCTGTAGAGATGTATCAGATGTCAGCCGTCCAGGATGCCATTCAAGAACTTACCAATGGGATGGCTATCCTGTGGGAGGCAATCTTTGGTGACCACTGCCAACCCACTCACTCTCTGCTTATAGATACAGACATCCACAAAATCTTCTGGGGGGGCCTGTCAGCACAGCGCTATAGGATAGAGTGAAGGTGCAAGGAATGGGCATTTGGTTCTGGCATTAACCAACTGACAGCATCCAGTCTCACAAACTGACATCCACTAAAGTCTGAAAGGCCATAATCGCACCGGCGCAACGCTCAAGACGTCGCCATCTTTTCTCCTGGAGTCATAGGAGATGACAATGTACTAGATGTTTGGCCTCTGTGCAACAGACAGCATGATCCCTTCCGCTGTCCTTCCCTCATATCCATTTCACTCAACCCATATGCCACCAATTCCCACCCGGAGCCGAGTAGGGAAGGCAGTCAGCCCATATGACTTCATTTCACCCCACACATGGCAACCACCAGGCAAGAAGGCATAGTTGGGTGCTAGGACAGAGCTTCCAGAGCGTGAGGTGTGTTAGGGCTAGGAAAAGGGTAGGACAGTGCCACCTGGGCAGCAGTATCTGTTGGGGTTAGGGTGAAGGTACGAAGGAGCTGTCAGTGCATGGGATCTGCTGGGGACAATAATTTACTTTTGTGAATGCATGTTTAACTCACCATTGACCTGGACTGTGTTTTGTTTAGAAGTGAGGTGTTTCTTGATGATCCATAATATGGGTCGTACGGGAATTGCTGTAGGTTCTCACTGGAAATAATTTGTAATGATGTGTTGTCTGATGACAGGGCCTTTGGCATCGTGCCACTGTGCAGCATGCCCACTTCTGTTTCCACTCCAACAAAACTTTGTTAGGTTGGAATGGTTCCATTTCCAACCTAAACACAGAGAGGAAGCTGTCCCCACAGACTATGGCAATGCTGTTACCCTGTTTCCCATAGACATGCAATCCCACCTGCCACAGTACTCATACAAGACATTAAGATGATAAAGAGAGCTTGTTAAGTAAAGGGATTCGAAGCATCACTATCAAGAACGATATATACATATATATATATATTTATTTATTTTTCTTTCTTGGGATTTTAGTGTTTTCACCTCCCTGCATTTCTTTTTGTGGGAATGTACTGAAGTACAAGTGGTAGGCCATTTGTATCCTCAAAGCATCTAACATCCAATATCACATGTATGCGGATGACACCCAATTGTACATGAAAATCTCTTTTCCTGAAGAAATCAAGATACTCAATGGAACCCTGCACAAAACCCAAAATTGGTTAACCTCCAACCACCTCAAACTAAACGCCCTCAAAACGTAATTCCTACTTATCTCACCGACCAAGCAAACCCCCATTGTGGAGAAACATTTGAAAAACCTCTCCGCTCTCAACTGCACACCTCACATCATAGACTCTACGAAATCGCTGGGAATAGTGCTGGATAAGAACTTAAACATGCAGGATCATATAAGCGCATCTACCAAAGGAGCGAATTTCCAACTGAGCATCCTAAGGAAACTTAAACCCTACCTTCCCCAGGATGACTTCAAATCTGCGGTGCAAGCGTTAGTCATCTCATGGCTGGAATACGGCAGTGCTACACTCTGCGGGCTACCGAGATACAGATTAGCCCCCCTCAGAGCATCTCTGAATGCGGCGGCTAGGCTCATCACTGGCTCCAAGAAATCCAACCACATTTCTCCGGACCTGAAATCTCTTAACTGGCTTCCGTTTGAGGCAAGGATTCAATTAAAACTTGCATGTATGACTCATAAAGCACTGCATTTCAACACTCCTTTGTACCTGGCAAATAAGCTCGAACTGTCGGGTTGTGCCCGTACCTCAAGGAGCTCCAGTACCTTGCTGCTCAACCTGAAGAAATTTTAAAAAATGAAAACCTACAATCGCACATTCTCAGGTATTTCCCCGAGAATCTGGAACCCTCTTCCTGCGGAAACTAGATTGATTCCTTCATCACTTGCCTTCAAAAGGGAAGTGAAAACCTTACTGATGAGCAGCGCCCTGAGCTAGAAGCTTTTGTCTTTTTGTCTCCTATCATGTACCGCTGATTAATTTGCTATTTGGCAATTGTATGACCCCAATGCATGCCTCTATTATGTCATTTTGTACTTGCTGTTATGTCTATATATCATTGCTTTTCTCCCACAATTATCTACCTATGTGTTCCGCAACTCGTATGTAAAGCACTCTGATACCCACTAGGGTCATGTTCGCGCTACATAAAATAAATAAATACTACATGCAAAAGCACAATATTGCACAACATGTTTGCTAAGACAAATACTAAACTAAAGAATCACTAGAAGTACAATCAGTTTCTCAAAGACATCCACCTTCAAGGCAGTATTTAAAATCACAAATACACTTAACTATCATTTTCCAATATGTCACCTTTCCCACTTCACAGGAGATCATAAAAGCATAGACGTATTCTACAACATGAGTGGATTTGCATGCCACATTAGGATCATCAACTGCACACACCTTATCATCAAGAAGCCTAACATACACCTCTTTGTATATCATAACCACTTTGGGCCTTGCACAGCTATTTCATGGTTTCTGCTAGTGATTCGGGTAAGCCCTATATAAAGGCTACTGTGAATGTACCTCCCCCACCTTCTGGTCTCATGTCCTTGTAACGTCCTCCTCGTGGTGTACTAATAAACATGTGCTTGATCTCCTGTACCTGTGTTGACTTCTTTTATTTGTGCCAAGCATTGTCTTTATGGCCTGCATCAAATATAAGCAGGTGGGTGATGAGGTACCCCACTCAATTCTCCAAGTAATCACTACAAAGGAGTCTGCTTTTCATGTGATTTGTTTTCAGCTGCTGGTATCTCTCTTTTCTAGAATGTGTTTTATTTTAATTTTCTATCGAAACACGTGTTTCTTCCTTTTGAATGACTAGTGGACTGATTAATCCAGCTGAATTTCAGTCTACAAATTCTGTCTACATACACTGGTTGCAGAGATGTTATGTTATGGAAAGCTAGCAATTTTCATTCTCATGGGGAATTTTATTGCCCCTGGAATCTCTGACATTTACTTCCCTGCAGTAGCATTGTTGTTGCCGGCAAAAACTACTCCTCATTTTGATTCTTCGCTTCAGTCCAATCTCTGCCTATGGGATCATTCTATTGAGGCAGATGTGATATTTTGTTGTCTTGCCCTGCGCTCTCTAATGATGTGGGTGTGCCTTCACTGCCATCTACATGTCGGATGTACAGCACAACTGCCCGCCATTGTGTCACAATTGGGAGGTGCTCATTGCCTCAGTGTGTGGATGGGGGAGTAAGGGTGTGTGGCATAGAAGAGTCTAATTGCCACTGTGGAGGTATGGCTGTGTTGCTTGCGAGAACTGTATGCACAACTGCAGATCACTCAGTAGACATCCTGTTACCTTCAGTTGTAGGCATCGGCAGGTTTTCGGTATCTTTCCATGTGCCATCCGATTGCAGTACCCCAATTCCCATATTTAATGCTATGTGTAAGGGCATGCTGCTCAGTAATGTGTTCATGGGACATGTTTGTGATCTGCCACAGTCAAGGGCCTGCAGGGGATTTTCCTGTTGCCAGGTGGGTGCTTGTGCACCCTAAGGAAGATAATCCTGTGGAGTATCATAGTGTACTTTATTGAAGTACAATGAAGTGTTAAGAAGGACCAACACTTCCGCTCATGGTCCAGAGCCCACCGACTGCAGCTGGATGATGGCTCCAGGACCAGACACCAGCACCTGGTCTGCAGTGCTGGGTGGACATCTATAGGTGCAGCTGCAGAAACTGCTTGAAAACTAGTGATCTTCTCATGCCAATCTGGATCTCCGACACCCGCCAGACACGTACTGGTGCAGTTGCAGGGAGGGTATGGAGACTGGAATCCCCATAAGCTGTACTGAGGGCAATTCAAGATGCAGCAGCCCTTCAGACACTACTGGCTTGTCCAACACTCCCAATTCATCTCGCACCTTTCCTCTAGTTAGTCCCCACACTACCCTTCTGCTGGCCAGCTGCTCCTGGCAAAGGAGTGTGGCAAGGGAGTTGGGGCACACGACTACTTCGATCACCTCATTCCCGATACAACGAGACAACTGAAAAGTTCTTGGTTGGATCTCAAAGGCTCCAGGCAGTGACGCACTCACAGCTCCAATCTATGAACTTGATTGAAATTTGCAACCATGAGCAAACAACGATACTAGCACTGCTTCGACATCATGCCCATAAATGAAGTTGTAGACCACAACTGGTGGCCATCAGTTTTCTCCATGACACTTTCTCAACATCTACACTGCACCACATTGTACTTTAGTAAGAGGAGCTCCCCAGAACATTACCATAAAATATGGGTAGCCATCTTACGTGTGGCCGAGGATGCTCCAAAGACAATGAGTGCACCAAGCAATCTTTCACAACACTAACGTGGTCTGCCATAAACACCATTTCAATAGAACTTGTTGAACATGCTTCCTACAACCTAACATAATCTATTTTGTGTCTTTGTGCCGGCATAAAAATTGTTCTTGTGATAAATGTTCTTAGGTAAAGCTCTCTGACGCCCTTTGGAGTTTGGTCCGTGCCATTTATAAAACTGAAAGAAATAACTGATGAAGTTGCGGAACTATGTCACAGGAGCGAATGGCTCATAAAGTTAAGGGCAATCGCAGATCCAAATCAACCTCCTCTTTACCATGGGCAACTTTAAGGAATGAAAATTAATTTCAAACTCAAGATATAGCGGAGTACTTAACAGTTTTTTTCTACGATTTTTTTACACTTTAACATCGGAGGGGAATTTACCTTTTCACACTGGCTGTGACATTTTAAAATGACCAGCTGACGTAAATTCACTTTGCAAAAGGCACACTCCTGTCACTGAGAATCTAACCTGCACGTATTGATCCAAAGGACATCACAACAAGGCTGTGCCCGACAGTAATGGGAAATGTCAAGTGCTAGAAAGCTATACAACAAGGGAGATTTAGGCTTCAGGAACTACCTGTCAGGGGTTTTAAACTTCCAGCTAAGACAAAAAGAGAATTACTGTCAGGCACCTTACCTGTGGGATGGCATCAATTTACCCACCCAGGAGTCGAAATGGATGGTATGTGCTTTAAGGAAGGAAGGAAGGAAGGGAGGGAGGGAGGGAGGGAGGGAGGGAGAGAGAGAGAGTGTGTGTGTGTGTCTGTGGTGTAATCTATGCCAAGGGTTAATTTGAATCATTAGAGCAAATAACAGGGGCTATATACCCTAACCATAAAAAGAGGGCATACGGTTTATTTCCTCAACTATGCACTAAGATTGCACATAAACAATATTACTTTTCCATCGCCGGCATATTCCAAGCCTACACACGATTTAACAAGCACAATAAAATGGCTTCTTAATTGTGCACACAAAATCATAAACTAGCTCACTACAAACTATCCATTGAACAAAAAGTTGCAAGCAATATGAATAATTGCAAACAATCATATTGAGCAACAACCAGATACAGATTGTAGGAAATTGGTTCATTAGTTGTGCAGGATGTGAGGCTTGGCAAGTAATAGGTCCACAGTTTCCCCTTACTGGGAACCAAGCACCCCATTGTAGTGCTTGATTCTATCGGGCAGCAAAGCAGATCAGTCCAAGACTTACCAATGGGAGGTAGTGTGGGCTAGTAATCAGCTTTCGATGGCACGCAATAATAACACTCAATAAATGATTGCCCAGTCAGTGTTTTTTCTTTAGGAAAGTAAAAGTACACTTATTACACACTACTAAATACTACGCATTAATTTACAAATATGTACATTAGGCAGATTGAAAATGCCTTGGATGACAGTGAGATCACATTTTACCTATGAAGGGTCAAGACCCCAAACTCAAAGTAACCCCCTTATCTATCCCAGACAGCAAATCACAATATAGGGGGGTACCAATTTCTCGAGGGATCACTATATTAACAGAGCAACAAAGCCCATTAAAAACTACAACACCATTTTGTGAGTAAATGCAATCATCAATAATAACCATGGGTAAATACAATTATTGTCAATAAAGCATATCAACCTCCATCTGTAATCACTGTCAACATTCCTATTTCAATAAAACGTTTTAAAATGAACATGACGGATTTGTGTGCTTCTTATTTACTTTAAGACCATATAAGATGCAATAATTTTAAATTAGTTTTGTGGGTGCTCCCAACATTGGGGGTAGCCCAGACAGCCCACCCCTGGCTGCCCCGCCGGCTTCTGCATTGTATTTTCTCTCCGGTTGCCACGGGAACCGGCAGCTCCTTTCTTGCTTGACCGCTCCATGGGGACAGCGGAGTCTGTGATGTGGTGGCCATACCGTTTCCCCCAGAAACGGGCACCGTAGGTGGGAGCAAGGCCACTGCCAGTGGGGGCCCAGAGATGGGGTTTCAGAGCCCTTTTCTCTTTGTTGGGGGGGAGCGTGACGGCTCTCCCCCGTTTTTTGTTGCAGATTTATATAGCGCGAACTCGACCCGAAGGTATTGGAGCGCTTTACATGAGCACCAGTTACGTTACACAAGGACACATTCTTTTTTTTTTTTTTGGTAGGCACGGGGAGATTAAGTTATTTGCCCAGAATCACAGGATGTGGACGCGACCCCGAGGCTCGACCTTGGTTTCCAGCACCAAAGTCGGCAGCTCTAGCCGTCAGACCACATCCTCTCCCCATTCTACGGCTTCGTTGTCCACCGTGGAGATGGTGGCCTCTGGAGGCAAAAAGCTAACACGGGGAGGGGGCCCCCATACACGCTCTCTCCCTCCAAATAATTCTCTGCACCGATCCCCAGGCCCTGGCCCACCCTGGGAGTAATTAAAGGTGATGCGGCAGAGCTCCACGCACATCAGTCCTCGAAAATCGTGTAAGAACGGAAACCTTTAAGCAGCCATAACCTGGGCCACTTTCGGCCGATTTGGATAATCCTGGGCTCATATTACTCCTGGTGGCGAGCTTTAGCTACCAGGAGCAGTTTTCAGCAGACCGCCTCACCTCCAAAGTGGTGTAATCTACAGGGAGCTGATTCCACTGTCTCCCTGCGCCAACTTTCTTACTTGTCTTTGTCTCAGATCTTTCCCCCAACTGGTCCTCAGGGGGGTGTTAGGCGGCTACCCTCACTTCGCCTTGGGAAGACCCATTGGTCCTGGGGTTAACTGGGGCAGAGTCCTTGGTCCTTTTGGGTATCAGGGGGCTTCTCCTTCCAGTTGTCCATAGCTGTCGCAGTCCCAGGATCCAGCAGCGAAAAGCACAAAATAGTACCAACCAAGAGAGAGCTCCTCCCCTAACACAAGAGTTTTTAAAGGGGGTGGAAGATCCTAGAGGCCAGGCACCGCTCGCCAATCCTGGGGTGCCAAACCACGTCTCCACCCCTGCCCCAACCACCCTTCACAGCATGCTGGGACAGTTCAAGATGGCGTCATCCAGGAGTCACTGGTCACATCAGCTCCTGGGGTCTCAGCTCAGCCCCTCACTGACATCACTGCCAAGGACTTTCCCACCAAAATTTCAAAGAGGAGCCTCTCCTGTGTTGGTTTCAGTTGTCTGGGCTTCCTCCCTTGTTTAGTAGGCCTGGGCTGTCCACAGCCCGGGTATTGTGTGACAAGTAATTAACCGATGCAGATTTTTTTACCCGGATCACTGACAAAATATCGATTGCACAAATATCGATCGCACAAATATCGAGCAGACAAAATATCGTGGACAAAATATCGACTGTCAAAATATCGACTCCCTATCTCCAAACAGGTAAGTACAAAAATATCGAATCCAAAATATCGTCGTTAAAAATATAGTTAGTCAAAATATCGAATTTTATAAATCTGTTAAAAGTAATGTAAAATTAATGAAATAATAAATAAAATAAAGTAAAACATACTTAAAATTAGTTAAATTACTTTAAAATTAATAAATAATTATTTTAAGTTAAAAAAATCTACATACATTTTTATTTTTTAATACATACATATATTAACGTAATAATATAAAATAATAATCAATACTTTTAGCGTAGGATAGCGGGAGGGTAACATTTACTATTCCCACTCCAAAGAGTGCGACAGTAGGGAAAGCGTTGGATAGCGTAGAGGTAAAAATTACTATTCCCACTCCAGAGAGTGCAACAGTAGGGAATGCGTTGGATAGCTGGAGGGTAAAAATTACTATTCCCACTCCAGTGAGTGCAACAGTAGGGAAACCGTTGGATAGCGTAGGGGTAAAATTTACTATTCCCATTCCAGTGAGTGTAACAGTAGGGAAAGCGTTGGATAGTGAGAGGGTAAAAATTACTATTCACACTCCAGTGAGTGCAACACTAGGTAAAGCGTTGGATAGGGTAGGGGTAAAAATTACTATTCCCACTCCAGTGAGTGCAACAGTAGGGAAAGCGTTGGATAGCGTAGGGGTAAAAATTACTATTCCCACTCCAGAGAGTGCAACAGTAGGGAAAGCGTTGGATAGCGGGAGGGTAAAAATTACTATTCCCACTCCAGTGAGTGCAACAGTAGGGAAAGCGTTGGATAGCGTTGGAGTAAAAATTACTATTCCCACTCCAGAGAGTGCAACAGTAGGGAAATGGTTGGATAGCGGGAGGGTTAAAATTACTATTCCCACTCCAGTGAGTGCAACAGTAGGGAAAGTGTTGGATAGCGTAGGGGTAAAAATTACTATTCCCACTCCAAATAGTGCAACAGTAGGGAAAGCGTTGGATAGCGTAGGGGTAATAATTACTATTTCCACTCCAGAGATTGCAACAGTAGGGACAGGGTAGGATAGCGGGAGGGTTAAAATTACTATTCCCACTCCAGTGAGTGCAACAGTAGGGAAAGTAATATTTTAATGTTTTACTAAAAAATAATTAATTATCAATACTAATAAATATTATTAATAACACTAATTACCAATTACAAAAGCTTTAATAATTAATTTGCTATAAATACAATACATATTATTTATTAAAAATGTATTACCTATTAATAAATCATTAACAACCAATTAATAATCATTACCAGATTTGTATAAATATTTAAATAAATACCAATTAATATTTAATTACCAGTAAATTAAGTATCAATACAAAAATATTTTCTATAATTAACTAATTACAATTAAATTACTTCCCCACATTCCCCTATAAACCCACATCCCGCTACAACTATTTAATTAATAGAAATAACATAATTACCAATAAATCAATTTAAAAAAATTAATTACCAATTAATAAAATGTATTTACCAATTAATAATTAATTAACAATAAATTAATTATCAATACCAATTAATATTAATTAATATGTACTTAATTTCAATTAAATTACTTCCCACCCTATTCCCCTATAAACCCACATCCCGCTACAACTATTTAATTAATAGAATTAACATAATTACCAATTAATCAATAAAAAAAATTAACAATTAATAAAATTTAATTACCAATTAATAATTAATTAACAATAAATTAATTATCAATACCAATTAATATTTATTAATATGTACTTAATTTCAATTAAATTACTTCCCACCCTATTCCCCTATAAACCCACTACCCGCTACGGAATTAAATTACGCAAAAATTAAATAACATAAAATTCATTGCTTTAAAAAAATTAAACATACATTACAACAACTAATATACACTTTTAACACATATACTAACATACAATACACTTAGAAAAATTCGATATTATTAAAAATTCAATATTTTTTAATGCCTATATTATGTACTTCGATATTTTAACAATCGATATTACTTACCTTAATTTCGATATTTTTAACGACTATATTATGTCCATTCGATATTATGTCCATTCTATATTTTGGACTCGATATTTTGTCCATTCGATATTTTTTTTTCGATATTATGTCTATTTACCTTTTTACCCCCACCCTTTCCTGCTCAGGAACTGTAGGAAGCTCTGCTAATTACTCCTTTTGTGTGGGACAGCCTTTGTTCCTACTGCTGGAAATAAATGTAATCAACCTGGCCCAGCAGGGTGACAAGAGACCTAGGTTCTGATTTCTTGTGCTGAGCCAGAGAAATATGACAATTGTGGATGACCCACAAAATGTGCAGTTGCCTTCTTGGAACATTCAGATTTGATTTTGGCACACAAGTTCCACCCCATTTTGATATGTCACTGGACTCTGTAGGCCAAAGGGAAGTGAAACGGTACTCTAAGGCAGTTTTCGCCCTATGTGTATAATAAAGTGTCACTGCAGACAAAGGGGCCGATTCCGATTCGGGCAGGAAATCTCTCCGACCGAGCCGGACCCGGAGAGATTTCCGACCGAATCGGACTCTAGCAGTCCGACCGAACGAGTACGATGCGTTCGCATGCTATCGGACTCGATTCGGTCGGACTTCCATTGAAGTCAATGGGAGCCGGTCGTACAACGCGTACGCGGGCTCCCATTGACTCAATGGGTGCGAGGCGAACAAGGGCGCCCCTATAGCGGGTACGCGTCGAGCGGGTCGCGACGTACACGCACAGGCCTGTGTGCGACTCGCGTGGCTACGCGTACAGGGGGTCCGACACGGACCCCCAAAGTGCGGCTCCGACTGATCTTTCGAGCCGGACAGTGCGATTCGGTCGGACTGCGCGTGGCGCGCATCGTACTTACCCGGCCGGGGAACGTCTCCATTGCGCGGTGCGAGTCGGGTCCGTGCGAGTCGGTCGGAGCGGTTGGGTCCCGCGAACGAGTCGGTCGGCGATTTCGCGTACGTTCGCATCGTACTCGCTCGCCCGGACGCACGTCCGACTCGGTCGGAAACAGGAAGTCCGAATCGGATCCGGTAAAGCCGAATCCGATTCGGAGCCCTACCGGCCGAGATCGGAATCGACCCCAAAGTAGTAACCCACACTGACATTCCCTATGAGTGTACAATAACATTATAAGGCCTACCTCATGTCAATATCTAATCCAGCAGAGTCCCGTCTGCACCAGGCTACCTTTACCCTTGCTGCATCACAGAGGCCTTATCTTAAAAGGCGGACACTGACGGTAAACACACACAGTCCATTTGCCATGTGATTACCCTGGGTGAGACGCATGTCGTGAGTGTCACGCACAGTAAAAAGTCCAGAACCTGGTGATCCAAAATGAAAAAAATCTGGGCATACTGAATGGGGGGATCCCAACTGCAACACATATCAAACATACATCATATATCCATTAATCCCAAACCTTTCGAACCATATAATCAAATGTCAAGCACAGAACCTATACTTAGAAGACATCTATTTGATCTAGACAAACATTAAGATATTGCCTACAGTTTTATCCTATGTGTCACATTTAGGTCTGCAGCAGGCCAATTCAAGTCTGTGTATTTGTGCAAGAAGGGCCCCTTCCAAATATACTGTATAGGATGGCAGGTTACAATAAGATACATTCTGTATTTAACATATTACATGATGTGCTGCTCCTTGATCATTAAAAAGATCTTGGAATGAGGTCCTGAAAAAGGAGAGGGAGAGTGAGCCACACACTTAAATCTTACAGTAAGAACAGTTGTGTAGTTGGACAAAACTTACAAATGGTAGTTGGGTCCATATATTTGCCTATATAAAATATTATTTCCTTTTAGTAGTAAACAAATCTTCTCTTGATCCACATAAAAGATATAAGGACTTTTCTTCCGCTGCTAGACCCTAGAGAACTGAAAGTCACTTCAAGCCAGAACTCACTCCTAAATATGCTTAACGTTTCCAGGCTGCTTACTGTGTGTTAACAGGCTGGAAGACAAGGGACATTAGGCATTTTTCTATACAATTCAATACAGTAGGAAACCAAACTGATATAAAAATTGTCATGTATATCAAAAAGAACAAAAATACGAATAGGTGTTTGAACTCAGATCTACAGGGGGAAGGTGGGTGGCTCGTGCATAATCATTCAAATAAGAGGTGACCCAGCCCAGGGCATTTCCCGTAAATCCAGACTGAGGGAGGAGATGGATTATGAGAGACTATACGGAAGGTCACGGAAAGGCTGAGTAGAATATAAGGGCCCAGCCACCATGATCTGCTAGTGGTCTGAAGTCATCGAAGATAAAAATCCTGACTGGCTGTGTATTATTGGACTCCTGGAAGGTAGATAACTGGGAGTTTTCTTCCAACATTTTTATAGGCAGACGAAGGAAAGTGATGGGCCTGAATTTACTCGGAATTGAATAGTCAGCAGAAGTTTTTTGTTAGTTTCAGGACAGTCAGGAGAAGTTTTGTTTTTAGGGACAGGACAGCTATAGCATGTTTCTAGTCAAGTGGGACTGAATGATCTGAGATGGATCTGTTGCAGATTTCATGCAGCACTGGGGCAATTACATCGAGACCAGGAGACATCAAGACAATCAGGAATCGAGCCAGACAAGAATCTATACAACAGCCTGATATAATGGAAACCATCAATTGTTTGTTTTACCTAAGGCTAAAGAGGTAAAGCCATATAGCGAGGAAGCTTCACACTGGATGGGGATAGAATTCTGATCAAACACAAATGAGGGGGTGGAGAGAAGGAAGAGTGATGCAAATTTTATCAATTTTGTCTGAAAAGGAAAAGGGATGTAAGCCACAAAGTTATAAAGGAGAGAAGGGTAAAGAACAACACTATTGTCGGGACAGGACTACCTCATGTCAGTGGTCGGCTCGTACTAGAAACCTTGCAAGCTGATAGGTAGTGTTTCTCCCTGTGAGAAACCTAGTACTCCATTCTTTAAAAAAGCCTAAATTTATTCTCACAGGTTTGTATCTCTGAATAGAGTTAGAGACTTTTTAAGAATTCACAGAAAGTTCCTTGGCATACTCCTGAGATGCTGTCACGCACAGTTATAGGTATCCAAGGGGATCGATTCCCAAAGTTGTTTGTGCACCTAGGTTAAATGAAGCGAGCAAACATCTCCATTCATAATAGCAAATTTCCCATGGAAAATGTATTTTCTCACATGTAATGCTAAATTATTATATTGAAAACTAGACACTAGTAAAATGCTGCATTTTGAGAGGCTCCACTGCAGTCGTTGAGTGGCTCCACTGCAGTCGTTGAGTGGCTCCACTGCAGTCGATATCTGTCCACTAGACTCAAAGCATACCATGAAGAGACTTCGGCTGGTGCACAATGCCGCTGCTCAGCTCCTACTGAAGGTTCCCAGAGGGGCTCACATTCATCATCATCTTAAGGAGCTTCATTGGTTGCCGATTCAGAAGAGGATACGGTTTAAAGGCCTTCTTCTGGCCCACAGAGCTTTCTACTAGACCGGCCCTGTGCATCTGGCCAAGAGATTTACTCCATATCATCCAATGAGAACTCTTCGCTCCTCTGGCACCCAACTGACCACGGTTCCTCGAATTTAAAGGAAAAGATGGGGAGGCACTTCTTTTTCCTACCTCGCTGCTATGGCCTGGAATGCCCTCCCCTCGTATCTACGAGCTATGAAAGATGGGCGCTGTTTCAAGCGAACCTGAAAGCACGGCTATTTCTCTCAGCTTTTCAGTAGGCTGGCCTTTGCTATGATGGGTCATGTAGTCTGCTTAGCGCCGGGACACTCTCTTAGTGGCTGCGCGCTTTATAAATAATTCTCATTATTACTATCATTAAAGCTAGATCCTCCGATAAGCCTCGCCACAGTCACAACGTATATATCTCAACGTCTTATTCCTATAACACATAACAGCAGTTTGTGAAATTGCAGCATTATAGTCAAGAATTGGAGGGTTAAATTAGCTCACAGAATGTGCCAGCACTTGGCATCATGTTGCTGGACGAGGCAGGACCCTGGGATTCTTCACTGTCTTCTGCAACAGGCTAAACATATGCATAAAAATGCTGCCATAAGCTCTAAAAAACAAAAAGTCCTGAAAACATTCTTTATCATTCAGTGGATTTGTCTTATATATTTGTTTTGAACTCAAATGAATAAATGCAGGAATTTCTAAAGCGCACAGCTTCTCTGAGGAGTGTCCCAGTGCTAAGTGGAAAGCAAGAAGGCAGGGAAAGTCATAATTAGAGGATAAAAAGCCAAGTCTTGAGTTGTTTTCTGAAAGGCTGCTCACTTCCGATTTGGCGTAATTCAGCAGGCAAACTGTTCCATGTTAGGGGGCCCAGGAGGGAGAAAGATCTACCATAATCCATGACAGTTTTCACACTTTTGAAAATAGTTTCCTCACTGTTCACACAAGGGAAGAGGTTGTAGTCAGTGCTTAGTTTGTAAAAGAATAAGAGATGGTACCCAAGTTTTGCTCAGAAACCTGCAGCCCCCACTGTTGAATGTCGGCATGCTGAATACCAAGGCAGCATAGTGTTCATTCTACTTCATGCCCCTTTCCTCCACCATTAGACACTCCCTGCTCCTTAATCTCACACTCATGTGGGTTGTTTTTCATCTCCAAGTTATTCCTTTGTCACGGCTATACCCTCTTTATCGTCCTCCTTATTTCCCTCTTTTTTTCTATCTCGTGTTGTGAGTCAAAGTGTGCTGAGGAAAAATAAGTGCCAGTCCTCAAAAAACGAGTGCTGGTGGGACCCATCTGCAACCACGCGCTGAAATTAAGCTCTAGTTGTAGTCTGAAGAGTCAGATGATGGCCTTAACTCCCCTTCCTTCCACTTCAGCACAATTCAGAAGCCTTCCAAAGCACACCGCCTTGGGACTACTCCTGTTTCAAGTTTCCTGTGGCTTCAGAAGGAGAATCTCTTTCTATGGAGCTCTTGATATTAGTTCACCCAGAGGTAAGACAAACCTAAGTCAAAACACAAGTCAATTTACAGATGCTGTGCAACCTGGTCTGATGTGTAGGCCTGCCCTTCTGGATTAACCACCCAGTCACCCAATCAACCGGTGCTGGAAACAGTGGGATTTCATTGCCCTTTCGAAGCAACAGAAATTATTATTGAGTAAGAACCTGGTTGCAATAATTCACAGGGGGAGAAATAACAGAAGAGACCACCAGAACACTCAGAGCACAGCAGCGAATGCGATTAACACTGAACTTACTATGTCACATCTGTTCTTTGTGATGCAGCTGGACTAGACCGGTTTCTCTTTCTGAGTTTTGGAGGCTTTAGTATTTGGTTGAATTTGAAGTTTTCTGACTTCTCTGCTCTGCACAGTGAGGTAAGACAGAGGAACTCAGGTGTTGAGGAAAAGCTACTACAGAGTTTTGACTACTTAAAAGCCTTAGGGTATGAGCTGCTCTACAAACTAAGAGCAAGGTACTGAAAATAAATCCTGTAGTGTAAGGTTGAGCTTTTTAGGGTGCCCAATGATCCCTACTGGGAGACATTAAGCTACGTCTGGTACGAAGGCCTAAGTTAGCCATCAGTGCCAGAGGATAGTATCTTAAGACTATCAGTCCTGAGAGTCAAACGAAGGGATAAATTGTGTACGTGCATGACGCATATCAAATGAAAGGTCTTTAAGATGGAAAATCACATTTCTTTCACTGCTAAAACAGAGAACGGAAAATATAAATTTACACAAATGTCACATTTCACTCCATAGACAAGCTGAGCAAGACAAATGCTACAGGCTCATACAGCAGTGCTACCGGTCTTGTTACAGAGACCTTGCAGTTTCCAAAAGCAGACAGGTTAAAACAGTCTTACAAGCTATAGTTTCAAACAGCAGTAGTGATTATCACTTAAATAGCGTCTTTAAATCTATATTTGGAAATGCAATAGTTTGTTCCCAAACATAAGCTTGTCAGTTTACTAAAATACATAGATGTTGGCATGAAATACAATTTAATTTCCCATAAGCAAACGGTACAATTTTCATGAAAAGAAATTGTGCTGACTTGTCAAATGTCATTGACACAGTTGTTACAAGAGCTACTTTCAAAGTTGCATGAATTCTGCCTTGCATGCACATCTATCACCATCTCATACCAGGGTTGGCCATTATGTACCATGAATTTCCAACATTATGCCAAAACCAGTATTATATCAGGGGTGGGCATCATTGTCCCTTTTGGCAAGAATCACCCCCATTTTACCAAGAGCAGGAGGTGGGCTTCAATTTGCCATAGATGCCCACAACTGACTAATAATTACTATCATTAAGATAGGGCCAGCATTATAAAAGGGGAGGGTACCATCATGCCACTGATGCTAACAGTATGCCAAGATCCACCATTGCTCCATCGCACCATTATGCCAGTTAAGAGGAGAGCATAAAAGAGAGAGCATAAAAGAATCTTCTGTGGAATAAAATCACTTATGTAAGTAGAGGACTCCAAATACGTGGTCCAATCACTAGTCTGATGGAGGCTTGATTAGGACCACTCCTTTTTACTGGCTTTCTCAGAATCCACCTTGCCCCGCTACAGGCAACCCTTCGTCCTGCTCTTCATCTAGTTTCAGCATCTCACTCTCAGACAGCTTCCTATCAAAGCAAATAGTTTATTTAGTTTAATGATGATGTGCTGGGGATAACTGGGACAAAAAGAGCGTTACTCAATCCCACTGACATTTGACACAGTTTCCTGCACATTAAGGAAGCTGGTGATGGTTGTCGGAGCCAGATGTCTGCAACAGAGCGCCTCTGGACAACAGGAAATAACTTAAAATTTAAATTTGTAGATTTATATAGCGCAGCTTATCACCCGTGAGGGTATCTAGGCGCTGTCCATGGGCACAGGGAGTTGAAGTGATTTGCCCAGAATCATAGGATGTTGAGCCAACGCCAAGACTCAAACCCGGATCTCCAGCTCTCGAGTCGGCAGCTCTGACCGCTGTGCCACATCCTCTCCCTAGAGGCAACTCAATGTTCCCCCACAGAGACGGCTACCTTCTGACGAGTGCCGAGAATGTGCAACATATGAGGAGAAGCAGTACTGCTGTGCTTAAACTTTCAAGCAAACACCATAACTCCTGTGAGTAAATAGACCGCTTTTCACACCAATTACCAGGGTGCATGGTAGGGGTATAGGACAGGCATGCCTGCACGGAGCATAAAATACTTCACGCTACTGGGCTTAAAGCTGGCTAACCCAGGAGGCTCTCACTACCTTAGGAGTGTTAATACTGCTCAACTTGAAACCAATCTTGATAAAATCAAGAACGAACCAACAGCCTTTCCTGGGACAGCGCCCAAAATATGGCATCACATTGCTACTCACATATGGACAAATGGCTCCTACGATTCTTTAAAAAAGATATGAAATGCCTGCTTCCTCAAAGTCACAGGAAACTTTCTGAACATTCAGTTATGTTGATATTCTCTAGTTGGGTTGAAATGTTAATCCAAGCCCTGTTGTGCTCATCTATGCAAGACTCTAACACCACGTGTTATATTTTTCTACTCAGTTTGCTGTAGATAATACTGCAAATAAATGAATAAATAAATGCACTCTCTGATACACTCTGTGGCAAGAAATGTACATTTTAATGTGTCCACAAAGTGTAAAACATACTGTTCATGCATGACCCACTACAGCCAAAGCCAAAACAGAAGGAACAACGTGGACACCCGAGGAAAACAGGTAGAGAAAGCCTAGAAGAATATACATCAAGAGACATTTTGCAATTCATTCAATTTACCATTCAGTAAGCGTTCGTGGGATCTCAAGATTCACTGTCACAAGCTAGAATTGATTTACGTGCTTTACATCTGATTATGCGTTAAATTTGAAGATCGTTTTTTAAATCATATTAAATTATTTGCTTGAAGTTTTTAATAAGATTCACGGTCATGCATCCAGAGTTTGCAATTTGCTAATTTCGCTCCTTTATGATCCGCCATTAGATCCGGTTTGTAACTTTGTGCACCATAATTCATACCCTAGATTAAAGGTCACAGCTCTGCAAGAAAATCGATGGCTGCTGTGAGCTCATGTAAATGATCCAGCGCAGTTTAAAACACCAAACCTACTTTATCAAACAAGAGCTATCCCAGCAAATCTTTAATCGTGCTATCTTTATATGAGAATTCCTACTTTTAAAAAATTCTCCTCACAGTCCCTTCATAGGATCATTTGTCCCCATGTTGTGGTCTATTGGGCAGTTCACCGCATCAGAAAGAGCAGCACTTTGGCCCACAGTCTTACCTTGCCAGAGAGATGAATTAACATTAAATCATCTTTACTGGCCACAGCATGTCAACGTCACCTTCCAAATCGCAGAGAGAAGAAAGGAATAAAAGAATCGACATATTTCCATGTCTCTGGGTAGCCTGAGTATAGCGGTTCACAAGAAACAACCCTCAGGAGTGCTCAGGGTTGTGTTTTTGTCCTTGAAAATCCATAATTCTTGCTCAGGTATCTGAAGATTTGACTTGCGTCTCCTCAGGTATCTAAAGATTTGACTTGCGTCTCCTCAGGTATCTGAAGATTTGATTTGTGTCTCCTCAGGTATCTGAAGATTTGACTAGCGTCTCCTCAGGTATCTAAAGATTTGACTAGCGTCTCCTCAGGTATCTAAAGATTTGACTTGCGTCTCCTCAGGTATCTGAAGATTTGACCTACGTCTCCTCAGGTATCTGAAGATCTGACCCAGGTCCTCTTTACGAACGTACTCACCATTTGTCTTCTCCCGAGTAGTCTGAATGATAATAATGACAATGAAGACTGGCCTACATAACACATATTAGCTTTCTTCTTTTTCAAGAAAGTTGAGAGAAGCAGTTTGAGGAATTTCTTCATCAGATCCTTGAGATCCACAACTGCAGATGCTTCTGGTTTGAGATGCGTAGCTTGTCGTGTGCATCCTCCTGATCATTTTAACAGAGGAGGTTCAGAGTCTCAGCGAGAGAGCACCCCAATGTTTCTCTACAACAGCCAGTGCAGAAGGCCAGCACCCAGAACTGCCTCTGGAATGGAATGTTCAGAGTTGACCGAAAATAGGAGGGTTAAGCAGGAGGATGCAGAGCAAACAGTATATTCCTACTGCGTAAAACGAATAAATGGGCACTTGCCATGTTCATAATCTGGCGTCTGTCTTAAATTCAAACAAGGAGTTCAAATAGACGAAGAAGTGCTGAAAATCAGCTGTTACTTGTAGGATCTGTCAGAATATGTGAGTTCCCCAATGTGATTCCAAATGTCCTTTTGCGACCACCTAGCAGGAACAGTACATGGTTAGTCGCTATGCTGAGCATAGTGAACTGCCTGCTGCAGCTGCTCATGAGCAAGATTAATAACAAAAAGCATGACCATATCCCCTGTAGTGGAAACTGCTTGAAGCCCTGCATTTTCTTAAAAGAACAGAGGGCCGGATGTGTCTCTTCCAAATTACAATTTCCTATCCATGTGTATGAAGTTTTTCGACAGTAATATTAGTTCTCATCCCAAATCAAGTAAGGATGGTAATTGCTTCGCAAAAGGAAGGGAGCCACCTTTGGGCACCTTCCCCTTTGTAAATCTGGGTAAAGGTTTCAGGGGAGTAGGCAGTGGTCCAGGCGACCACTGTCCACTCAATGAAACTTTTCAGAAACAGAAAACGTTTTTTAGGAGGCTGCTTTTAAAAAGAAGCTTCTCTGTGATTGCAACCAATCAGACTGAGCAAGAATTTGTTAAGTACCTAATGAATATTAATTAGGTAGGTTGGACTGTCACCCGCTCCGATTCCTTATTTCGTTATCCAACCTATTAGTACATAGGATGGTTCACAAAATAAGTTTCTGTTCGCAAAAATTTGGGTTGCAAATTATGACTACTTTTTCCAACCAGACAGTTCATATGCTTGGGCTCTGGAACAGGAACAACTAACAAATTGTAGAGCACAATAGCCTCATGCAGAGATGTTAATTGGAATAATGCAACAATGTGGGACCAAATTATGCTGAACGGTTGACTGAACTATGCAGTATTAAAAGTCAAATTATGCAATATTGTATGAGATCATAGGCATATCATGTTGCACATCCTATTTTTTTTATTTTTTTATAACCAACTTTATTTAGAATGTTGCAGCAAAACACAGTGCAAGACTTGGTCGATGTACATGCATGACATTACAGCAAGCCCAATCGTCAATAGGATATAACATTGTATAGTCATATCAATAAACCATAGTAACTGCACCATTTCCCCCATGCTTCTTAGGGCAGCCACAAGCCTCAAACATCAGCTTCTGCTGATGAGCGCACCAGTCCACCCCTGCACGCCAACTTCTAACAGTCAGCGGCCACATTCTATTTTTAAATAGATTGCATTAAAGGTTAAAATACTTTAATCTTGCTATAAAATGTTTTCCAGTATTTTTGATTATAAAGTGGTTAATTCAGAAAGATTTTCAGTGCATTTATCGTATACAATTTAAAATGTGTTCTAGTATACAAGTTGTTATTCACCAGCAATTAATGTTTTTGTACTGAATGAAAACACGGGAACACTGCTTAATTAATATATTCCTCTCTAATCTCAGAATAAAAGAAATTGGGTGAAAAAGGTACAATGTTGGACTCAGCAGAACACAAAATGATCACAACAAACGTGTTGTGCATTAATGTTTGAAAAGCTGAGTCATGCATCTCAGTCTCACTTTTAACATGAGTGCACATTGTAGGGTTCCTGGAGCATGAAACAACGTTTCAGAACATTACTTTACCTTACAGTATGTAAGTGACTCACTCATGACTCATTTTAGGCTTCAATATACCAGAACCTTAAAAACACCGATTTACATAGCTTTGGACATTCTGGGTCCACCGTTCAAGTAACTACTGCTGTGAGGACACTGTGAACATCTTTACGCCATGTAGGAAATATATTTAAATTGGTAGAATTTTAGTTTTCTGATGTAGAAAAAAACAAAACACTCTCCCAATCCACCAGTTAGAACTATTAACCCATTCCGGGCAAGATTATCTCCCCTCTTAAGCCTAAATTCTGCAATTAGCAAGTGAAAGGGACTGTTTGCACAGTCCCAGTAGCTGCACTGAATTCTGGAAGCAATAAACTTCCTAACTTTTGATTTTTCTGAACTAGCCACCTATTTCTCGTGAAATCTGCAAATTATTCAGCATATGGTGGACTTTATGAAATATGATAAGTATATAATATATAAAATACATTTGCTCTCGGATGCATAATCTCAGTTGATGGATATGATGAAGGGCTGTGCTTTAGAAATGTAGATTTGATCCACGTCCACCAAACCATCACATCTTCACATAAGATTACAACTGGGTTTTCAGACTCCCTGTAACTTTATTTTAAAATCAAAACAGAAGAGAGAGAAGTCCGCCCTGTTTGGCTGATTAATACTGATATACTGTACTGCTGAACAGGATCAGATATATGAAGTATGCTTTTAGCGCCTGTCAAACCCTAATAAAACATCATAATATGCTGCATTAAATTGAAATGGTACACAGTAATGAGCAATGTTCTAGTCAGTCAACGTCTTGAAAAGAAGCCTGAGTGAAAAGGCATTTCTCCCACGCACCGGAGAGTGACTATTGTCACGTAGGAGTGTGGAACTCCACCTAAGCGAACAAGATTTGTTCAATCCACACAAGGACACCAAGGCAGTCAGCCCCCACACTAATGACAACCTTAGGTGAACTCGTTGTGCTATGAGAGGTATGAAATGCAAAAGGAGTGCATGGCCCACTCAAGGTTGGTTGCACTGTGTTGAGTCTTTTCCACTTTTAAGACTATGGGGCCGATTCTGATGCGGGTTGGAAAAGCTTCCCGACCGAATCGGTTGGGAAATGGTGTCCGACCCACTCGGATCGGGAAAGTCCGACCGGCGTAGTAGGATGCATCCGGATGCTTCCAGATACGATTTGGTTGAACTCCCATTGACTTCAATGGGAACATTTGTTCCTAACCGCATCAGAATTGGGCCCTCGGTCGGGAAGACACGTTCCCGATCCGATTTGGAAGGAGCAAATGCCGTTAGGAGGCCTTCCTAACTGCATCAGAATCAGGCCCTCGGTCGGGAAGCTTTTCCAACCCGCATCAGAATCAGCCCCTATGTTGTAAGTCAAGGGCTGTGGCTGGTTCACTGCAGGTCACATTCAAAGAAGAAACAATGCTGTCTTATATACAAACCTGCAGCAGGAGGGGATGTGTGGGTAATGTCTAAGCCTCACAGGTTTGGCACTTTAATGCCAGGTTTGGGACTTCAAAGTCACAGTCCCACCAGACAGTGTATCGTTCACTTACTCTGTAGCGTTTCATTGAAAAACGACGCCATTGTTACCAATGCCTCCACAACCATTCATCACTATGTTATGCTATGTATCAGTTCAATAAAAAGCAGCATTCACCATAGCATGGCCTGCTGGCACTATACATGCTATTTTTCTCAGATTTGTCTTATTTTATTTCTATTCACTTTATGTTACAAGGTTCTCTTAAACATCACCAGGTACCAGAAACTAGAGTTGTGCACTCCTTTCCACATGCTTTTATCCATTTTTGGGAAAAAATTTAAAAATGAAATAATATTTTTTTACATTTTGATGTGCTGCCGCCTTTGTACCTCTAGGATGACAGGTATTATAAGTGGTATGGAGGAAGACTCTGGGAATTCTGGCAATTACAATACAAATACAATATGTAACCCACACTAATAGTAATACCATAACACCCAGAGGTTGGGCAGACATACAGGTGGCAAAAATATCACTTATACTGCTTGACACTCTTATATTCACTTAAGACAAAACTGCTAAGGGTTATGTCCATCACCTAGTACTGTAACAATCAACAATCCACAGCAGATAAACCGCCCATCACCAACTGAAGAGGCATTGAATAACTGAAGAGACCTGCCCATGCCGCTGGCCAACAAAGGCCTTTAATTTAGTTCACCACTCCAGGCCCAGACTATAACACTTACATACTATAACCACTTCTCAACATCTCACAATGACCATCAGATATGGGATGACAGTAACAAAGTCCATCCCAGCAGATCTCTCCACCATTTCTACCTTTAACCTACACCTGCTCAGGAAGATTAACTGCAAACAAAATTTCCCAGAATGGACAACTCAGTTTAGTAACCTCCTCAGTGGATTATGAACATAAGACATACCATAAAGGGACCTGAAGAGCTGCTTAAGCTGCCAGCTTATGAAAACCATAACTGCGCAACTGTCTCATACACTTTTTCATCCATCACACTGCTAAACACTGCATCTCATTATACGATGACCGCAGCTCGTGGTCCCCATGCACGACACAGAAACACTTCCCACAGAGGATCAAAACACCTAACAACCACACACCCTACACAATGTAGCATGCTATCCATGTAGGCAAGCCCTTCAGCGCCCCACATAGGGGTAGTAAGAGCTATATAAATATTACAATACAATACAATACTATAGAATAAAGGATTCATCCCACTTGAGCTTATCTTCAAAGAGTGCAGCTTTGCCTTCAGGTGGAAACAGGGCACACTATAATTCTGTAAGAAGAGTACTGCTGCCTTCTTGGCAAGGTTGAATGTACGTCTCTCAATGAACTATCCATCCTGAATTTGTGCTTTTCCATAAAAACTGAATCAACAGCCGCTCACATAAAAGTTTGCAAGTAAATTTTCAGATATTCTAACTAGGTTTTCACAATTTATGGCAATAGCAGTAATCATTAGAATACTTGTATCACTGTTCGCCATAAAAGTGTATTTATTTAATATGTTGTAGCAGACTATTATTAATAAACTGGAAAAGTGATATAGGATATTGAGCAACTCGGTGGGATGAAAATAATTCCTTCAGCGTACTTCTTTATTTCCATGAATGAAGTGAGCAGGGAAGAGCTAGTGGAGCCCAGGTGATTTCAACTAATCCGAGCGATAGAAACATATTGTATCTGTTTTCAGAGTGTGCAGTGACTTCAGATTGGTCAGGAAAACTATTTTCATGGATTGGATGTGGATGCTTTTGCCACTTGCTCATTGGCTGTGAGGTACCGGGTAAAAAAGATGACTACTCTTTGCTTCATGCATGCCCTGTAAATTAGGATGACCACCTTTCATAATTTATCATGGACAGTCGGCTATTAAGCTGTTCTAGTCTAGAACAAATTATTGTTTGTTATGGGCATCATTTCTCTGCAATTAATAGTTTCTGAAGATAACTGAGCAGCTATTTCCCATTTTCTGTTCTCTTCAGAACAGCAAGAGGAGAAGAGTTGTGTCTGGTCTGTGGATCTATCCCTAAATCCGCAGCACCCAGTCCAACCATGGCCTAAGAGAGGAAAAAGGGGCTGTGTGGCTGGAAGGCTGGGTTATTCTCATGTCCACTGCTACCGATTCCTCCTGGGCCCTGAGGAAAAGTGGAAGCTGTGTGACTGGCCTGTGGGGTTAGTCCAGATTTTCACAGCTTCATGTTTCTGCTGAGCGCTGGGGAGGAGTAGGGGGTGTGTGTCTGGTCTGTGTGATAACTCCCTTTTCCCTGAGTCTTTCTGTCGCCTGCCCCCTATCGCACATGCTTCAGTCCAAGCTTCGGCAAAGGAGACAAATGGAAAGCTCAGAAAGCTTTCCGAGGACCACCTGCAGTCTGCTCCCTTCTCCTTCCTCTTCTATTTCCCCATTTGGCACCCACCTTGCTGGATGCCTGCCTGTTGTCCTCCATAGTGAAAAGTAGAAGGCTTCAGACTTGGGGCCTGATTACGAGTTTGGCAGTCTTCTTGCGGGCTGCCACGCCAGTGCCTTGCAGGAAGACCGCCAATCCCTTAGACAGACCGCCTGCCGGATTACAAGTTTAATCCTGGCAGGCGGTCAGTGCTGCGGCGGTGTTACGGCGGTACGTAACATGCACCTCCATGAGACCGCCGCAGCCCATTCCTGCACGATATGGAATGCACAATGTCGGTCATTCCATAGCGTGCAAGAACCGGGGGTGCAAATGTACAGGGAGGCACAACATGTGCCCCCCTGCATGCACCCCCTGGCCCCGGAGTGGCACCTTAGTTTCCTCATCGCCACCCTTTTCATGATGGACTCACCGCCATGAAAAGGAGGGCGGTGAGGAAACTCTTAATATGCTCAGCAGTGCAGCAGCGGCACCGCCAGCATATTATTTCCTCTGACCCCTGCGCCACCACCACAGAATTATGGATCCCCGGTGGTAGCAGCGGTCCAGTCGCGGTTGTAATATGGCGGGTGGCCCGCCAGTCTGGCAGTCCATGGACTGTGACTGCGGTCGTAATCAGCTCCTTAGACTTGACTCAAAGTTAAGGCAGAAACAGCCACTTGGAGGACCCATATCACTGTATTTGCTGGAGGCACTGATTCTGGTCTGACAATGTGTACCCAACAGAAGTAAATGTGAAGAAACAACACGGCCCTTCACTCAGCTGGGGCACTGTGATACTGGGAAAAGAATGTGTCCCTGGTTGTGGCCTTATGACACAGGCATGTAAATGTTCAACTAACGGGAAAATATGAAGGACTAGCATGGCACAATAACCAACTGCTGCACTGCAATACTGGCACGGAAATATGTACCCAGCAAGGACATTAAGATACCAGAATGGCAAAACGAGGAGGGGCAATAGTGGAGAACTTGGCGTTGCACTGTAAAACATTAAGGCACTGTGATACTGGAATTGAAATGTGACAAAGGTCCACCCATGTGTATCAACTTGACATTGTGAGTCTAGTTTGGGAAAGTACAGTCAACTGGGTAAATGTGACATGATGGTAATGTGTACCTAACTGAAAAAAATATTTAGAACCTGCTCTAGCACTGTATTTTTATTTATTTAATCGAGTTAACCACGGATAGCCAAGCTTCAAGATGGCTGCGCCTGATGGGGGCTCCGGACGCGCTACATCCTCAGGCCAGTGATGCCCTGATGGGAGCAGAGGGTAAGGTTTTGGGCAGTAGAGGAGTCACTCTGAATGGGCAGGGCTCTGACTAATGACATCAATGGGTGGTATATGGCCACCAAGATCCTCCACCCCAGTTCTGTGTCGCAGCATCACTGATTGCAGAATGGCGGCGCCTGCCTAGTACGTTCTAGCCTTGGAGGTCTTACTGTGCTACTACTTGAGACCATTCTGGCAGTACCAGATTCCAGGGGAAGTCTCTGGTGGGACGGCTGTGGAAGTGGCCCGGGGTGCAGAGGAGCAGTGCTGTTGGGAGAGTTGCAGTGCAGCTTTCTCAGAGAGGAGAAGCAGGTGGCGCATGCCCTCACCTGTGTGAAAGTGCAAAAGACTACAATCCTAGAGAGTCTTTTGGAGGACTTTGTTTGATCTGACAGTCACACCCCTTTTCAGATTAGGTCTTTTAATTTGGAAATTATGACCTTTGCTATTAGACACAAATTCTATTGAGAATGGCTGGTGATCCACCACCACACAATCCAACTTTAGGCTATGTTTGACAGTTGTAGCTTCATGGATTAGTAAGAACTTACAAAGGGAGAATGGCGGTCTGAAGTGGCTGTGCTGAGGGCCTCGCGGAACCCTACGAGGGGCCCTAACAAAGCTAGGAAAAGGAGCAGCCCAGTACTGGTGGAGCTAGGAAACATGAGACGAAGGAAATCAACTATGAAATAGGTAGCAAAGAAAGGGACCTTGAGAATGTGATACTCTGGGGTTTATCTCTTCCACATTAATGCGCAAGCAAGAACTGTAAAAAATGTGGAGAAGGAACTTAGTGCTGCAGGGGTGGAAGCCTCCATGTTGTTTACAGCCAGAGTCCGGTGACAGATATCCCGTCTGCTGAAATATAAATCCCATTACATCCTATGGGATTTATATTTCGGCGGACGGGATATCCGTCACTGTTGTGGCAGAGTAACCCGTCCGCCAAGATCTAAATCAGGCCCTCCATGTCAGAGATGGAAGGAAATATAAAAGTACCAGTACTCACTATCCCATTGTACCTGTTGCTACCAAGAAGTGCCGGTTGTCTTCCATAAAAGTATTGCGACCCCGCTGAGACATGCCAGTACTCACTATCCCATTGTACCTGTCCCTCCCTAGAGGTGCCAATACTCATCCATTAACAGTATTACAACCCGCTAAGAAGTGCCGGTACTCACTATCCCATTTCACCTGTCACTACCTAGAAATGACAGTACTCTCCTATTAAACGCTTTGCACCACTGTTCAGAAGTACTCTCCCTTTCAAATGAAAGGAGAGCAGGTACTCAGTAACTGATAGTACCTGTCCATTTAAAGCACTGACTTTCAGCAGAGTTGAATAAAGCAAAACATGTTATTCAGTGATGTGATAGCAGTGATTGGTTTTATTATTCTGAGTGTTGTAAAGAGCCCTTTCTCGACATGGAGGCTTTTTTGTTGTTCAGCCCCTCCCCTCTTCCCAGATACGGGGAGCGAGGGGGCTGGACACTCCTTTACTTCCCAGTGCACAGTGACAGAGATGTCAAAATATAAATGTTAAAACAGTGTAATTATTCAGGGGTGTTTTCTAACAGGATATACTGTGTTTCTGATTCCTCTGAGTTGTGTATACACATTGTCACTGCTTTGAATCTGTTAACAAAATATGTAAACTATCATTTATTGATATCATGCTGAGCATGGCACAGAAAAGGCACTATGCTGTGCTGGGACAGCTGAAGTGTTCCTGCATTTAGAACCATGTGTCAGTGATGAATCTCTAAACGTCCAAACCTCACTTGGTACTAAGGCTGGTGGGCGCTATATTAGAGTCTTCGTTGGAAGAAGGGAACACTCACTGTCAGAGGCTGAGTTTACTGCCCGGTTAGGAGTTATATGTTTGCCTGAAAGAGAAAGATACCAATGTTTTTTGCATGCTAAGCTTGTCTGTACATCTTTCTGCACTATTGAGCGGCTCCAAAATTACACTCACATTTACAATCAGCTTTAATGCTGAAGGTAAAAAACAGTGGAAAATGCAGACTATGTAGAAATCATCCAATCAAAGCAGGTGCCTCTGCCATTTGTTGATATCATCCACTTTTGACATGACGTGTAAATCAGGGGCATAGATACACCAAAAGCCCACATTTTATTCGCACCAGGGCCCATATCACGGATAGGGTGCGCTGCCCTTTTTTGAACATGGCACACCTTATACTAGGTGCACCAAGCGCGGACATCAAGCGCTGAAATCTGGGGGAGTTACTGGACAGGGAATTAAAACATAAAGACCGAGTACATAAGGTCACCTCATCCTCCTTTCATGCTCTTAGGGCGATTAAGAAGATTGAAAAATTCTTACCCTTTGATCTCCTAAAAACAGCAGTCATTGCACTTGTGCTAGCAAGTCTTGACTACTGTAATAGTCTTTACCTAGACCTGCTGAACGGTTCATTAAAAAAATCACAAATTCTCCAGAATACTGCTCCTCGGTTCATCTGAAAATTCCAAAATCTCAATCAGTGAAAACAGCCATCAGCACACTTCACTGGCTCCCAGTCAGGGAGCGCATTATTTTCAAGGCCTTGTGTATGGTCCATAAGACCCATCGTGGACAGGGCCCATCCCACTTCAAGAAGAACCTTAGGTGGTCCACCCCCGGTAGGACCTTGTGCATCAGCTCTGCGAGGCACTTGATGCTGCCAGCTTTCAAACCTTCCTCCTGGGGCAGCAGAAGCCTTTTCAGATCCACAGACCTACATTGGAACCATCTTCCCTATGAATTGAAAGCAGCAACATCACTCTCTGTCTTTAGGAAATCCATGATAATGTGGGTTTTCATCCAGTAAATAAAATAAATAATAACTGAGCTTCACCGTCCCCTTGTTCCGCATAGTGCCAAGACGCCTCTGTGTAATCGTTGCGCTCAATAAGACCACTCATTCATTCATGGGCAATGTGCCTTACACAATAAATGCACTGCCCTCAACACAGTTGAAAACTGGCACATGCACTGGGGGCACTATAATATTGAAAGGGGGACTGTTCGTTCAAGCAGACGTGCTGGCTTCCAAAAGCAGGCAGCAACACAACTTCCATTTGAAAGGGATGCAGAGGTCAGTGAGTGACTGACCCACCCTCCAAGGGGATCTCTGGGGGCCAGAGTACACACTTTTCCTCCCTCCAAGTGGAGCCCGCAGGGTGCTCACTGACTGTGCACCACATTTATGTGGCACACAGTCAGTATGCCCCCTGATGGCTACTTTGCCTCTGCACCCATTTAACACAGCCAGGTCTGCACTGCATGTCTGGAGACATGATCTGTATTTCAGAAGAGACTGTACAAGCGTCTGCGGCCACTTCTGTAATACGAAAGTGTGCCAGTGGTGCAAAACACAGGTGCACACATCCGTTGCTCCCTGGGGACACTTTTAAAATGGCCCCAGGTGCTTTTGGACCTTATTTTACAAAGTGCTCTAAATAAGGTCCTAAAATGCAAACAAATTAAGAAAAGTGCCTTTAAAAGTCATGCCCTTGGGATGCTGCACAACATCAACTGACCAGGAGAGCAGTGCTGCATTCAGTTTCTAAGTAGCCCATCGCCCTTACCTCCATGATGGGGCTGGATGCCAGGACTTTTTCTTCAACATTTGTCTCATTGGCAGAGCCCCCAACTGTGGCAAAATACCGCATGGCATATTTGGCAGACACGGTTTTGCCGGCACCAGATTCGCCGCTGACTATGATGGACTGGTTCTTCTCGTCCCTGCAGGAAGAAGCAGAAAGAGAGGCGGTCAGTCTGCAGCTCCCAAACCCCAGTCCTTTTGCTTACATTCATTTCACTTCACTCTTCATTCCTCTTATCCTGTCCTAAATTTCCCAAAACCCCCCAGAAATTATTACAGCTCACAGTTGTCACAACCATAGCTATGAAGATAGCGTGTGTCGTGCTCCTGGCTTTGAGAAGAAGTGAGGGACAGTTTCATCTATCCTGTCATTGTAAAATATTGCTGCAATTTACATGTTATACTGCTGTATTAAAACTTTGTAATATATTGAAAAGGCTGCTTCTGTGGTAACTTAGAAATATGGAGAGGAGAGAGAGGGTTTTATAAATGGCTGCCCTGCTCGCTCCTTTTACCGCCTACTCCAGCTACATCTGCTGTGCTGGTGATCTGGAACACAATAAAACAGCCGATGTGCTTGCAGATTACAAATGCTGGAGTTTATAGGAGTGATGTGCCCTCTGAGGCAGTCCGCGGGCATCCAGCGTGCAGGGCATCGATGGTGTCTGGTCACCTAGGGGTAGGACTGGATTAGTACAGGGCCCTGTCATGGTGGGCTCTGCTGGCTCAGTGAAGAGCATAGCGCCTGTTTTTATGCACCTGCAGTGCATAAAGTCAATAAATGTAACCTGATACTGCTGCATTATTTTAGACACCACAGCTCAAAAACAGAAAGAGGCAACCCTTGCTCACGGTTTCCGAGCTTTACTGTCTGAAAATGAATCTCTAATTTGGAGAAATATCAGGTTAAATGAACTGCAGGTGCATAAAAACAGGAGCCCGGCTCTTCGCTGAGGCGGTGAGGCCCATCAAGATACGGCCTCACGCGTCCTTGCAGAGCAGATCCACTGTGCACCTGGGAACGGCTTCACAAAGCAACCATACAAAGTCAAAACTTTACTCTGCCATGGTTACTCCAGGTTTTCAATAAATTTTTCAAAATTCATAAAGAATCCAATGGGGCCTGAAAATCTTCCCAAGTATTATGTATCCAGGAGTACTCAAATGTGTAACTCATCCCACAAGCGGAAATGTCTCAGGTGTACATTCTGCTTGTGGAAATGTATTACAGTAGTGCATTTACACTTTTATCTTCATGGGGAACATATTTCTGCCATGGAAACCCCCTTTTTACAGCCCCATTAATTATAAGGATGTTCCCTTCCCCAACCCCATATGTTGTAATTTCTTTACATATCACATTGTCAGTCAGTGGTACCCAGGAATCAATGTAATCCATGTAGGTGTTTATGAGAAAAATGTCTATCTTCTCTGTAGCTAAGGCATGCCAGAACTTGGTCCAGAATATAGTTGGGGAAGTAGTCCATGGCCAGACTGGCCATTCTATCACGCTGACATTCCTTCAGTAGGGCGCCAGCTAGGGAGCTGCTATCAGAGCAGCCATGTCTGCCATGACTCAACCAGGCCCGATGGCACCATTCTAATCCCAGTCTCCTCAGTGTGAGGTTAGTTAGAATACTTTTATGAGGGGTCATTTTGGCTTCCAGTCCAGCCCTGAAGGAGTCTGCAAAGAATTCTAAGCTGATACAATCATTTTTATGATGCTTATTATATTGGCATCAGTCAAATTTAGAGGTTACTATTGTGATGTCTATTACGGAATTAAAGCCCACTGTTGAGGGCTACACCGATTGTTAAAGGCCCTGAACCCGTGCTTCACAGAGGGAGAGGACCTTTAACAACCAGTATAGCCCGGGGCCGAAGGGCTATTATGCTATTAGAACATTCCACCCACTGAGATCAGAATGTTCTAAATTAAAAAGAGAGAAACAGAAAGACAAACATTGGGATGTTGGGGCAGAAGGTCTGTATCAGCCATTTTTGGCCCGAAGCCACTGTATTGTCTTCAATCACTCTCTCAACCTTCCAATGTCCTGATTTCGCTTATGTGTCTTTTATATCTGTTTGATGTTCAGCATAAAGTCAATAGCTAGAATGTTTGAGTGTATTATTCAAATGATTTGCTGGGACTCTTGTAAGTAGAACAGCCGATGAGCCTCTCTCTTCCTGCACCCGGCTGGAAACAAATCTACTCCTTATACTCCCTTTCTCATTCCACCGGCAGCAGCCAGAAGCATTACCACGAGAGCGGACAGTGTCTTGCGCCTTTAATAACGGCAAACATAGTTCTTCACTTTATGGAAATCACAAGTCATTTATTCATTTTCAATTTTATATGGTGCAAACAAGCCCCAAAAGGGTATCTGAGCGCTTTAAACAGGAACAGTTGGGGGTGTGGCCAAGATGGCGGCACGGTAGGACGCGGACTTCTGCTCCTCCGGCCCCGTCAATTCATCCGCCTTGTATTTGCCCCATTCCCCGCACTGCAATCGGCGGGACTCTGAAGCGCACGGCCTCCTGACCCAGCCGGTCGCTCACCGAGGCAGAACCCTGTGCGCCTGGGCGCTCCTACGGGACTTCTCTGCTGACGGCGCTGGGGCACTCGCGGCCGAGACGGAAGCTGCGAGACCGCCGCCTAGACGACCCCCGCCCCCAACGTGGCAACGCGGGCCCTGCGGGCGCCGGATCTCCCGCTACACATCGGCGGCTGCCCACGTCAATACCCGGAGGCCCCGGGTCCCGGGGTCTGCTGTGCTGTGGCTGCGGCCTGTCGTGGGGCCGCCATTTTGATATCGCCCACGCTTTGGCCTGAAGTGAAGCCGGCCGCCCCCAGTAGCCCAGCGGCGGCGGCGCCCGACCTACAGTGAGACTTGACGAGGACCGCGCCCGGCCGAGGGCCCTCACGAGTGCGCTCTCTCCCACGCGCACTGAGGCACGGCGAGGTATGGGACCGGAGCCGCCCTTGTACATCGCGGCGGCCTGCTGAATGGCGGAGAGGCGACGCTGGAGCTTCCCCTACACGACCCAGGGGTGAGTGGTCTGCGGTGGCCCTAACTGCATTGGGCCCTGGCTGCATGGCTACCACCGGTGACTCGCCCTGCGACCGGCAGCTGAGGGCTCTCTAGAGACTTTTGCGGTACCAAGGTGCTGGAGGTTGGCCCCCTGAGTGCGCCCACGTGGCTCCTGCGGGGTAGCAGCGGATGGTGGTGGCCCCGGGATAGACCGCCGACACCTTCCTTCCGCGATGTGGGAGTGAGCGGGCTGCTCTGGCGGCAGCGAGACCTGGTCGCTCGATCACGGCGGGCGGCGCGTCCCGCGCCTGGCAGCTGATGGACATCTGGTGAGTTGCGCGCGGCCCTAGTGCTGAAACTCCCATCCTATGGCGTACCCACTCAGCTCTTCTCTGGCTGACCCTGGAGCTGGAGAACTTGGCACAGTAGCGTCTTGGCTCGACTGGCTCCCCACGCAGAATAGCCCGCAGGACCCAGATCAGATGCAGAGGGGGAGCACCCCTGTGTGGCGGCTGGCCCACGACGCCCTTCAGCACGGCGGAGTAGAGTGTCCCTGAGACTGACCCTGCAGGGAGTACCAACGGGGCCTCCTAACGAGCCCACGAGACTAGGCGGCCCCCTCATGCCCCGCCCTACGCTGCCTCAGGACCGGACCCGGACTCCTGGCGTGACACCATACCGAGGGTGACATTTTTAGCTGACACGCACTCCCGTAACCCCTCCCATACATTGGGGTGCAACGATGGCTTCAGCCCGCGCAAGAAAGGAGAAGTCCCTGAAGGAACTCTTGCTTAAGCAGCCCGGGAATGTGGAGACATCCCAAGGACTCTCCAAAAATCAGGGGCACGCAGACGCGTTCGCAGAGGCAGATAGCCCAGCAACGAAGGCCTTCATGCTGGAATTATTCTCTGCCATCAAGGAGGATATAATGGAGCTGAAGAGCCAGCTAGCATCAGATCTCAGGGAGGTGCGCCGAGATGTCGACGAAATAGGCGAAAGAGTCGCCGTCCTGGAAGAACACGAACTGGCGAGAGATTACGATATGCATCAACTACAGCAGGAGGTCCTCCGCCTACGGGACCAGAATATAGACCTCCAGAACTACGCGGAAGATCTCGAAAACAGATCCCGTAGAAATAACATCTGAATCCGAGCAATACCCTGGAAGGCGGAGGGGGAGGATCTACGAGGCTATGTCTTGTCCCTATTCCAGCAAATCTTGGGCGGTGATGGCACTCAAGAGGTTCGGATGGACCGGGTCCAACGTGTGGGCCTACCTAGAGGCGACAAGGCCCCCCCGCCCAACGTCCTAGTCTGCGTCCATGATTTCCAGCTTAAAGAACTGATCCTACGCAAGGCCAGGGGGACCGAACTGATTCAGTTTTGAGGGCACACTCTGGCACTCTTCCAAAACCTAGCAGCGTCAACTTTGGCCAAACGTAGAGAATTTCGAACAGTCACCTCCTATCTTCGGGATAAGGGAATACCGTACTCGAGGGGCCATCCCTTCCGAATCATCTTTAAACATCAAGGGAAGTTGAGGCAGATGCGCTCCCTGACCGACACCATGGATCTAGTGGGACTTGCGGCAGACACGACTCCGACACCGAACAACAGTCCCTCAACTCGTGAAAGGAAACGACTTCCCCGGTGGCAGACTGTCGGCAAACCCTCGACCTCCACAAAGCCAGGCCCAGAGGAAATGGCAAAAGAACGAGATGCAGTGCTATCTACCCTCTCTCAGACCCAAGACCCCCCGTGTACCCCGTGAAGCATTCAACTATATCTTAAGGGAATGGTAGTACTGTGACGGAGCCGGAGGAGCTCTAAAGTGGTCCACTTTCCCCAACTTCCTAGACTTCCCTCTGTGGCGTGCATGCCATCTGGTCTTCTGTTCCTGGAAGGCTCATTCTCCCCTGCTCTCATACACGAGACAGACTTTCGTCTCCTATTCTTCTTTACTGACCCAAGCTTTTGTAGGGTATCGGTGGTCTTTCCGTAGGCCACTTCCGAATACTGCCCTCCTTTGGAACTATGCCCGCTCGGGCTGGACATTTCACGTTGTGTTCTTGTTGGGGTTTTTGTCCTTTTTGTTGGGGGATCTTCCGTATCACACCTAGGGACTATTACCTCCCCGTACGGGCCCACGCATGCACCATCCTGCCTCCTGCGCACCGCTCCCGGCGCACTAGAAGACCACCAGGCCTGTTCCCCACCAGTACCGATGCCTAGAGACCTGAAAATTATCAGCCTTAATGTCCGTGGCCTGAACCCCCCCACGAAGCGCACAGCGATTCTTTCACTCCTCGAGCAGACCGAGGGCGATATCTGTCTGCTTCAGGAGACTCATCTACTAGCTAAAGATACTCCTCGCATGCGCTCCCGACGCTTTCCACGCCAATTTTGGTCCTCTGGGGTGACAAAAAATAATGGGGTGGCCATACTACTGGGGGCTAAATTTGAGGGCAAGGTCCTATCTACCCTCTATGAATCCAAAGGGAGGGCCTTAGCACTTCGGATCCAATGGGGCCCCACAGTCTTCACCCTTCTTAACATATGTGCCCCCAATTCACAGCAGGAAGCTTTCCTCCGCAGGCACTTAACTGAAGGGCTGGCCTCTCCTGACCCAGCATTAATAGTAGGGGGGGACTTCAACCTAGTAATGGATAACGAGAAGGACCGATCAGGGCAACGCCATACACAGATAGGGGCCCTCTCCCCTGAAGGGAAGCGCTGGCTAGCAGAGAATGGCTTGCATGACGTCTGGCGCCTGCGCCATGCAGACACGCGCGACTACTCCCATTATTCGGCTGCACATAAAACCTGCGCGCGACTAGACATGTTTCTGGTTTCGAATGCGCTTCTCCCGAGGGTACAGGACGCTTCAATAGCAGTGCGCTCCCTATCGGATCATGCGCATGTCTCACTCTCCCTGCGCTCTGATGGGTTTGGGCACGCTCCCTCTAGATGGCGGCTGCGCCAAGGCCTTTTACACTCCCCTGCTGTTGTGAAGGAAGTGCGCGACAAGATCACGAATTACCTCCAACTCAATGACAATGGTGAAACGTCCTTGGCTGCAGTATGGGATGCGCTCAAAGCGGTACTGAGAGAAGAGTTTATGGCCATTTCCTCTGCGGAGGCCCGTAGACGGAGGGAAGCCCGCTTGGAGCTGGAGCAGGGGGTGGCGGAACTAGAGGCGATGCACAAACGCACAGGGGCTCCACGGGTATGGTGCGCGCTCGAAAAGAAGAGTACACTTCTCAAACACTTAGATTTGGACAGGGCCGAATACGCCTTGGTTCGCCTGCGACACAAGTTCTATTTGGGAGGGGACAAATGCGGGAAACTGTTGGAACAGCGGCTGCGTGCCAGAGCTATAGCGGGGTCCATCTCTTTTCTCAGAAACTCTGCTGGAGAGGAACTTCATCAGGACTCCCAGATTGTCGAGGAGTTCCGATCTTTCTATTGCGCTCTCTACAGCCCCGACCAGCAGGATACCCCCGAGGCTAGGGATTACTTAATGACTAGCAAATTCACCCGTCTCCCGAAGGCGGAAGCAGACCCTCTAGAAAACCTTATTCGAGTAGAGGAGGTTATCTCCGCCATTGCTAAACTGAAGCTTGATAAATCGCCTGGGCCCGACGGCTATCCAGTCCTTTTTTATAAAACGTTTTGTCACGAGCTGGCCCCCCTCCTCACGCGTTTATTCAACTCCTTCCAAGACAGCGGAACGATGACAGAGTCGATGGGAGAGGCAGCGATTTCTGTCATCCTCAAGCCCAATAAAGACCCAAGCCAATGCGGTTCATACCGCCCAATATCGCTACTCAACATCGACGCGAAACTGTTCACGGGCATCCTATTGGCGCGGCTGAATCCCCTCATGGCAGGTCTCATTGACCCTGACCAAGCGGGATTCATCCCCACCAGGCAAGGGAGCGACAACACCAAACGCCTTCTACACCTCATTGATAGTGTTCACCGCTCTCAGGTAGGTGCAGTGCTTTTCTCGGTCGGCGCGGAGAAGGCGTTCGACAGAGTTAGCTGGCCATACCTGTTCGACGTCCTCCGAAGCTTTGGGTTCGGCCCTCGCTTTCTCACGTGGGTACAATGCATATACCAAGCCCCCCGCGCATTTGTCAGAGCTAAAGGGGTCTCCTCAGCTCTTTTTCGGATTGCTCGGGGGACCAGGCAAGGTTGCCCCCTCTCTCCCCTTTCATTCGCCCTATACATGGAACCCCTTGCACAGAACATCCGGGACCATCCAGACATCCAGGGCCTTAAATTTGGGGGCGACCACCATAAGGTTAGCCTCTATGCTGATGACATCATCCTCTCTCTTGCGCGGACACTTACCTCCCTCCCTGCGCTGGTAGAAGAACTTGAGACTTTTGGCCGGATATCGGGCTTTAAAGTGAACCTTAGCAAATCTCAGGTCCTAAACCTATCCCTACCGCAACCGCAGGCCGAGGACCTTCAACGGTCCCTTCCCCTGCACTGGTCCCGCGACCCTATTCCTTACTTGGGCATCCTGCTGACCCCCTCACTTCCACGCACCCTGGGGGTGAACTACTCAGCTCTGGTGGCCCAGACGCGAAAAGCCCTGGATGGGTGGACTAAACACACTCTGTCGTGGTTCGGACGCATTGCGGCGGTCAAGATGATGGTCTTACCGCGCATCTTGTATCTATTCCAGACCCTCCCGTTGGCACCACCGACCGGCACTGTGCGGTCATTGCAATTAGCGTTGAATACCTTTATTTGGGGAAACAAGAGGGCACGTCTCACGGTGGCACAACTTTCGCGCGCCTGAGACGACAGCGGGGTGCGGCTACCCCTCATTCATAGGTACTTACAGGCAGCGCATCTACGATACGTGCTAGGGTGGAATCGCCCACTCTCGGAGAAGCACTGGACCTTCATTGACCAGGCGGTGGCGGGTGCGAACATTTGGCGTGAACTCTGGCTCCCTCGCCGCCTTCGCGCTTGCGGCCTATATTCCTCTCCGATCACGGCAGCCACCATGAAAGTCTGGGACAAAGCAGCGCTGGCGAAAGGCCTCACCACATTCCCCTCCCCGATGACTCCCCTCGTAGACAACCCGGACTTCCCCCCAGGTGTCAAGTCCGCTGTCGCACAGCGATGGAGAGAGGCGGGCTGCAAGCGATTAGGCCATCTTTTCGATCTTAAGGGCATCATTCCGTTTAACCGTATCTGCCTCGATCTCGACCTTCCCCGCTCAGATGAATATTATTATTTACAACTGCGACACTGGGCCACATCTCGGGCCTTCCTTTCGCAGGCATCTCGCACTCTTACCCCTTTTGAGCAGTGGGTGGCGAAGAAAACAGACAACAAACACCTCATATCGGAACTGTACACGCTCCTTACGCCACGACAGACGGGGACTCGTACTCGGGGGCAACTCAGATGGGAGGCGGAACTAGGTAGGGCCCTCACAGATAAGGAATGGGATAACATCTACTACAGAGCGCATCACACAGCCTATAATACGGCAGGGACAGAATCCGCGTTTAAAGTCGCTGCTTATTGGTATCTCACTCCGGCTAGGATACACCAATGGAACAAAAACCACACCGAGGAATGCTGGCGCCGCTGCGGGTTATCTGGCTCTCTAGCGCATCTACTCTGGCACTGCCCGCGGCTGGAGCGATTCTGGGAATTGGTTCTAAATGATATTGATGAGGCTTTCGACACTGAGATTCCCCGCTTTCCAGCTTACACCCTACTAGGCCTATCAAACCCTATCACCTTCCCTCTGCTGTCACTGCGCGGTAGGCAGATAGCACTGGCTCGTCTTGCAGCGCGTCAGGCGATCCTCTTACACTGGGGTACTGCCACGGTTCCAGATCACTTGGCCTGGCTTCACAGGCTTTGGATGACCTTGGCAATGGAACGGCTTTCATTAATCCAAACTCAGAAAAGCGAGAAATATGCTGAACTTTGGGCACCATTCATTTCACTACTATCGAAAGATCTCAGAGAGGTCACCTGCCCCAAATTGCTGCAAGTTCTTCACTTAATACCCCCTACTGAGAATTGCACTGATCCCAGATAGGAGAAGCGGGCACAGGTGGGCAGGCGGATGAGGGCCCCTCTACAGCTCCGGCACTTAGGTACGGAATCCGCCCCCATTTTTTCTTTTCCCCTTTTCTTTTCTTGTTGTTCTTTCTTGCCGGTGGGAGGGTGGGTGGGCGGGAGGGTGGGGTTCTTTTCATTGTTGTTTCTTCTTACATATAGAAGCTGGTTGCATGCCACCCGGGTGCTCAGACGGTATAGACCGCTCGGACTCGCTAGCCTTGACTATGCTTGTTGCCTGCCTTCGGGATGTTGGCCTTATTGCAGCACCTCTTGTACACCTTTGAATGCATTGTTTGTAGCCGCCGGCCCCTGTGGTTGTAGGCAGAAGGCTGTGTACAACTAAAGAGTTGCTTTCTCAAATGTCTAATAAAATAGATTTGTTCCATAAACAGGAACAGTTACTATTGCACACAAGAAGCTCACAAAAGAGCAGTTACATGGGATGCGAAGTATAACAACAGTGTACCCCGTTACATCAGGTTAAACAGACGCCTGGCACATGATGGTCATCATGTCTATTTGTCCACAACCTCTTCAGAGGACATGTCAGGCATGGGGAAGGAGGATCTCTAGAGGTATAGAGAGACTTTGGAACCATACTCTGTGTTAAAGGTAAAATCAGTATATAAATATATAAATATATATATATATGTATATATATATATATATATATATATATAATATATATATATATATATCCTACTGGCGGTCGCCAGTAGGTAGTTATAGTTAGGACCTAGTTTCCATAGGAAAAGCGTTTTTTGTTTTCCCAATAACTTTGGCGTCGTTTGACGAATCTTCGCGGAATTTTTAAAACTAGTGGGGCGCTCCGGTCAGCTCCTGTCTTTAAAGTTGTGGGGTGATTCGTCAAGCGGGGGCCGAGAAAAAAGGGGGGTCCCGATGGTATTTTCCACAGGAAACTTTAGACATAGCTACAGCTCGAACTGCTGAACGGAATTACACCAAATTTGGCAAAAAGGTAGGTCTTGGTTCAGAAAGATCCCTTTTGTTAAACGGTGTAAATCCGTTCAGTAGTTCCTGAGAAATTAGAAAAAGAAAAAGTTTCGATATCTATGGCCGCGGTGGATTCGCGAACCCTCCCGAGCACGAGCTTCACTCTGATTGGCTGCCAACACTCCAAACCAGGAAGTGTTGGCAGCCATCTTGTGACTCAGTAGAACCGAGTCACTTGAAAACAGTAAAAAAAGGTTAAAAAAACAAGAAAAGGGGGCAGGGTAGAAACACCCTGACCCCCTAGGCCTGCTCAGGGGGTCCCACAAGGATCCCCAGGGCCAAAAAAAGAATTTTTTTCTATAATTTCGGCAGAATTAGCGTTGGGGTCGCGAACCCCGCCGAAATTATTTAAAAAAATAAAGCGCGGGCTCCCGCGCTTCATTTAAATGAGGCCCCCGGGTGGGCCAGTTCCCAGGGGCAGTGCACAAATAATAATAGCGGGGGCCCGCGGGGGCCCCCGCAGCCCCGGGGACCGCCACCTCCCGGGGCTTTAGAAAGAAAAATGTGTGGGGGGGTCCCACCCCCCCACGCTGCCCCGGGGACCGCCACCGCCCCAGGGCTTTTTTAATTGTATGCAGGGGGCACGCGGCCCCCCCCGCAGCTCCGGGGACCGCCACCTGCTCGGGGCGGTTTAAAAAAAAAAAAAGAAGTGTGGGGGGGCACCACCTCCCCGGGGCTTTCTAAATGAAGGGAGGGGGTCTTTGCGGCACCCCTCCAGGAGCCTTCGATGGCCCTGGGGACCGCCACCCCCCAGGGCCGGCTCCTACAGTGTCCCGGGGTGCCCACCCCCGGGACACTGCTGTTTGCTATGGCAGGGCGGGAGCCGTGCGGCTCCCGCCCTGTCATAGCAAACACTATTTTGGATTTTGAAGCGAGAGCAGGTTTCTGCTCTCGCTTCCAAAATCCAAGCAGATTGCTTTTCCACAAGGGGAGTTGCATGTCAGCAGCTCCCCTTGTGGAAAAGCAATGCCGGCACCCTCAGGAGGCGGGGAGCCGGCGGGACCGTGGGGGCATTGGGGCTCCCCCCACGGTCCCAAACGGAGTGGCCAGGCCCCGAGGGATGGGGTCCCCGGGGCTAGAAGTGGCCCGGGAAGGGGGCCACGCGGCCCCCCTCCCCCCAAAAAATAAATTAAAAAAAAAAGGAAAGGCCAGCCCCGGGGGATGGGGTCCCCGGGGCCATAAATGGCCTGAGGAGGGGGGCCACGCGGCCCACCTCCAAATATAAAAAAAAAAAATTTAAATACTGCCCATGCCCCGGGGCCGAAAATGGCCTCGTGAGGGGGGCCACGCGGCCCCCTTCCCGTATTTTTTAAAAAATTAAACAAAATAGGGGTCAGGCCCTGGGGGATGGGGTGCCCAGGGCCCAAAAAATAGGAAAAGAAGGGGGTCCACACAGCCCCCCTTCTAAAAAATAAAACGGCATTGCGCCGGAGGCCCCGCCCCCTCAGTGCATCACTCTCTGCAAACGCGCCCCGTGGCGCGTTGTAAGTTGGGGAATTAATTCCCCTTGAATACTGGGGTACTTGGGGCCAACTAGCTCACCAGGTACCTCCAGTATGCGCCACAGAGCTGCGCTGCAGAGAGGTGGTCCGAGGCCACGCCCCTTTCTACACCTCTCTGCAACGCAGCTCTGTTGTGCTTACTGGAGGTACCTGGTGGGCTAGTTGGGCCCCAGGGGCCCTCAGGATTCAATGGGACTTAATCCCCCAACTTAAAACGCGCCACGGGGCGTGTTTGCACAGTGGTGAAGGGAGGGGGCGGGGCCTGATGTGACATGTGTGCAAACACGTCCTGTGGCGTCTTTTAAGTTGGGGGATTAAGTCCCTTGAATCCTGAGGGTCCCTGGGGCCAACTAGCCCACCAGGTACCTCCAGTAAGCGCCACAGAGCTGCGTTGCAGAGAGGTGTAAAAAGGGGCGTGGCCTTGGACAACCTCTCTGCAAAGCAGCTCTGTGGCGCTTACTGAAGGTACCTGGTGGGCTAGTTGGCCCCCAGGGACCCTCAGGATTCAAGGGAATGTAATCCCCCAACTTACAACGTGCTAGGGGGCACGTTTGCACAGTGGTGGAGGGAGGGGGCGGGCCTGATATAAGAAGTCAGCAATCCTGCTGTGTGGGACTTACTGGTGGTAATAAAAGGGATAGTTGGGCCCCAAGGTTGACGTTGGGGGCTAACTACTCCTCCTGTTACCTCCAGTAAATCCCACATAGTGGAATTGCTAAGAGGTGTTTCGGAGGCCATGCTCACCTTTCTCCACCACTCTGGAAACGCGACGGGTATGTTATAGTTAGAAATTAGCATTTAAAAAACCTTTGAAATTCACTGAAAAAACCATAGGTTTCAGGGACGTTATAGTTAGAAATTAGCATTTAAAAAACCATTGAAATTCACTGAAAAAACCATAGGTTTCAGGCACGTTATAGTTAGTTGGACATTTCTCTCGTACAAAACCATAGAAATTCCCCGTTATAGTTAGTTCAGCTAACTATAACTTGCGCACCCGCAATGCACTGCTGATGACGTCACATATTACATCATTCATGACATGGTCAGTGACATCACTGATGACATCACTGATGACATCTCAAATGACATCACTGATGACATCACTGATGACATCATCCACGTGAAAATCTGATGCACCTCCTCACACTCTAATATAACCTTTGATACACCCACTGTAAAATACAAACTACCATTTTCGAAACCATCGACACACCAATACCAGTTACTACATACGCACTCACTGATTCCTAGGTCTACACACACATCCACTCATTCACCCATACAATCACTCATACATGCAGTCACTCATCAATACAACACTATCATAAGCACTCATACACCTATACAGACACTCACACACCACCACTCATCCAGAGTTACTCACACACCTAGTCAGTCATGCAAAGAATCAATCACACTTCCATTTACTGACCTATACAGTTATACACACACCACATCACTTATTCAAACAGAAACAAATGCATACTTACTCTCTTATTCAATCACTGATACAAGTACACACTCATCCATACAGCCACTCTCACAATCACTGATTCTCACGTATAGTCATTTATATACTTCAACTCTCACATGCACTGCCTTTTACATATGTAGTTACTTGGACATGTACCATTGAGACATCCATTCACTCACCAACACACCCATACACACACTCACCCACCCATACAGCTGTTTCCACATGCACTCTTGAACCCATACACACAGTGAATCAACCACTCAAACATCTATGCACAGAGTCACACACCTCCCACCCACCCACACACACACTCAGGCACCCATACAAATACTCAGGCAACCAATCGATAACCCATATAGACACTCATGTAGCTACTGACCAACCCATGCAGCAGCTTATACAAAAACAGACAGACTGATACAGACATTCACACAGTTTAGTCAATAACCCATGCATTCAGTAAGACACGTTTAATCACTCACTTAAACAGTCAGTCACGCACCTACTAAATCCTCCATCCAGACACTTATACACCCACTCATTGTTCAATACACCTTGGCATATATATAATACATATTTAAACTTTAAAGAAAAACACAGTCACTGGATGATGTCATCAGTGATGTCATCAGTGATGTCACTGACCATGTCATGAATGATGTAATATGTGACGTCATCAGCAGTGCATTGCGGGTGCGCGAGTTATAGTTAGCTGGACTAACTATAACGGGGGAATTTCTATGGTTTTGTACGAGAGAAATGTCCAACTAACTATAACGTCCCTGAAACCTATGGTTTTTTCAGTGAATATATATATATATATATATATATATATATATATATATATATATATAGTAGCTACATATATATATATATATAGAGGTTTTGTAAAGTGTGATGTATTGCAGTTCTGTTGCTTCACAGAGCCTACTTCTTCCTAGGCATATAAGTGATCATAGCTTTCACTTTGACACCTTAGGGTTTCTATATCCAAGAGCTCAGTCCAGATATCCTATTATAGCGCTACAAAAGGTGATAATCAGTAACCCATTCTTTCATCCCCTCCCTTGCAAATATGGCAAGTATTTCTGCTGGGAATGTTCAAACTGCCCAGTCTAAAACGGATGTTTGTTTCTTGCAAGATGCTGCCATGTAGAACCAAGACCTCTTCACCCGCACATCACATTTCTAATCCAGGAACAGTTTGGATTTCCGAACAGTGGCATGAACCAAATGGAACAGGTGATATTTCCTTCTCACCCTTGCTGAATATTCCCACGTCATCCACGCCACTGCGTTGGCTGGACGAATGTTTGTCCTGCCTCTCCTCTAACCACAGAAACCTTCTGACGGGTAAATGATCTAGCCCTTCTCCATGGTGGCCCATGCGCTGAAAAGACTCCTGTTTAATCATTCTAGTAAGATGTAAGCTGAGCAGTGAGAAGGTGTTTTCTCAAATCTGGTCAATGCCTCTCCTGTTCTGTGCCGACGGTGTGACCTAGTGATATTCCTTTTTAGAATCTGTGACGTAAATGTGTTGAGAGAGCAGCAAGGGCTCTTTGTCCTTGAGCCCAACATTATTGAAGATGTTCAATGCCAAATTAGCTCCAAGGACATGATGATGGTATATTTTTGCAGCCATTTAATTGACCAGCTGAGCTGAGAGAGTCCCCTCTACCAGGAGCGACCTGAGAGACTGGTTCAATTAAAGGCTGCCTCTCAAACAACAGATCCACCAGTTGCAGAAAATAACAACTTTTAGCTGGTGATGCTGAGAAAGGCCCAATCTTAACTGTAACTGATGTACAAAGCAAACTCATAAGAGCTGTAGTATTGTCACACCCAGATCAATGCAACGTTATCTACGTCTGTGATCCACAGACAGCCTAAAACTCTAAAAAATATAAAACCAAGCAAGACTCTGCCTATATCTGAGAAATCATGACGATATTCCTGCAGCCATAAAAGAACTTGACTGACTTCAATCGATCTATAAGATCTTGTGAGTGGAAGGTCTCACCTACCACCAGAAACTGATCCCCCCTCAGATTGATTTGCCTCCTGGAATACAGGAGAAAGAAAGAAACATATTGGAATAACCTTTAGCGTGAAGGCACCTCACCTGTGACATCCTGAATCCCTAACTGCCTTCACTTTCATACTTAGCATGTTTCAAAAATGGAAAAAACAATTTTTTCAGTCAGACGTCATCAAAAGTGTGTTTTAATAGGACCACACACCCATTCTCGTACCCACCGGCTCCTTTAATGTTGCCTGAGTGTGTTCTCTGTAATGTTCCTATTGATGATCTAATGCAAGCTGTAACCTATTGTCTTTCCCTTATTGCCTTCCCTAGTCTAGCCCTCGTCTCCAATACAAATCAATTACATTTCCCCCTTACTGACGCCATGGAATACTGTGTTCTGTTTTTCCCTTCCTATTATGTTTGATGTCTGAGGAATTGTAATTTAAAACCCTCTTTAATGGTATAGTCAGATTTTAAATCACAATTCTGAAAATGCCACTTTTAGAAAGTTGGTATTTTCTTGCTGTCAGACCCCCACAATTTGCTGGCAGGGTGGCCTATTTTGATGAGGGGGGTGGAGCTGTCACCTGCCACACTTGCATTTCAAAGACACTTCCTCAGTTCACATACAAAGTACTTCACACTATTCTATTGTGCCTGCAGACAGACAGGGACCAGGACAGGGAGGCGGGATATTCAAGACATTTCTGCAGGGTGAAGACTCCAGAAGTTTCTTCCACTCCAAATTGGGCACCGGGCATAAAAGGGGACCCTCAGACCCACTCTGCAGAATACTTCTGGACCTGTGGATACTACAGAAGGACTACCCTTCTGCCAGAGGGCTGCCCAGATGCCTACCCTGCTGTCTGAGAAGGAAGACTAGACCTGCACCTGTCATCTCAGGCTACCTGAGTGACTCCAAGGGCTAGCGAGCTGGCCTCCTGTTCTGAGCTACAGGGACACAACAAGCTCCAGAGGTCTCTCTGCAACTGCCTAGCTGACCTGCTGCACTGGACCTGGCTGAGCCCTGCTGGCCTATGCTGGAGTGAGGTCTTGATCCCCAAGAGGTGCCTCCCAGGTCATGGACCCTTGGTGTGGCATTAGTGGAGCTTCTCCTAGAAGAAAGGGAGAAATCCTGACATTTTGGGATCTTCATTCGCACCGTGACCTGGCGGCCCGCGTCGACCACCAACGCAAAGTTCTGGTGAATCCAATTTTTCGCTCTACAGCGCCGACCAGCAAAGCGAGATCTGCACTTCACGCTACAGCATAGACAGCTGCGGTGACTGGCAACACAAAACTCAAGCTACGACTGTACGCCATGCTCTCCTTGCTATTCGCGGCCTCCTCTACCGCAAATGGAACTCTTTGCACTGGACTTTAGAAGGTAACTTTATACCTGTATCTGGCCCACTCTCCATCTCGATCGGCATGAACTTGTGACTTTCAATCTGTCTCGCACAACTAGATGACTGCGAGTGGCGCTTTGTGCTTTTAGGTGCTATGCTTCCTGAAATTCTTTGAAATTGCATCTCTCCAGTTCTACTGATTGGATTCTCGTCATTTTGATGTCAAATAATTTATTACATTTTACTCTATTTTGGTAAATTGGTGTGGGACTTTTCTTGTGTTGTGTTTTCACTAGATTACTGTGTGTGTTCTGCAAAAATACTTCACACATTGCCTCTAAGTTAAGCCTGACTGCTTTTGTGCCAAGTTACCCGAATTTAAGCACAGGTTAATTTAGTGACTTTTATGGTTCCCACTCAAAAGGATCAGGGCTGTTGCTTGAGAAGGACTCGCCAATCCCCTCAACCAGCAACCCATTTTCTCACACTGACCATGCACTAACCCTATCGCTTTTACCAACCTTTGCCCTGTCCCATTGCTGCATATTTTAACACCATTACCTAACAGATGTTTTAAGTAATCACATGCCAAATGCCTATTAAATGCTTTTTTGATGTGGCCCAGCAGAAATAATTTTAAGGACTTTTCATCAAAGTGGTTTCTCTGTAGAAATATTTTTCTCAATGGCATAAGGATTACACTAAACAAAAACCAAATACATTATTGTACAAAAACGAAAAAAAAAAAAATAGAGGTGCAGGAAGCTATTATCACTGCTACTTCTCGCCCTGGTTGTGATGACAGTTCTCAGTGCTAACCTGATCAGGCTTATGCATTGGAGATATTAAGGTAATAACAGGAGCATTAGTCATTGACCACACATACATACTCCGGGCAGTGGCCCCTGTACCAAAAGAGGAAATGTGTTAGCAAATAATAGAACCATGAGGTGTCACCCACCAAATAACCTACAGCCCATTACAAAACTCTCTCCTCTTTGACGGCAGTGCTTAATTTGAGCTGGTGGTTTCCAGTGCTCGGCACATAATAAGTGCCGGCACCAGCACTTAATTACCAGAACCTGCACTTATGATAGCTGCCATTTGGTGGCACTGTTTGTGTAATTTAAAGATGAGCAGAAAAAAAGTTGTTTGTTAATTCAATATACATTCAAAACAACTAATATCTGCAACTCAAACCATTCTTAAAGCTTTGGCGCCCTTGAACAGTCTGAATTGTCACACTTGTAGCAGTGTGATGGTTAGTAGTTGTGTAAGTACAGTGGCAATGTGTAGTGCAAACTGCAGTGGCCTGCTTACGAGGGCCCGGCACTTCTTTTTTTTTTTTTTTACAAATTAAGCACTGTTTGACCGTACACCTCAGCCTAGTCTTTGTTACAAACGTTTTTAAAGATTTATCCTGGACTACCGAAAGGCGCCCTGGTGCCCTACTAGTAGTAGAGTGTGAGCTACACCAGTGCTTTAAACAGGAAAAAATAAGTGCAGGTACTCATTAAAATGAGCTATGAGTGTGGCAAATGGGCGGGGCTAGGGACGGGGCTAAGGACAAGACAAATAAGACACTACTACTATGGAGTATTCATATTGCCCTTGATAGTAGTCTTTAATTCCGCGTATGTGCAGATTCCCTCTGCACATGTGGCACAAGACATATATAGTAATTAACCGCTAGTATGATGTCATGACCTTCAGAAATATGTATTCAGTCCATTGGAAGGGAAAGGTTAGACTGGATAACCATCTTGATGCCTCAGGAGATTCAGTGCCAATTTGCCAGGTTTAGAACCGCACATAATAATCAGCAGAATCTTGATGATGATTTCTATCCACTAGTACGTGAACTTGGCTTCGCTCTGTGTTATGTGGTCCAGTAGTGTATGATCTGGGGCCACTGAGTGGTTGATTTTGGCCCAACAGTGTGTGAAATTGGCTCAGTACTGTATGATCTTGACCCATGATGTGTTGTCCTAGGCTAGTAATCAGCGGACATGGCTCAAAACAGCTTGTTTTTAAGCCATCCTTATCTGATCCTGAGCCATTGCTGTGATTTAGGCCAGCAATAATACTGAACCATCGATTTACTATCTTGTGCCAGTGACGTGGGGACTTAGCTCAGCCCTGTCTGATCTTGGCTCAGTCATTTTAGATCTTTGCTCAGTGCTTTGTTTTTCACAGAGGACATAATGAAAAGATCAGGGTAAGCTGATGAAGACCACCATTTATTTCCTAATTGCATGCATGCAAAACCTCATGCAGGGAAGTTAAGATTATATGTCAACTTTTCCATGCTGTCTTCATTCTGATGAAAGCTAAGAGGAAAATACAGTTTTTGCAATGCATGTCTCTAAAACTATTAGGTATTCCCAATATGTTGTCAGGTATAGATTAGTATGTGTAATGTGAGTGGTCCTGGTTCTTCCACCTATCTTCCCCTACCATAGAAAGAGATTGAGGGTGCAGCTCACCCATCACTGCTTTCTCAACTTTTTCGGTTTAACCAGGCAACACCAATTCATACCTGTGAAGTCCTGGGCACCCACTCCCTTCAGCCCCACAGTGTTCAAGTTGTTCTCATTTTAAGGGTTTATTCTAATTTCCCCTTGCACGAAAGGAGCATTTTCATGAGTCACGTTGCATTTATATGGACTGGCCACATCAGCCCTGCCAAAGGATCCTTAGAACGAATTTGATAGATTTTGCAAGGGACACACTGCCATCACTGTGTGTGATATTAAACCTGGACAATCAATCAATCATGTCACTTATAAAGCGCACTACATACCCGCGAGGGTCTCAAGGCGCTGGGGGAAGAGGGGGGTGGTGCTGCTACTGATCGAAGAGCCAGGTCTTGAGGAGTCTTCTGAAGGCCAGTAGGTCTTGGGTCTGCCGAAGGTTGGTGGGGAGGGTGTTCCAGGTCTTGGCGGCGAGGTGGAAGAAGGATCTGCCGCCGGCGGTCGTTTTCCGGATGCGGGGGACTGTAGCGAGGGCGAGGGTGGTGGAGCGGAGCTGGCGGGTGGGGGTGTAGAAGCTGAGTCGTCTGTTGAGGTAGGCTGGTCCGGAGTTGTGGAGTGCTTTGTGTGCGTGGGTGAGGAGCTTGAAGGTTATCCTCTTGTTGACAGGGAGCCAGTGCAGGTCTCTCAGGTGGGGTGTGATGTGGCTGCGTCGGGGGATGTCGAGGATAAGACGTTCAGAGGCGTTCTGGATGCGTTGCAGCCGTCTCAGGAGCTTAGCCGTCGTTCCTGCGTAGAGGGCGTTTCCGTAGTCCAGCCTGCTGGTGACGAGCGCCTGGGTGACTGTTTTTCTTGTTTCGGTGGGGATCCACTTGAAGATCCTGCGGAGCATTCGGAGGGTGTTGAAGCAGGATGAGGAAACGGCGTTGACCTGCTTAGTCATGGAGAGGGTGGGGTCGAGGATGACCCCTAGGTTGCGTGCGTGGTCGGTGGGTGTCGGGGCTGTTCCCAGTGATGTTGGCCACCAGGAGTCGTCCCATGCTGAAGGGTTGGAACCAAGGATGAGGACCTCCGTCTTGTCCGAGTTCAGCTTCAGGCGGCTGGTACTCATCCATTCGGCGACGGCCTTCATTCCTTCATGGAGGTGGGCTTTGGCGGTGTGAGGGTCTTTGGTGAGGGAGAGGATCAGCTGGGTGTCGTCGGCGTAGGAGATGATGTTGAGGTTGTGCTGTCGGGCGACGTGGGCGAGGGGTGCCATGTAGATGTTGAACAGCGTTGGGCTGAGGGAGGAGCCTTGGGGTACGCCGCAGATGATCTTGGTGGCTTTGGATCGGAAGGGGGCGAGGCGGACGCTTTGTGTTCTGCCGGAGAGGAAGGATGTGGTCCAGTCCAGGGCCTTCTCTTGGATCCCGGCGTCGTGAAGGCGTGTTCGTAGTGTGTGGTGGCAGACCGTGTCGAAGGCGGCTGATAGGTCCAGGAGGATGAGGGCTGCTGTTTCTCCGTTGTCTAGCAGGGTCCTGATGTCATCGGTGGCGGCGATGAGGGCGGTTTCGGTGCTGTGGTTGCTGCGGAAGCCGGACTGGGAAGGGTCCAGGATGTTGTTCTCCTCGAGGTAGCGGGTCAGTTGTTTGTTGACGATTTTCTCGGTGACCTTCGCGGGGAACGGGAGCAGAGAGATGGGTCGGAAGTTCTTGAGGTCCTTGGGGTCTGCCTTGGGTTTCTTGAGTAAGGCGGTGATCTCGGCGTGCTTCCAGCTTTCCGGGAAGGTTGCTGTCTCGAAGGAGATGTTGATTATTTTCCGGAGATGGGGCGCGATGGCTGTACTGGCTTTGTTGAAGACGTGGTGAGGGCACGGGTCTAGCGGTGAGCCGGAGTGGATGGTGTTCATGATCTCGCTGGTGTCCTCGTCGTTGATGTTGGTCCAGGAGAGTGTTGTTGGCCAGTGTTATGTGATCCGACCACTGTGGTATACTGATTATTGATAGCACAGTATGTGAATTTATGCCATTGCTACATACTGGACAAGAGCTGTGTAATTTGTATGCACTTTGTGATACCTGGCCTAATTTTTGTGATACTGTCACAACGTTGAGTGATCTTGCCTACCACTTTCTATATAGGTGGACTGGGCCAACACTGTATATTGAGATAAGTGCTACTAATGCACCAACATTATGTACAGGGAATTGACTATACATCTTATTAAATGTTTACCAGCTTCGCAGAGAAGTAGATTGGATTGCACCTGATGTAGAGGCATGTGTATCTACAACACAAGACAGAAAGGCTTTCCACAGTTTGCCAGATGTAGTGATTGTATTAATGATTGTTATGAAGTTAAAGTGCAACTGGCATAATATTGAGTTGGTTCATTAAGTTAACTGAAAGTGCCCCTAGTTGTCTTCTCTGGTTGCTGCATTTGAAAACGCCTGAAGAGGCCCAGACTGGATGTAGCTGCACACTGTAAATAAGGTGTGATAGGGATGCTTTCTGGGGGCCAGCCTTTCTTTACAAGGTGAAATAGGAAGACTTAACTTCCTATGTTAACAAACAGTGGTGTGAACATCTGCTGGGAAAAGGCCCTAAATCACTATTAATGCAGCTAAGCCATCGGTCCCATGGGGTTAATAATCAGTGTGCCCCTGGAAACGGACTGGAATAACAGCATTAATGACTTCAATATTAGTTGCATGTACCAAAACACATGAGAAATGTACTATTAATAAAATAGGTTACCTCGTTATACAACATGAAGGCCAATCACAATCATATGTTAATATTTCATGCTTTTGTAATATCTGCAGCTTCTTAATGCCATACTCTTATATGCTTAGATGTGGCCGAATACTTATATATTCTGGAGTGCGCACTCACAGAAACGAGCAGCAATGCACACACAAAGCATTCCAAGAATGTCCTTTAAAATACCTCCTGAGTGTCTGGATTCTCTCCCTCTTTCACTCGATATTCTCCCCCACACAAACATGCACACACAAGCAGGCAAACACCCAGACACAAGCAGACACTCACACAAAAGACTAAGGTGGGATAAAGGCCATTTTATACTCCTTATCTCCGGGGGCTTTCTTAATTGCTGCTGTCAGCGGGATGCCTGGATTCCAGTGTGTGTGAATGTGATTGACAGCACAGGGCCTGAATGGACCCTGCTCTGTCAAACACAGCGTAATGGTGAACACCAGACATTATGCAAATGAGCCCTGCTGAATAGTTTAGAGGTGGCTCCGCTTGGGCTACAGTGGCGCTTTGGCTGTCAGACTGCCTCGTTCGTGCTCGTGAGCACTAGCAACAATGAGACTACCTTTGGGAGTACCGGTACTCTGCTTGGCAGCAGAGAAGTGCTGGTACTCAGAGAGATAAAAAAAAGAAGTGCCGGTACTCAGTACCTGTGAGTACCGGCCCATTTAAAGCACTGATCTACACACGTGCCAATAAACAATAACAGAAATGCTCACATTCTTAGAAATATGTTGTAGTGCACATGATTTGGAAACAGACGAGCTGATATGGAGTGTTAGTAGATTGTAGAGGCCTGGTTCTTGGCGCTTCTGCACTGGCTGCAAACACAGATTGAAAAGGGGGAGGGGGGGTGGATTTTGCAAACAGGCCTCGTGATCTCAACGGTACAAGGGCACGACCAAACCCCGCGAGTGCTCCAGCAGGACAGATCAATGCGGAAAGGATGCTGCATAGAACAGTTCTCCGAGATTTATGCTGCTAATATCCTTAACAACGGTGAGAGTTTAGTTTTCTGCAGAGGATGCCTTGCCAGAGAGGCAGCAAAGTGTCAGGTCAGCAAAAAACACGGGATCCTTGAGCGAGAAGACGGGAATGAAAGGCCGAAAACACCGATCTATCTTCGGGGGGACACAGAAGGGAGCGGGGCGATAGAAGGTCTGAAAGCAGAACTGGCAGCGAGGGTGACAAACGTACGCCGACAGCGAGAGAGAAAGGCAATGCAAGAGGCACAAACAAAAAGCATTGACAGAGCCAATAAGTGTGTATTATCTTTAGTGTCTAAACAAAAATACCCAGCAGGAGGCACCACATGTTCAAACACAGATCACACATACAACTAACATACACGGGGCAAACTGCGCGCGCACAGATCTTCCCACCTCATAAAATATTTCACACTGCACTTCCTTGTTCTGTAATCTTAGGCTATTCACGATCATTTAAAAAAAAAAAAAAACAATGTCTCCCATTGAACCAAACTCACCGTTCCCTCGCTCTATTCAGAGATGGTGAAGCGCTGCGTTTACACACAGAGGGAGCATCTGCTGATCCCGCCAGGAGGCCTTTGACATCAGTCCCTGGCCTGAGAGCGCCTGGCTGGGGGACTGGGGGGCCCTCCATGAGGTTTGCGGAGGGGACTGGCGGAGCTCAAGTTTCGTAATGCCACTCGTTGGCATGGTGATCCCTCTGCCACAGGGCCAGTGAGTCAAAGTGACTGTGCCATGCCCTGTTTTGGGCAGGGTAACCCTCCCTTGCTTTCCCTGTCCAGGACCACCATGACATGCACAAAGGCTCCCAGTGAAGGGAGACAGCTCCCTGCGTGTTAGCACCATCGTGCTTTTGTTTTCACGAAACAATCTCCAGCTCTAGGAGCTTATTTCTTGGTAACAAAAAAACTTGCTGAGCACGCGCATCAAACATGAGGCACGTGCGCATCAAACACGAGGCACGTGCGCGTCAAACACGAGGCACGCACAGGAACTCTTCAGCGCTGTCAAGGGCACAATGCAGATGGGGCTTGTAGTAATTCGTGTGACTTATAACAGATTAAGGGACATTTGGAGATGGCGCTAGAGCGCTGGAGAGTTCAGGAATAGGGATGTCTCACAGCGGTCCATGTTTGTTCAGGCTGGTCTCTGCTGAGGAGTCCTACTGCATTGGAGTAAAACGAGACAGCACAGTAGTCTGACAAGTTGAGTTTGATGGGCTTTTCAAAGCTGATGATGTTTCAGGAGGACATTATAAGATCTAGGATGTTCCCTTTGCCACTCGTGAACATGAAGGATATGTGGCGAGTTGAATGGTATTAGTTTAGATTTGAGGGGGGTGGGGGAGTTACTAATGCTCCATTAGATATTAAAGGGCAATGTTGAATGAATAGAGGATTAATATGGAAGCAAACAGCTCTGTGAAGTGTTCAATGAAGGTTGCATTAGGACCTGGGACGGCTCATGAGATGGAGGCAGATGGTTTTGTGTTGATCAGGTTTGTGTGGATCTTCAAAGGCACAGCATAATGGAGAGTCCACTGTTCCACAAATGTGCTGCGTATGACAGCAAGGCCTCCTCCTTTTTTAGTGAGGTTTGTCTTTGTGAAGGATGATGTAACCATTTTGAACTAGGACGCCAAATGATGGTGTAGAAGTGTGAGAGAATCAGGTTTCAGTGATAACTGTAGGTTACATGGATTGCAATGAAGTTCGTGATCTCCTTCCTGTGTGCTAGAGCAGGTTGTGCATCGTGTAACATGCATTTTAGATTTGTGTCACTTGTCACGTGAATCAAGGGAGCTAGGGATGGTTTTGATCTGGATTAGATGTTTTGGATGCAGGCCTTACCATGGTTGTAATGAAGGATGCGAGTGTGTCTTTGTGGATAGAAGTATTGAGATTGGGCATATTAAATTGGGAATATTAAAGTGGTACTACTGAGATTTATAAAGAAAGGCGCCAATCCTGGATGAAATAGTGTTTGAGCCTTTGAATAGTATGGTTTCAGATTCTAAGTGGAGGAGTGGCAATGGAAACACAGCTTATTGGATAGTGAAGTGGAGAACAAAGAGCATTGGTGTTTTTCGGTGGATCTGAAAAGCAGAGATTGAGCTTTGAATGAATTAACTCAATCTATCATCTCATTCTACCGATACAGATGGATACAGATTCATACAGATGGAGTGGAAACATGGGGTGTAAGGAGAAATCCATCACACTGTTATTATTGGAGTATAAGTAGCAAACATTAAAACAATTCTTTTTAATGTGATAGATATGGGGTATTTTGTCAGAATTAGGTACAGTGTTAAGTAATTAGAGAAAAGCCAGTCAATTATTTTTAATTCCCAAGATGACAGCCAAAGAGAATTAACATAATTTGCACAAAATAAGATATACAGTGCCTATTTTCAAGATGGCCGCCATAATGGAAATAGGACTCTGTGGTAGGAATGAGCAAAGCGAGAAGTGCTCTGGTGTTCCTAATTGGAGCAAGACCATATAAGTGACAACATGTAAGAGCAGCTCTGTGCATATCCTGGAAGAGGGGGGATGATACCCACAACCTGGAAGCTGAGCCAGTTCAGCGGTGCTTAAACTGTCAGGCCCAACTGAGAGAACCACTCCTGAACTGAATGAGTCTTTGGCAGTGCTTCCCGCGCTGTCTGCCAGCATACCAAACTTCAGGAATTTCAGAGTAAAGAAAGAACATTAGAGAATGTGCCAGCTAGCCTAATGGTAACAAAGAGGAGGTCCTGGACCGAGATTAGGTTAAAATACAGTTCTAAGATAATCGCTGCTCAGCCCCTGGTAGCTGTGCCACAAGCAGCAGATAATTCCCAGAAAAAATGATGTGCATCAAGTACAAGAAGTGCCAAACAACATTAAAATCATGAATACAATGCAACAAAATTCCCACCAAAAATGTGAAAAATCAAGAAACCTTTAATGACCAAAAAGAAAATACAATTAATAAAATAGGAGAGGGGAAACCAGAGATAAAATAGGAGTTTCTACTAGTAAAAGTGCAAAGAGGAAACAGTCTTTTCTGTATGTACTAATTGTATAAGAATATTCGCTGAATATTCCTAATTTACGGCCATTTTAGATGTGTTGGGTCAATTCAGAAAGGCATGTAAGATTATGTAAAAGAATAGTAAAGAAGTACTTTTTTAATTGGTCCCATATCACCCTCAGATGGGTATGTGGGGAATAGCAGGGCATGAGCCATTCATTCTAATGCTGTAGCTTCACAACATATCATGTTATTGCCACCGTACTCCAATGATACTACAACCACGTACATGCAGTTGCAACAATTTACCTCCTAACACCAGGTAACCAAGGAGGCAGCGACAGACTTCATTCCATTCTAATGATGGGTGTGTGTCTGCTACAAGTAACACACTGCAAATGATTGAATAAAAGGCACCAAGCTCCCAGTACCTCATCCCAGATTAATAGAAGACATTAAGTTAATTTTCCCTGCCTTGCCCTCTGTTACAGAACACAAAAGCAATTAGTTTGTGACGTCAGCACTTCCAGCACAATAAGATCTATACTTCACTTCATTGGACATTTGAACTCAGTAGTGGCACACGTAATTGGGTCAACATAGAAGGAAAAGCAGGCTTTCCACGCAAAATAAAGTGGAGATTTGCAGGGAGAAAGTCCCCCAAGTTGTACTTGTGACCGTCATCTACTCATTTGTGTTGCTTCTCAGGTGGAGCACGATGCTATAATTTCAGAGTGTTCGGCAGGGTTCCAGGATGGTCACAGCCACGTTACATTTTTAAGCTATCCAAGTAACATTCATTTATATAAAATGAACCTCAATGGACATGATTTACATACTCTGTGGTTATCTTGAAAATCTGGCACTGATTGTGACTCCATGTCTAGTGTCCATGAATCCTGCCAGGATCCAATATGGATCTGACCATGACGTCCATAGCGATTGTTCTGCAATTCAGTGTCACACAGGCCACACTTTCACGTTGCATTTTCAAGTTAAAGAAACTTTAAGATTTGTTACTCCATTGCTTTTCTGAGAGTTTTCTGCAGCTGGCCCTATGTCATGTTGATGTTGTCAACCAGTCCTGGTTTTTATAAAACAGCAGTTTAAATATTGAGACTACTGTTTCAGTGGTTTAAGTGACACTACAAGTCTCAGAATACATCATCCTGTGAGGAAAATAGACAGAGCTGGCTGATGATGTCATATGTGAAATGGTACAACTCTACAACAAGCATTGGTAAAGCCAATAGATTTCACCTTTGGCACCTATTGGGTTTGTCATTTGCTTTTGGCACTGCTGTATGGCATCAAGAAAGCACTGTCAAATAAAAATTAAAAAAATAGGCACAATGGAAGTCGTGTCATTCTAACTGACGAGTGCAATCATCAGAACACATGTGCGTGCCAGCGGATTGACGGGGGCGCCATTTACTTGAATTTTTTATTAAGCCGTCCAAGATTGTCTATATCTGGCATTTTTCAGGCCCTTCCATAATGACGTTGGAACTAAGTGACTGTTGAAAAGTTCTGCTTTCATGAGTTTCCATATTGAAGATCGGAGTTGGATGCTATGGTTTTTCAATCATTTTGGTTCTCAAACTCCCAAGAATCTTCCACTAAATTTTAGACTCCCAAAGGAACATGATCGGAAACCTGTTTACTTCTGTAGAGTGGACTGCGGGTCTGACTTACAAAGTGCAGGTTTTTGGATCTGGCTTAACACCACAGCTGCCACTAGACCGCATGTGATCACCAGACAAATAGCTTTAACAAGCAGTATAGAGTGACGTGCTTGGTCTTCACCCACATGATTATCTTCCTCTACAACAGAGGTCTTCCAACTTTTAGATGCCGAGACCCCCTTGTCAAACTCCTTTAGGCATAAGGACCCCCTCCTGACAAACATTTCTAGAACCTGGTACTCCGCATCATCGACAATCATAAAAGTCCCCAATTCCCACAACAAATAATTTTTACGGTGGGGAAATAATATTAAACAGTGTTTAGCAAACCAGAGGTCAGTGAGCGTGGGGGAGTGGTTAAAGGTGTAGCTAAAAACAAAGGGCCTCATTTATGAGGAATTGGCGTAGGGCAGCGCCGCAAGTCTTCTTGCTGCGCTGCCCTACGCCAATATGAAAGGGCAGGAATGCACCGTATTTCTAAAATACAGTACATTCCTGTCCCCGTCCTTTCCCCTTGAGTTGGTGAACAAATTGCTGCCGAGCACCAACATAGTCAGGATTGTTTTTGTGCAGATTAGGGCACCTTCCTCCACAAAAACAATCCTGAGAGGCGTTTTCCTCCTTCTATGTGAGCTGCAGAATGCAGCACACATGGAAAGAGGGGGAAAAAAGGAGAAATTTAAAAAAAAATCCTCGTTACGCCTCCGCTGGAGAGGCGTACGTTTTTGGCGCTGCCCCAAGTTTACGTGATTTAGTAAATATGGGGCTGCATCAAAATCCATGGGTGTTGCGTGGGAACCCTCACGTAACGCCCATGGAACACCTCCTTGACACAGAGTAAGGCAATGCAATGACTTGCGCTGCTTTGTCTTAGTCCAAATCTATGAGGCCATGCAAAGCCATGCAGGGTGACTTTGCGCCACCTCATAGGTATGGTTGAAAAGCTTGCACCGTCGGAGCATCAAAAATAGTGATGCTCTGGCAGCGCAAGCATCTCATAAATAAGCCCAAAAAAATCTTTAATCTTTTTAGGTCTTTCACCATCAGGTACCTACATATAAAATAATGGGCACCGTAAATTAAAAAATTAATTTTTAAAGTTGTTACTCAGTGGGAAAAGCACTGTAGTACATTATGAAACCCCTATTATTTAATGTACTGCAAAGGTATGTGTGTAACCAGAGAGCCACAGAATTAAATGTTGGTTGGTGCAGTGGAGAATAGTGACTTGTGTATTTTTAGTAGTACGAGGTCACAGCCTGTGACAGAAAGCACTATGAATATGTAAGTCATTATTTTATACTTGCATTACACACAAAATGTGCAAATAGTTTTATGATCAAATGGTGCTTCCAAAATGTAGATTTTAGTAATACCAGAGCGTATGCAATGCAATTTTATTTTACATAACTGTCCCTTCAACACCTCCTTAGGGATACTAAGGGCTGTGTAAATACAGTTATGATTAAAAGCAAGCACTTTCAGAGCCCAATTGTTAACTCTTTGCACTACCACTCAAAAAACCTAAATCTTTGTCATCACAAAGGAGCTTGGAGTGATTCTATCAATTAAAGCCAGAACATGTTTCCTCCGAAGCACCCGTTACACTTGCAGATTAACTAATACCACACAGTTGCATTTAATTCAGGCAAGCAGGCACCCTGGACTGAAGGCTTTTCACATCACAGGAGACTCAATTAAGGAAACATCAGCTGAAGCATTTTAACAATCGAGCAGTCCCATTTTTTTTCCAAAACGAAAGCAAAGGTTTTGGATTGCACGCACAAGTGAAGCTGAGGAATGTGGCCCCCCTGCGGGTCGCACCCCACAGATTGAAGACCTCTGCTTGACTAGCATTTGATTGGGCAGAAGGTGTGCGCTTCCACTAAAAAGCAGTGCTTGTTTTGCCATTTGAGAAACTGTAGGCCTGACCAGGTTATGGGGACAAACCAGTGATAACCGATTGTTTCAATGTGAAAAGGGTATTTCAGATGATATGAGTCTGACCTGTTTATGATGAAGAGTTACAACAAAGGTGAGAAGAATGAATTATTTATAGTGAAAAGCAGGAGTTAGTCAATAGTCCCTCAACCATGGACTGATATTACACTGTGTTAAAACCTACAGGTATTTTGTTGCATGGAATCCAACAGATTACTGTTTTAGGCACTACTTTTGTTTTGTTTAGTTGGGTAGAAGATCTGCCTACACTGTAATAATCCTTGTATGGGCCGTTTCAGAGGATTGGGGGGGCATGTAAAATGAAAATAGCCTGAAAGGGCCGCTAGATCAAGGAGGGGCCGCTAGATCAAGGGGGCTCTCACCTCTTGCACGTACTGAGTCCGGGAAGGCAGAATTAGAGTAATGAACATTAACAACAAGTAATCCGACATACGCCCAAAGAAGAAGGCAACAAGGAGTCTAAGAAGGCAAGCAAGCTCTGGGACACAAGGAAAATGAGTGCCTTAGGCATGGGTATAGAAGTGGAAGACAGTGAGGTGGGTGGGATGAGGTCAGGGCCGGCTCTAGGGCGGTGCGATCGGTGCCACCGCACCGGGCGCCGACTTGGGGGAGGGCATCATTTTTGCAAGTATTTTCTCATTTTAAAAGCACCTGCTGCCACGTTCCTGGCCTCCAGCAATTTTCAGGCATCAATTAAAATGTCAAGCTAACTCCTGTGATTAACGTTCTTCCTGGAAAGAGACTGGAGGTTTGTCTAGTGGAAGTTTTGACTCATCCTAAGGTAGTGCAGAGGGTTAAAATGCCTGCTGCTAAGAACGTGTAACATGCAGATAAAGTGCATGTAATGTAAATAGGTCAGTGGGTTACTGCTTCTGTAAGAGAGCTCCTTTTGTTACTTGTCTTTTATAAGTCAAAATCCTCATATAGAACATTGAGCTATTCACTGTCATCAAAGAGCTACATGCAAACTGCAAGGTATATGTTAGACCTATATGTTTTTTTGCCCAGTCTTTCATTATCCTAATCTTGCCAAAAGGGTTCATTTGGGTAGAAATCAATTCTTATTATTAAAGTGAACCCCTAACAATGATGTTACGTTTTAAATTATGAATTTGTGCTTTTCCAGAATCAATCAATCAATCAATCATGTCACTTATAAAGCGCACTACATACCCGCGAGGGTCTCAAGGCGCTGGGGGAAGATGGGGGTGGTGCTGCTACTGATCGAAGAGCCAGGTCTTGAGGAGTCTTCTGAAGGCCAGTAGGTCTTGGGTCTGCCGAAGGTTGGTGGGGAGGGTGTTCCAGGTCTTGGCGGCGAGGTGGGAGAAAAATCTGCCGCCGGCGGTCGTTTTCCGGATGCGGGGGACTGTGGCGAGGGCGAGGCTGGTGGAGCGGAGCTGGCGGGTGGGGCTGTAGAAGCTGAGTCGTCTGTTGAGGTAGGCTGGTCCGGAGTTGTGGAGTGCTTTGTGTGCGTGGGTGAGGAGCTTGAAGGTTATCCTCTTGTAACAGGGAGCCAGTGCAGGTCTCTCAGGTGGGGTGTGATGTGGCTGCGTCGGGGGATGTCGAGGATAAGACGTGCAGAGGCGTTCTGGATGCGTTGCAGCCGTCTCAGGAGCTTAGCCGTCGTTCCTGCGTAGAGGGCGTTTCCGTAGTCCAGCCTGCTGGTGACGAGGGCCTGGGTGACTGTTTTTCTTGTTTCGGTGGGGATCCACTTGAAGATCCTGCGGAGCATTCGGAGGGTGTTGAAGCAGGATGAGGAAACGGCGTTGACCTGCTTAGTCATGGAGAGGGTGGGGTCGAGGATGACCCCTAGGTTGCGTGCGTGGTCGGTGGGTGTCGGGGCTGTTCCCAGTGATGTTGGCCACCAGGAGTCGTCCCATGCTGAAGGGTTGGAACCAAGGATGAGGACCTCCGTCTTGTCCGAGTTCAGCTTCAGGCGGCTGGTACTCATCCATTCGGCGACGGCCTTCATTCCTTCATGGAGGTGGGCTTTGGCGGTGTGAGGGTCTTTGGTGAGGGAGAGGATCAGCTGGGTGTCGTCGGCGTAGGAGATGATGTTGAGGTTGTGCTGTCGGGCGACGTGGGCGAGGGGTGCCATGTAGATGTTGAACAGCGTTGGGCTGAGGGAGGAGCCTTGGGGTACGCCGCAGATGATCTTGGTGGCTTTGGATCGGAAGGGGCGAGGCGGACGCTTTGTGTTCTGCCGGAGAGGAAGGATGTGGTCCAGTCCAGGGCCTTCTCTTGGATCCCGGCGTCGTGAAGGCGTGTTCGTAGTGTGTGGTGGCAGACCGTGTCGAAGGCGGCTGATAGGTCCAGGAGGATGAGGGCTGCTGTTTCTCCGTTGTCTAGCAGGGTCCTGATGTCATCGGTGGCGGCGATGAGGGCGGTTTCGGTGCTGTGGTTGCTGCGGAAGCCGGACTGGGAAGGGTCCAGGATGTTGTTCTCCTCGAGGTAGCGGGTCAGTTGTTTGTTGACGATTTTCTCGGTGACCTTCGCGGGGAACGGGAGCAGAGAGATGGGTCGGAAGTTCTTGAGGTCCTTGGGGTCTGCCTTGGGTTTCTTGAGTAAGGCGGTGATCTCGGCGTGCTTCCAGCTTTCCGGGAAGGTTGCTGTCTCGAAGGAGATGTTGATTATTTTCCGGAGATGGGGCGCGATGGCTGTACTGGCTTTGTTGAAGACGTGGTGAGGGCACGGGTCTAGCGGTGAGCCGGAGTGGATGGTGTTCATGATCTCGCTGGTGTCCTCGTCGTTGATGTTGGTCCAGGAGAGCAGGCGGTTGGTGGTTGTGGGGGCAGTGGTCTCGGTGGTTGCCGGGGTGGTCGTGGTGTTGAAGCTGTCGTGGATGTCGGCGGTTTTGCGGTGGAAGAAGGTGGCCAGTGAGTCGCACAGGTCTCGCGACGGCGGGATGTCGTTGGTGTTGGAGCTGGGGTTGGAGAGTTCCTTCACGATGTTGAAGAGCTCTTTGCTGTTGTGTGCGTTGTTGTCTAGGCGGTCTTTGAGTGAGGCCCTTTTGGCGGATCTGATGAGGTGAAGGTGACTGCGGGTGGCGCTCTTGTGGGCGGCGGAGCTGTCCGTTCGTGGAGCCAGATCTTCTCCAGTTTTCGGCATGTTCGTTTGGAGGCCTGGAGGTCTTCGGTGAACCAGGTGGCTTTCTTGCTGGTGTGGCTGTTGGGCGGATTCTTGAGCGGGGCGAGGGTGTTGGCGCAGTCGTCGATCCACTGTCTGAGGTTGCGGGCGGCGGTGTCGGGGTCGGAGGGTTCGGCGGGTGGGCTCAGGGCGAGGGTTGTGGTTAGCTGGTCTTCGGTGACTCTGCTCCAGCAGCGGCGAGGCATTTGTTCGGTGCGGTGGTGCGTGGTGGGCTTCCTGTAGGTGAAGTGGATGCAGTGGTGGTCAGTCCAGTGGGGTTCGGAGGTGTGGTTGAAGGAGACGTGTGGGCTTGCGGAAAAGATGGAGTCTAGCGTGTGGCCGGCGGCGTGGGTGGGTGTAGTCACGAGCTGTCTGAGTCCGAGGGTGGCGAGGTTGTCGATCAGGGTGGTGGAGTTTGTGTCCTTGTTGTTCTCGAGGTGGAAGTTCAGGTCCCCGAGGAGGATGTAGTCCGTGGAGGCGATGGCGTGTGTGCTGACGAAGTCAGCGATAGAATCGCTGAACTGTGGTCGTGGTCCGGGGGGGTCTGTAGATGAGGGTTCCTCTGAGGGTGGTGTTGGGATCGGTGTGGATCTGGAAGTGCATGTGCTCGGCGGTGCTGAGGGTGTCGTCGGTGTTGGTTGAGACTCTGAGGGTGTTCCTGTGGACGATGGCGATGCCTCCTCCGACTCCGTTGGTGCGGTCCCGGCAGGTGATCTTGTAGCCCTCCGGGATGGCAATGGCGATGTCGGGTGCTGAAGCGGGATTCAGCCAGGTCTCCGTCTGGAATGCGACGTCTGGGGAGGTTGAGTCGAGAAGGTCCCAGAGTTCGATGGCGTGTTTGCGGGCGGAGCGGGTGTTGAGGAGGATGCATCTGAGGTAGTTGGGTTCTTTCCTGGGCGGTGGTTTGGCGGGGCGGGTGCTGGCGAAGCTGCAGTTCCGGCAGGTGAAGGGCCCTTGGGTGCGCTTCGGGGTGGCCAGGTAGCAGGCGTGATCTTTTCCGGGGTTGAGTGCGTGGAGGGTGCTGGCGTCGTATCGGCGTCTGTTGATGTGGCGGGCGCGGGGGATGCCCGGACCAGGGGTTCTGGCGCTGGGCGCGGTCCCGGCGCGGACGGGCGCAGACGGGCTTGCCTTAGGCGCGCCCGCTGCGCACGTCCGCTGCGCGGCCGCACAGCGGCCGCCATAAATGGGGAGGTGGGAGGGAGGAGCAGGGAATGGGGCAGCGAATGGGCAGTGAAGGGGCGGGGCCGCAGGGGCGCAGCGGCGGGAAACAGGCACAGAAAGAAAAAAAACGAGCACAATCAGGGCAGCAAGGGGGCACAGAAAGGAAAAAAAAACGAGCACAATCAGGGCAGCAAGGGGGCACAGAAAGGAAAAAAAACTAGCACAATCAGGGCAGCAAGGGGGCACAGAAAGGAAAAAAACGAGCACAATCAGGGCAGCAAGAGGGCACAGAAAGGAGAAAAAAAACCGAGCACAATCAGGGCAGCAAGGGGGCACAGAAAGGAAAAAAAACGAGCACAATCAGGGCAGCAAGGGGGCACAGAAAGGAAAAAAAACGAGCACAATCAGGGCAGCAAGGGGGCACAGAAAGGAAAAAAAAAAAAGAAAAAAAAACGAGCACAATCAGGGCAGCAAGGGGGCACAGAAAGGAAAAAACGAGCACAATCAGGGCAGCAAGGGGGCACAGAAAGGAAAAAAACGAGCACAATCAGGGCAGCAAGGGGGCACAGAAAGAAAAAAACGAGCACAATCAGGGCAGCAAGGGGGCACAGAAAGGAAAAAAACTAGCACAATCAGGGCAGCAAGGGGGCACAGAAAGGAAAAAAACGAGCACAATCAGGGCAGCAAGGGGGCACAGAAAGGAAAAAAAAAAAACGAGCACAATCAGGGCAGCAAGGGGGCACAGAAAGGAAAAAAAACGAGCACAATCAGGGCAGCAAGGGGGCACAGAAAGGAAAAAACGAGCACAATCAGGGCAGCAAGGGGGCACAGAAAGGAAAAAAACGAGCACAATCAGGGCAGCAAGGGGGCACAGAAAGGAAAAAAACGAGCACAATCAGGGCAGCAAGGGGGCACAGAAAGGAAAGAAAAAAAAACGAGCACAATCAGGGCAGCAAGGGGGCACAGAAAGGAAAAAAACGAGCACAATCAGGGCAGCAAGGGGGCACAGAAAGGAAAAAAACGAGCACAATCAGGGCAGCAAGGGGGCACAGAAAGGAAACAACGAGCACAATCAGGGCAGCAAGGGGGCACAGAAAGGAAAAAAAAACGAGCACAATCAGGGCAGCAAGGGGGCACAGAAAGGAAAAAACGAGCACAATCAGGGCAGCAAGGGGGCACAGAAAGGAAAAAAACGAGCACAATCAGGGCAGCAAGGGGGCACAGAAAGGAAAAAAACGAGCACAATCAGGGCAGCAAGGGGGCACAGAAAGGAAACAACGAGCACAATCAGGGCAGCAAGGGGGCACAGAAAGGAAAAAAAACGAGCACAATCAGGGCAGCAAGGGGGCACAGAAAGGAAAAAACGAGCACAATCAGGGCAGCAAGGGGGCACAGAAAGGAAAAAAACGAGCACAATCAGGGCAGCAAGGGGGCACAGAAAGGAAAAAAACGAGCACAATCAGGGCAGCAAGGGGGCACAGAAAGGAAAAAAAAACGAGCACAATCAGGGCAGCAAGGGGGCACAGAAAGGAAAAAACGAGCACAATCAGGGCAGCAAGGGGCACAGAAAGGAAAAAAACGAGCACAATCAGGGCAGCAAGGGGGCACAGAAAGGAAAAAAAACGAGCACAATCAGGGCAGCAAGGGGGCACAGAAAGGAAAAAAACGAGCACAATCAGGGCAGCAAGGGGGCACAGAAAGGAAAAAACGAGCACAATCAGGGCAGCAAGGGGGCACAGAAAGGGAGAAAAAAACGAGCACAATCAGGGCAGCAAGGGGGCACAGAAAGGAAAAAACGAGCACAATCAGGGCAGCAAGGGGGCACAGAAAGGAAAAAAAACGAGCACAATCAGGGCAGCAAGGGGGCACAGAAAGGAAAAAACGAGCACAATCAGGGCAGCAAGGGGGCACAGAAAGGAAAAAAAACGAGCACAATCAGGGCAGCAAGGGGGCACAGAAAGGAAAAAAAACGAGCACAATCAGGGCAGCAAGGGGGCACAGAAAGGAAAAAACGAGCACAATCAGGGCAGCAAGGGGGCACAGAAAGGAAAAAAACGAGCACAATCAGGGCAGCAAGGGGGCACAGAAAGGAAAAAACGAGCACAATCAGGGCAGCAAGGGGGCACAGAAAGGAAAAACGAGCACAATCAGGGGCAGCAGCAGGGCACACAGACGGAGCTGTGTGGTGGGGGAGCGACCTACTAGTCAAGGTCAGGGGTCGCTCCCCTCAAACTATATTGCCTACCAGTGCTGACATGTCACCCCTAGAGGAACGGGGGGGGGGGCCCCCTCAAAAGGTCAACATAACGAAGAAAAGGGGTGAAAGGAAACAACGATGGATAAGGGAATAAAATAGGAGAGGTGAAACGTGCTTAGTTCTCGCATGAAGACAATAATACACAGATTAGAGAGGGGAGCAACTTTTTTAGGACAATAAATTGCAATACACATTAGATTTCAAGTATCCAGATGATATTTTAGACACTCCATTTTCACTGTATTACGTTGTGCCTGTGATTTTATTACAGACGACAGCTGATCAGATACAGAGGAATGCTGCATGTCTGAGCTCTGATCTCTTGCCAATAAAAGATTTCCCTTTCAAATCCCCAGACGTCCTACCCATAGCACCCCGCCCCTGCCCCTCCCCGCCACACACGCAAGGCCTCATTACAGGAGAGAGGTTTGTTTGTTTCCTGGGCTGTGCTGCTGTGTTCCTTCTCTGCGGGATGTCGGGCCCATGAATCATTTGGGTGCACCAGGGTGGAAACACAGAGCAAGTGCCAACATGTTGCTGGAGATTTAATTGGGTTTTCTTTTCTACTTTTCCACCTTGGTGCTTCCTCTAAAACAAACGAACTTCAGGGCACAGACCGGAAGTAGATGTTTCCGCTCATCTTGGGATGTTTTGGGAACTGCCTTAGGATAATTAATACGACGCAACACAACGCTTCTATCGTTCAATATGTGCTATAAAATAATTTTATGGGGCTGCCGTGTACGCATGCCGACTTAGCGTGTCCTGGGTTGAGTCCTGCAGGCCCACTTGCTGTACTATTGGCTAGAAAGTTTTCCTCCCAACTATGTATTGTTTTTTGATGGGATGAGCTGCGTAAGCGCAATGGAATTGTATTCATCATCTATGACTTGTTATGTTTTTTTATAAAAACCCAATAAAAATGTGCATTAAAAAAATCATTCTATATAAATCTTAAGTCAATTGCCAAACCTGCTCCAGGTAAACATATTTACAAGCTGGATGGTACGCCTAGAATGCTGAACAACCTCTGCAACTTGCATGGAAAATTGTTTAATGTATTCATGCAAACACCCTGGTGAAGGTGTGAGGATTTTCACTGCATCAGGCAAAATAGGAATCTACCCAAGGGGTTGTCCGCCCATACAGAAGGGTATTTTCACATGGTTTGCAATATTTTGGCATAGCCAGAAGGTGGCGACCTAAGGTAGCGTGCTGGCCCTGCCCCCGTTTAGTAATCTCATTGGACTGTCATTTGCTTGGTAGCTCTCTCATCCTGCCTAAAATATGGGGAATTAAAATGGGTGGGTTTGTGAAAGACTTGTACCTGGTAAATGGGAGGGGAGTTTAGGGGTGTGTGCGGTACGGGCATTCCTAGCAGTAAGTGCATACAAATATTTTGTCAATTCCGCCAATTCCCACTGGTTTCGCATTTGCCTGCCCAAACTAAAAAGAGGCGAAATGCAGTTGGAATGCTTTGCAGCACATAAATTAATCGCTCTGCGTGGTGAGTAATGCACTAAGCGAGAAATTCATGTGCCATCCAGCGCAGTCAGGTGTTGGACAATGTAAATAACTTGCCGGAGAGATTGACGAAAGAAGTAGCTCTCCGACCCTTTCGGAGAAGGCTGAAGACTTGTTTATTCAATCAAGCTTGGCAGTAACAGATTATGATAGTCCAAATAGAGCGCCAAGAGACCAGTGGTATTTGTGCGCCATATAAGTATCATTAACATAACATAACATATTCATGCAAGTACCATTAAGGTAATTACATTATCCGTCCCTGACAGAGTATCAAAGCACGTTCCTCAGCAGGGGAGCCTGCATATATGGATGGATGTGCCTGATATAGCATAGGTATGTGCCCTATACAGAATGGGCCATGAGTGTATTTGATTTATATGCAACAGAACAGGTGAGCATACTACATATCGAAGTCAGAATATCCAGGGTACTAAATATCGAGGACAAAATATTGAAAAGAAATATCGCCAGTAAGTAAGCCTAGATTTTCTATACCTAACTCGACATATACATACCTATGCGGTACATATATCTTCAAGGTACGTAGGTGTGGAGTTAGGAATAGTAAATATATGCTTCCCTAAATGCACTTACCTTTAGACATTTTGTCCCTTGATATTCAATCCTAGATTTTCTTGTACCACAATATTTTTCTGGCACTATTCTGTAGTCTAAACAACGAAACCAGCTGTATACCGTAGGGATGTCCACAAGAGCCGTTTTACAGTAAATCCTGCAGCTGAAAGGGAGGGGACAGAAGTGGGAATTCAGCATCAAGGTGGGACTTAACAGTGGCGAGCAGAAATGTGCTGAAATGAGGACATGGCTGGCAGCCGCAAAGAGAGTGGTACACAGTTGTACAACGTAACAACGCAGGGAAATACATTGCGATCCTTAACCACGCATTTTTTACCACGCATTTTGTTTACATCTCTTATGCTTATACAATGTATGTAATTACCACACATTGTTTATAAATATAAAAACAATGTATTTGAGGGGGAGACCCCCCAAACACCCCAACTTACCTTAAATCTGTGGTAAAGGCATGCGTTGTAAAAACATACACGTGGTAAAAACACGTGTGCTAAAAAATGCGTGATAAAGGCACAACGTGGTAAAAACTTTGTTGTAACAGCTGTTTCCCGATGTACACTTGCTGGTGGGAGTGGGGGCATGGAACAGCGAGCCTGCCAATCTTTCATAATGAGCCTGCCAAATCTTTCATAATGTGAGAAGGGGGCAGGGCCTTGAAGGGGGTGGACTTAGTGCCAAGAAGCACGTTAAATTCACTGTTGCTCCCCTCCAACACAAAAAACAAAGATTCTGAGGCTGCCGCCGATGTCCTTGAGCGCTTTACACCCCGTAATGGACATCGGTTGCTCAGAACTTCCAGACAATTCGCTCGAACTCTGATCTCTGCATGGATTTCCAGCTAATTGTGAGCAGACCGTGTGATATCGGTTCCTTACCGGGCGACCATGTTAAACGTGCCGATATTGTGTGACACGCATAGGCACCGTGTGAGTTGGACCACACCCCCCTGATTGATTGATTGATTGACCATCTGGGGCAGAAAGTGGTGAGAACGAAAACTCTTCAGGTGTGATCCTGCATCTGGATGGTCATCTGCACATATAACTTACACCTGAATTTTACAGGAGTAAGTGGTTCAGAAGATCTGGAAAAGTGCACCAGTATTCAGTTTTCATATGGTGTAAGCAAGAAGGAAAGGCAGTGTAAGGGAAGACCTATATCCAAAAATGAAAAAGAATAATAACATTTAATTTCACAAATGTTCATACAACCCCAGGTACAAGATCCTTCGCTCATCATGAATAAACCAAGACTTAGACCCCAGAGGACAATCAGAGGCAGGTGCTATCAGAAGCCGAACTGCAACTTTCCAGAACATACTCCTGGTGTGTCCTCCCACCTCTTGAAGTTAGACAGCCCCTCACCACATATACTTTGTCTGGTTTGAGACAGTATTGGCCTCGATTTATCGTCACACTCACCGCTGACAGCAAGTGATTAATGTATTGTGTTATTTAAACTGCAGTGATTATGTACTTTGGTTGAATATCCAATTATTATTTTGTCATAAGGGCACAGTGATGATAGTGCTGTAACTGTGGGCTAAATGCTAAGCCCATGCAATTCTTAACCTGTGCTGCCCTTTTGTGCTTGTAACCTTTACTTTATTGTCTCTGACATTATGCTCCACGTTGACTGTTTACATCTTCGAATATATTGAAACAACAAATTGTCATTGTGACAGGAGGGGGTTATGACCCGAGACACCCAACACCGTCATCCACCCCCAACATAAAGCTGTAATTACTGTATAGAACATCAGATTTCCAGAAGCACTGGTCCCCAGTGAATGATGTTTACAACACTAGTGGCCCTGAAAGAAACAAATATATTGCCAAGCGAGAATTTTCAGCAGAGCCCAATTTCAACCCAGACCAGCCTTGTTACTACACTGTACTGTTGCTATTACTATACATATCTGAGATGTGGTAAGGTATAAATAGAGAGTAGCACAGTTACAATAAATAACCTTTCAAGGGAGTGTTTCAAAAGCAGCATGCAAACGAAAGAATTAGAAGGAGGAAATGGCAAACCTGGCAACAGCAAAAACCTACCTGTACAAGCAAACAGCTCTGAACTCACCAACACTGAGGACGAGCTAATGGTTTATCTAGCAACATAGAGACAAGCTGAGCAATCCAACAACAGTGCTAGTGATAGCAACACTGAATGGACCTGTCAAAGGTGTATCTAAACCAGGAACAATGAAAGCACAATAGACAGATCTAGTAACAACAATAGCAGGACTAAGCATGCCAATAACCTATCTAAGATCATTAGTAACAAATTATAACAATCCAATGTTATACCTAGTAAAACAAATACCAGTAGGACAAGCCAGTACCAGCTCTAGCAACAGTGAAAATAGAAGAAGACAACTCAACACCAGGTGTCAAATCTAAAGCAAACCTAGCTCGGCAAGGACGTATCTAGTCAAACAAAATCATGTACAACAGGAGAAGTCTAGCAACACAGATACCAATCTGAAGGAGTCCTGCACAGTCCTAGCAACGACACTGCGTGAATCAAATGAGAAATTTAGCAGTGACAACAACTACCAAACTGGGCATGTCGATATCCACTCTAAAAATTATAAATAACAAAATGTAAGAAGTCAGTGGAATATTTAGTAGCACAAATAGAAGTATGACAGGCCAGTCACAACTCTAGCAACACCAGTAATAAAAGCGGACAAGTCAATGCTACTCTATAGTAAAAAAGTAACTATACCAAGCCAATGGTAGAACACTAAAGCTAGCACAGCACGCCAAACATCTCTCTAGAAACATCAAAACAAATGCTGAACGAGACTTGCACAGTTCTAGGAACATCTGTAACGGAACCAGAGAAGCAAGTGACAGACCAAGTAATACTAAAAACATTATTGACATGCCAATAACTATATTTGTCAATGGCATAACACAAATACCAACAAGGCAAACCAATCACAGTATGATGACCACAAGACTGAACAAGAAAACACTACAGCCACTTATACTCAAAACTAACAAGTCCATCGCACATATGTTAGCACAAATATCAGTGGTTCAAGTGCAAGCCAATCACAGCACTAGTAAAAGCAGAGAGCGTCCTGGACACGTTACCCGCAGCTCTGAAATGACTATTAGGCAAATATCAAATAAGAGAATTGGAATAACTGTTGACATGCCAACTGGCAATGGCCCTCAGTGCACATGTGACAAGCAGTACCCAAGCACCACAACAATCTCTACCTGAGAACACTCCTTCCTCTCCACTGGGCCACACAGCCTCAGCAGTACTGCATATCACTTGACTTATGGAGTTATTGGATACAGGTTGCCAGACTTTTGAGACACTTTTATCAGTGACGAGAATCCCAGTGTGTGCTAGAGAACACTTCACGGCAACTGCTGTGGAATTGGATGCCTTGTATGACCTGCCTCTTACCATCTGTAAATGAATATGGTAGTGTTAAAAAAATGAGGCTTTCCCAGGGCTGCTGCAGCATTTTCCACACAATTATAGATTTACTACACTTGCCACATAATAGATCATCTGCTGCACAATATGCAGATTATAAAAAAAAATGTTTCTAGTTCAGACGGTTCAAAAGTTATTAAAAATGGGGAACTGGTTTATTGCTCTATCCAGATGTTACTTTGGCACTAATGGGCAAATATTTTGCCCAGACAGTATTAATGTGTGCTAATACGACAAAATAGTAAAATAATGTAGCCACAGAATGTGCTGCATTATGCCTCCTAATTTGCCTTTTCTTACCACATAATTTAGTCAACCCCGACACATAATTTACTCTGTCCGGCTTGACCGCTTAGTTCCAGAGGCCCCGGCCAGTGCTAAATAACTACTGCTGAAGAACAACAATGATTGGTGCATTCTTGGTGTATTTAACTGCAAATGAACTTGGGAAACTGTCTAGGGAGCAGCCCACAGGACGCAAAGCATAATTGAAAATTAGCCATTGAAGGGTTTAATTTTTGTTCTCGCCTCTGTGCGCATATTTGAAGTTTCCATTGTGGGCAAGCATGTGAAACGCTGGGCACGTCCTCCGAGCAGAGCGAGGCCATTGATTTCTAAAATAATATTTTCCTCGTTCCCATCACTTTTGTCATTTATTAGCCTTTATTAATGAGATTGTATAGTGGCAGACTGCAGGCATCGGTGCGCTTTACACGGCCAGCACTGATAGCGTTTACTTTTATAAGACGCTTGTCCTGTGCCCGACAATCGTCCTCCTAAAATTAAATTACTGTACGTGATTGCCATGCAGAGGCGGCGCGGCGGCTGGAAACTGGCGGGACACAAGTTCTCGCAAGACGGGACGCAGGCTCTCGCGAGACGGGACGCCGAGTCTACGGGCACCCCGATAGTCCAAATCCAGGTTATGTCAGCAGATATCAGAGGCGCAACTAGAGCCACATTTCGGGAGGGGGTACTAAAAATTTCGGGGGGGGCTAATTCTTCCAGCGATAGTCAGAGTGGCGATGCAGGGGCTCTAAGAAGGGGTGAAAAAACAACAAAGCCTCGTTAGCAAGTAAATGGTCTTTTAAAGACCTGTGAAGTACTCGGGTGCGGCTGTGTGTGTGCCCGGGTGGCTGTCTCAGCCCGGGCTGACCCACACGACGGGGGGAGCTGAAGCCCTTTCAGCCCAATGGGTGTTGCGCACCTGGCAGGCGTACTACAGAAACACCATACTACTCGCCACGGTCTACAATGAGTATCTCCACTTGCCTATACTCTAAACACATACAACGTAAGAGCAAGGAAGGGTTTATGGGAACTCGGATTACAAACAAACTTTTTTCTCTGCAGGGAAAATGTGCACTTATTTTCTCAAAGAATACCGTGCACATTGTCCCCTAGTGGTGTGTGCCATCTCTGCACTTCAGCCCGTTCCTTACCGAGATTATTTCAATTGCACCAGGATCGTTAATTTGAGGTGTTGTCCACATATTGTAGACCCTATGACATAATTTACCCTTTAAAATCAAGAAGTAAGTCATTTTATTGAAGGTTGGACAGATCTTAACTAAGATCATTGGAGACGCACATGAAAAGCTGGCACTGTTCTCACAGCTCTCTGAATACCGTCTTGTCCTAGATCATTCTAAAATAGACAGAGAGCTGGTACTGTACTCTCAGCGCCTCATCTGAGCTTATTCACAACACACACAGAGGGCTGGGACTGTGCCCACAGTTCTAAGAATACAGTGTCTTGTCCAAGCTCATTCAATGTGCGAAAAGAGACCAGACACAGTAATCACAACATTAAGTATAAAACATCTCATAGTCGAAGTACTTGGAACTGTACCCACAGCTCTCAGAATACTACTGTATTGTGTCCAAGAACATTTCGAGATGCACATAGAGCTCGGACAGTACCCACAGCTCTAGTAATACAGTATTGTGTCCTAGATAAGTCTAAGATATGCATAGAGCTCTGAATCTACTCACATTTCTAGTAAAACAGTATTGTGTCCTAGATAATTCCAAGATGCACATAGAGCTTCCATGGTACCCACAGCCCTAAGAATACAGTATTGTGTCCTAGATCATTCCAAGATGCACATAGAGCTTCCACGGTACCCACAGCCCTAAGAACACAGTATTGTGTCCTAGATGATTCCAAGATATGCATTGAGCTCCATTGCTACCCACAGCTCTACTAATACAGTATTGTATCCTAGATACGTCCAAGATAGCATAGAGCTGAGATGGTAAACATAGCTTTAAGAATACAGTATTGTGTCCTAGATAATTCCAGGCTGCACATAGAGCTCAGTTGTTACCCACAGCTCTAAGAATACAGTGTCTTGTCCAAGCTCACTCAAGGTGCACACAGACACCTGGCACAGTATTCACAGCCATAATGATAAAGACCTCATCCGAGAATAGTCAAAGTACTTGGAAGGTACCCACAGCTCTCAGTGTATTGTGTCCTAGATAATTCCACGACGCACATATAGTGAACTGGTGTGGTTGCTCACAGCACTAAGGATGCAGGACCTCGTCAGAGACCATTCATGATGCACATAGAGAGCTGCTGCTCTAAGGATGCATTTTCTTGCCCACGCTCATTGAAAGTGCTTGGGGAGAGTTGGGGCAGTACCTTCAGCTCTAAGAATACATTGTCGTATACACCCAAGTCCACCAATGAGAGGAAGAGTAGTCATAAAGGGAACAATGGAGATTGAATAGATGTTAGGCAACTCAAGCAATGCTGTGTCTCTTCTTGTAAACACAGAAGACAAGTGGCAACTCTTTTCCTCATTGATAAACATATTGTCACCTTCTTGCAGCAAACACTCATACCCAGTAGTGAACAGCAGCCGTGTGTTTATCCAAATATGTGTTAAAATGGAATAGGATGTGGCGTTATGGCCAGAGGCGCAGAGTTTAAAACTGGGGAACCTGGTTCAAGTCTGGCATCGGCTCAACATTAGGCCTGGGTGTAAAATTCAGCTCGTGGAATTTGCAGAATTCGTGAACTCCGTGTTCCGTGGAGAACGCAGAGTTCCCGACAGGGCCGGACTGGGAACAGAAACCGGCGCTGGCAAACTGCTCAGCCGGCCCCCCCTGGGGTGAGGGGGAGTGCAGCCAAGCAGTTTGCGAGGGCCGGTTTCGGCCGATTTTGTTACAGGGGGCCGATATTGCCGACCCCCGGTAACAAAAACGGCCCCCCAGGGGCCAAAAACCGGCCCCCGCCCTAGCGGCCTACCGGGGAAACGCCCGGTGCCCGCTATGGCCAGTCCGGCCCTGGTTCCCGATAAATTCTGCATTCTGCCTCGAATTTATTTTCGGTTTTGCACGCGCTGGTGAGCGCAATGAGTCTTGGAAGCGCTGGCGAGATTTGCCTGCAACCCGCAAGCGCCAGTGAGACTTGCCGACCGCCCGCGAATGCTTGCGAGACTTGCCGAAAGCTCGCAAGACTTGCCAGCTGCTAGCGTGACATCCGACGCCTTTTTGCTGAAGACAGTGAGCGTGCGAGTGCACCAATGACTGCGGCTGCACCCTCGAGCAGATTTTCTCCTTGTGGTGCCATTCGCGCGTGATTTAGAGTAAAAAATGTAGCGAATTCCTTGGAGTCTCTCTGAGTTTTTGGGGCACTCCACGGAATTCCATGTAGCAGAACTCCGCGAGCTCTGCTCAGGCCTACTCAACATCCTGTGATTCTGGGCAAATCACTTAATCTCCCCATGAATAAAAATGAGCGTTTCCTTGTGCAATGTAACTGGTGCTCATTTAAAGCGCTCCAACACCTTTGGGTCTAGTTCACACTATATTAAAAAAAATGGTGAGACATTTTTGCTGACAAAAGATATATAATGACCTATGGAAGATTGGGAGCACAACAATGTTTATATTTTGATGTACAGCATAATAAGTCATTCCAAGATAGCTGAAGCCTGTTAATCAACATAGGGACTTTGATACTGGCATAGCACCTGTCCCCTCTGTCCCTAAACACTGAATTGCCTGCCCAACGTACTTGAAATACCCACAGGCGTCCACACTTCCTCACATGTTGCACTACATCATTTGAACAACAAATCACTCCCTTCCATGCATACCTGGCGACGCAGACCACCTTTCCTGGATCTGGATTTTACTACTCATAAGTAGTGATATGTTAACCGGTGGTTAAATGTGCAGCACCCGTATTGTGAGTTCTTGATAAGGCACGAAAGACATAGACATAACATGTCTGGTTCACAAGCTGAACTTAAGTGCACCAAATTACCATGCTGTGGACATCCTAAACACTAACATTACACCAACCATGTATTCGTCGCAGTACGTGCAGAAACTGTGCCTATGAATGAGTATATTCCAACAGCATTATGGGATTTGCCACATTGACTAATTTATGGTTAGGAAGCATTTCTGGTTGGCCCTAATTTCAAATTTTGGTCCACCATAAAAAAGTTGGTGAAAAAACCCATAATTAATGTGTGCATTTGCGGGCAGTGCACAGATATAAATATGCTTGAAAATTTACTGTTGTCAAAGGAAGGTAAATGTTTTCGGGTTGGAAATGGGGAGGAACTATTCCCGAAATGATGGAAATGGGGAAATAATTTCTTCCAGTGGAAAAATGTCTCCCCGCGGAGAAACAAAAAACAATTTTAAAAATGCAAATGCACTTCTATGTCACACTTATGCTTGAGGAATCGTTGGCCTATTACATCCCTGTGTGAGTATATATCAATATTCATATTTCTCGAGATCTGCGGCCGTCACGGATTCCCAGGAGTATTCCACTAATTCTTTGAGAATTCCTAAAAAGCCAGAAATGAACGTCAAAGTATGCACCAGCATATGAGGGTTAACCTCTAACTTTTCAATTACAACTTTTGTGAATCTGACCCGTATATTGTCCTTGCGTTGTCTTTGTGAATCATTCATGGTTTACTCCTGCCTGTATGACTTCCTTTTCAAGGCATATGCTTAAATAAACCTGGGAAAAGCTTTTTGATGCAGACCTATAGTGTATGCTCTTAGAGAAGCATCTACATTATTAAAATGATCCATTACAAATAAAATAAAAAAACATTCCTGCATTACCTAACACAGTCTGGGCCAACACCACCAGCCGCATCAATGACTGAACCGAAAATGCAACTTTGCACCCTGTGGTGGACTTGGAGCAAAGTAAAGCATGTGTAGGATAATTAATACACCACAACTAAAACGACTCTAACCATTGCGCTAAACATGAGGCAGTGTTAATATCCTACAGTTACCACCACACAGATCTTGCAATATGTTAGCAAGGTTTGATGTGTCTCCGAGTTCAGGAGCACGTTTCTGAAGAAATGCCTCCCAAAATGTGATTCCTAAGACACATGGAACGAAGAAGACAGAAATCTCACCAGACAGTTTGCACTTTGCAAAGATGGATCAGTTTGGTAACTAATATTTTGACTTCTCTTGTATTAGCGACGTTCTGTACTTTTTAACCAAATGACTCGACGTGGGTTTTTCTTTTTCTTAATCTCTTTATAGATTTCTAATGTGTTTACACTTTTCCACCTCCGAAACATTTTGTTAATAAAGTTCACACACTCAATTTATCATCATCCAACCACTGCTCGGCATGCATGCAAGAACAAGCACTGGCAAAGCCAATAGGTCTCGTCTTTTGCCTTTGCTAACTCTTATGGACGATGTTGTTCAGCATCAGCAAAAAAAAAATCGTTATTCCTGAAGCTGAACAGCCTCATACGGCCCCCACAGCACGAAGATACATATGTGTGCATGCATCTATATGCATTCTCATGTATGTGTCATGATATTACGGCGGCCCCAGCCTCATGATGTATTCAGGTGCATGGGTCATCATGCATGCATGTGTATATGTTGTAACATAGCAGCTTTTTTTTTTTTATTTACTGTTCCGAGATGGTGGATTCCTTCTTGGAGCAGTAAATTGAGAAAAATATATTAAGATTGCACAAAAGCACATGTAGTGAAAGGACAGGCCTGGTAGCTAGTTGAAGTTGATCACCCTGCTGAAAAGTAAAAAAATACAATTTATTTTAGAAAAGCAGGACCCTCAGGGGTAGGGGACTATGCAGGTTTGGGGAAGACGTGAAAACTGCCAACAGAGGAGAGCAGGGAAGGCCGTGAGAGGAACAGAGAAGCTCCCCAGGAAGCGGAAACATTAAAAAACACATCTGAGCCGGACAGGGAGTGGAGAGCAACATGAAGAGAGTGGGGAGTCATAGGAAGGAGCATACGGAGGGCGGGAGGAGGAAAGCACAATAAAACACATGCACTTCTATGGAGTACTGAGAGCCATAAAATCTATGGGCCCGATTCACAGAACTAACTTAAGACAAAATCCTAAACTTACTACCATTTTGGTATTCACAGAAGGCACTTACTCATTTTGGTATTCACAGAAGGCACTTACTTACTCATTTTGAGTAACTTACTCATTTTGAGTAACTTTCTAATTTTGAGTAACTTACTCGTTTTGGTATTCACAGAAGGCACTTACTCATGGAGTAAGTGCATTCTGTGAATACCAAAATGAGTAACTTACTCATTTTGAGTAACTTACTCGTTTTGAGTAACTTACTCATTTTGGTATTCACAGAAGGCACTTACTCATCAATGAGTAAGTGCCTTCTGTGAATACCAAAATGAGTAAGTTACTCAAAATGAGTAAGTAAGTGCCTTCTGTGAATACCAAAATGAGTAAGTGCCTTCTTTGAATACCAAAATGGTAGTAAGTTTAGGATTTTGTCTTAAGTTAGTTCTGTGAATCGGGCCCAAAGAAGTTCCTGGATTGTAAGTAGTGGAAGTTTGCAAGTTATCCTATCAAGAGGATGGTAAAGAAGCTATGCTCCAGGGAATGGACAAACACAAGGGGAAGTCACTGATTAAGAAGCAAGTAAATGATATTGACGAGAAAGCTAATCAATCACAAGCAAGTGACTGACCCAAAGCCGTGTAAGTATTGATTGGACATAAGAGGTCTTCGACAACAGAAAGCTAAAATCTGTCTGTAGGTGAAACCTTAAACGGGGCCCTCATGCTTCCATATCTGAAGGGACTGCCACTGAATTAAGTGAGTTCCACTATAATTCTCTGAAGCTGCTTAGAAACTGAAATTTTGTGCAGACGCCATCTTGGAGGATATTGGATGTGACCAGAAATCTACATGGACTCCTTGACTACAGCAGTGGACAGTGGCGGCTGATAATTAGAGCATAGGGGTGGTGCAGAGGACATACACGCACACATACTCCCACCCATGCATTCACACGCACACACAACCCATTCACATCACACACTCACATATAGACATACAATCTTGCATATAAGCACACACGCACGCACGCACCAAACATTAAATGAAAACATAACACTTACCTTCTGCAGCATCTCTGGAGGGAAACCTAGGAGGGTCCATGATAGTTTGGGCTGCCTAGGACAGCCAATGAGAGGAGGCACAGTCCCTTCCTTGTCACAGAGTGGGATGGGGTCAGTGGGAGTTGCTCACCCCACCACACTCTGTGACGAAGTGTAAGTGATAGACACTTGCCCATGGGCACTTCAGGACTTAAAACCGAAGCCCCCAGGTTTAGGCTATCAATGGAGGTCCTCCAAGGCTGAGAAGACGTCATGCCCACAGCAGCTGTGACATCTGCAGTCCGGCAAAGTTCCGAACAGGCAGCCAGGCACCTATGCATTTAGCGCATCTATGGCACTTGGCTGCCGGACCTGCACTTAAAGCGTGCCTGTCAGACTGACCTTTCCTCAGCCTGACAGACACTCTTTATGTCAGGAAAAAGAGGTGGGGTGTGGCCCCTCCGCTCTTAAGGACAGGCCGCTGCTGGCAGTGGGCCGACCCATTAAGAAAATAAAGTTAAAACAATACTAGAAAACTGAATACATTTTAACTTCAAAGGACAGGATGTCCGCATTACAGGCATTGCAGACACAGAGAACCACGATAAATCATGTTTTCTTTATGTGACATTTTGGAAAGAGTTCCTGAAGAAATTCGACCGATGTTACCCTATTAGTAAGCGGCAGACTTCATGTAATTGAAAGAATAAAACATGACAAATGCTTCCTTTACCATGTCAATACCATTGACATTTGACAATAGCAGTGCCTCTTATTAAAAAGAAAAAAATCAGCATCGGCTCGGCTAGCCATTGGACTGAATAGGGGATCTTCTATTTCTAGGCACCTGCACCAGAGTTGCTATCCATCTATTTCTAAAAGAAGTCTATTCAAGGCCTTGTGCCTGTGTCAGTAGACCATCTGCGCTTCTACACAAGGAAGCTTCTTGTACTCTTTGTTTCCTGGTACTTTCCTGCGCAAATTGTTTGTTCCAAATTGAGACAAATGATGGTTGTTCACAGTTTTAAAAAGGCCAGAATTTGAGGTTGCTCACTCGTAGTGGTGACATCCTAGTCTTGGAAAGCACTGCCTCTGTCCCTCCAGGCTGAACCCAATCTCATCATATTCATAAAATATTTAAAGACTCACCCATTCACAACCCTTACCTAGTGTTTTTTTCCTCACTTTTTTGCTAACCTTTTTAGCGTAAGGATACTTCTTTATGAGGTATCTGTGCGCTTTAAGAACAATAAACTAAATTAAACTAACCATAAGTCATTAAGACTTGGCTAACTATAGGCTCATTTATCTGTCTACAGTCAACTTCAAAGTTCTCCAAAAATCTATTATTGAGTATTTACAGGTAGGATGAATTGTCCCAAACATCTTCAGACTGGTTTCTGCCCTCACAGAGGCACATAATCAGAGTCCAGGATGGATCTGAATTGCAGCAGTGTCCTAGCAGTTCAGCCTCATTATGAGTGGCTCGCTAAAATCCCACTCCTTTCCCCGTTCCAGAAATCTTTCAGCTGCTTTGATTCTATTGACCAAGCTACCCCCTCGGAGAGATGAGTGGGATGCGCCTGCGAAGAATCAAGTATTCTTGATTCTTATCTACTTCAAATGTTAGATTAGATTAGAGTATTTGTAGAGCGCATGGCTGCCTCAGCAATGAGGCGTCCCAGCGCTGAAGCAAGACGGAATGGGGAGCAGGCGAGGAGTTAGCATTGAGAGAAGAGCCAGGTCTTCACAAGCTTTCTGAGGCCAGGTGGTCAGAATTGCTGCGAATGTGTAGTGGGAGAGAATTCCATAAGGCGGGGGCCAGTCGCCTGAAGGAGCGACCGCCAGATCTGGTCCTTCGTATACGTGGAATTCTTGCAAGAAGCAAGTTCGCTGAGCGCAGCGCTTGTGGTGGTGAGTAGTGGGTGCACAAATCGCTCAGGATTTCTGGACCGATACCTGTCACAATCTTATGCGTGGTACAGAGCGCCTTGAATCGTACTCGGTGTTCGAGGGCCAGCCAATGCAGGCGGTGGAGGAGGTTGGAGACATGGCTGTACTTGGGGAGGGCGAAGATGGCACGTGCTGCAGCGTTCTGGACCCGCTGCAATCGGTTCATCACAGACTTATTAGAGCCCAAGAGAAGCACATTACAGTAATATAATCGGGCCAGTATAGAGGCTTGGATGATCAGCTGACGCGTTTGGGCGTCAAATAGACCAAGTATCGGCTTAAGGCCACGAAGTAGCCCGAAGCATTTCCTGGCCACTAGTTTGGCATGCGTCTCAAAGTTAAGGTTTTTATCGAACATAATACCCAGGTTTTTCACTGCAGATTTAGGGGCAGGAGGGGCTCCAAGGGCAGGAGGCCACCATTCATTGTCCAAGAGATGGGAGTCTTTGCCCACCAGAAGAATCTCAGATTTAGCTGAGTTCAGCTGCAGGAAGTTAGCTGTCATCCACTCTGCAACGGCCAATATGTCTTCTTTAAATTTCACTCTATCCTGGCTAGGATTGTTTGTCAGGGTGATCACCAATTGGGTGTCATCTGCATATGACACCAAAGAGATTCCCCGTGCTTTGGCCATCCGCGCCAGAGGGCTCATATAGATATTAAAAAGCGTAGGGCTCAATGCTGATCCCTGATGAACCCCACAGCGGAGTGGGTGGACACGGGAGGCAAAAGGGGGAGCTATCACTTGGATAGTCCGGTCGGCCAGAAAGGATGAGAACCACGATAAGGCTTTGTTGCCGACCCCTATCTCCTCCAGACGGTGGAGCAGGATTTCATGGGATACCGTGTCAAATGCCGCACTCAGATCCAACAGAACCAGAGCTGAGGTTCTGCCGGCATCCAAGGCGGTCCGCAGTTGTTCCACAACCGTCAGCAGTGCAGACTCGGTACTATATCGTGGTCGGAAACCATTCTGGGAGCTGTCTAGTATGGAATTAACTTCCAGAAAGTGAGTTAGAGTCGAATTCACATGAGCTTCCAAGATGTTACCTTCTCATATCATACCATCACATTGATGTATGAGTTTTTGAGATATCAGGGACTGTCACTGTCCTTTATCCTTTACAGCATTTATCTTTAGACGAGATGATCTGTGCGAGAAAGCAAAGGCTGGTTTGAGGAACATCGGTGAGCAGAGAGTGCCCAAAGCCTAATGTGCAAAAGACACACAATGATGGACAGAATGCGGAACAAATCAAACATTCACCCCCAGTCAAGAGATCTGGGTTAAATCCATCGTTCTTTTGCTCACCAAGCCACCCCAGTTTAGACCCAGCCATATGCAAATCAGTCTTCACCCTGCTCCCCATGAGAACAGTTCAGCCTGAACTGCCAAGCCAGGTCGTCCCTGGACCAGAAACAAGCATTCTCGGACCGGTTTCGGGGTATCACCCTTAATCACCCAGGCTAGTTTGAATCGAGTGGCACAGTGAGCCTGGGATCCACGTCTCGGCATACCCAGCACACATAGGGCTAGAACGCAAAAGACACACAATGGTGGACAGAATGCGGAACAAATTAAACATTCACCCCCAGTCAAGAGATCTGGGTTAAAATCCAGTGATCTTTTGCTCAACATTCCACCCCAGTTCAGACCCACCCATATGCAAATCAGTCTTGCTCCTGCTCTTCCTGGGAACAGTCCAGCCCAAACTCCCAAGCCAGGTTCTCCGTGGACACAAAACAAGTATCCTGGGACCAGTTTGGGGTATCACCCCTCATCAGCTGGGCTAGCTGGAATCCAGTGGCACAATGAGCCCAGGAACCACGTCTGAACATACCCAGCGCACTTAGGGCGAGAAAGCAAAAGACACACAGTGATGGACGGAATGAGGAACAAATTAAACATTCACCTCCAGTCAAAAGATCTGAGTTAAATCCATCGCTCTTTTGCTCACCATGCCACCTCAGTTTACACCCAGCCATATGCACATAAGTCTTGATCCTTCTCCTCATGGGAACAGTCCAGCCCGAACTGCAAAGCAAGGCCCTCCCCGGACCAGAAACAAGCATCCTGGGACCAGTTTCGGGGTATCACTCCTCATCAGCCAGGCTAGCTTGAATCCAGTGGCACAATGAGCCCAGGAACCACGTCTGGGCATACCCGGCGCACTTAGGGCGAGAAAGCAAAAGACACACAATGATGGATGGAATGTGGAACAAATCAAACATTCACCCCTTCAAGAGATCTGAGTTAAATCCATTAATCTTTTGCTCACAATGCCACCCCAGTTTAGACCCAGCCATATGCAAATCAGTCTTCACCCTGCTCCCCATGGGAACAGTCCAGCCCAAGCTGCCAAGCGAGGTCCTCCCTGGACCAGAAACAAGCATCCTGGGACCGGTTTTGGGGTATCAGCCAGGCTAATTTGAATCCAGTGGCACAATGAGCCCAGGAACCACGTCTGGGCGTACCCGGCGCACTTAGGGCGAGAAAGCAATAGACACACAAAGATGGATGGAAATCGGAACAAATTAAACATTCACCCCCAGTCAAGAGATCTGGGTTAAATCCATTGTTCTTTTGCTCAACATTCCACCCCAGTTCAGACCCGCCCATATGCAAATCAGTCTTGCTCCTGCTCTTCATGGGAACAGTCCAGCCCAAACTCCCAAGCCAGGTTCTCCCTGGACCAGAAACAAGTATCCTGGGACCAGTTTCGGGGTATCACCCCTCATCAGCCAGGCTAGCTTGAATCCAGAGGCACAATGAGCCCAGGAACCACGTCTGGGCATACCCGGGGCACTTAGGGCGAGAAAGCAATAGACAAACAAAGATGGATGGAATGCGGAACAAATTAAACATTCACCCCCAGTCAAGAGATCTGGGTTAAATCCATTGTTCTTTTGCTCACCATTCCACCCCAGTTCAGACCCACCCATATGCAAATCAGTCATGCTCCTGCTCCTCATGGGAACAGTCCAGCCCAAACTTCCAAGCCAGGTTCTCCCTGGACCAGAAACAAGTATCCTGGGACCATTTTCAGGGTATCACCCCTCATCAGCCAGGCTAGCTTGAACCTAGTGGCACAATGAGCCCAGGAACAAGGCAGGCTAGCTTGAATCCAGTGGCACAATGAGCCCAGGAACCACGTCTGGGCATACCCGGTGCAATTAGGGCGAGAAAGCAATAGACACACAAAGATGGATGGAATGCGGAACAAATTAAACATTCACCCCCAGTCAAGAGATCTGAGTTAAATCCATCGTTCTTTTGCTCACAATGCCACCCCAGTTTAGAACCAGCCATATGCAAATCAGTCTTGACCCTGCTCCTCATGGGAACATTCCTGCCGAAACTGCCAAGCCTAGTCCTCTCTGGACCAGAAACAAGCATCATGAGACCAGTGTTGGAGTATCATCACTCATCAGCCAGGCTAGCTTTAATCCAGAGGCACAGTGAGCCAGGGACCCATGTCTGGGCATACCCGGCGCACTTAGGGAGAGAATGCTAAGACACACAATGGTGGACAGAATGCGGAACAAATTAAACATTCACCCCCAGTCAAGAGATCTGGGTTAAAATCCAGTGATCTTTTGCTCAACATTCCACCCCAGTTCAGACCCACCCATATGCAAATCAGTCTTGCTCCTGCTCTTCCTGGGAACAGTCCAGCCCAAACTCCCAAGCCAGGTTCTCCCTGGACACAAAACAAGTATCCTGGGACCAGTTTGGGGTATCACCCCTCATCAGCCGGGCTAGCTGGAATCCAGTGGCACAATGAGCCCAGGAACCACGTCTGAGCATACCCAGCGCACTTAGGGCGAGAAAGCAAAAGACACACAGTGATGGACGGAATGAGGAACAAATCAAACATTCACCTCCAGTCAAAAGATCTGAGTTAAATCCATCGCTCTTTTGCTCACCATGCCACCTCAGTTTACACCCAGCCATATGCACATCAGTCTTGATCCTTCTCCTCATGGGAACAGTCCAGCCCGAACTGCAAAGCAAGGCCCTCCCTGGACCAGAAACAAGCATCCTGGGACCAGTTTCGAGGTATCACTCCTCATCAGCCAGGCTAGCTTAAATCCAAGAGCACAGTGAGCCCAGGACCCACGTCTGGGCATACCCGGCGCACTTAGGGCGAGAAAGCAAAAGACACACAATGATGGATGGAATGTGGAACAAATCAAACATTCACCCCTTCAAGAGATCCGAGTTAAATCCATTAATCTTTTGCTCACAATGCCACCCCAGTTTAGACCCAGCCATATGCAAATCAGTCTTGGCCCTGCTCCTCATGGGGACAGTACTGCCCAAACTGCCAAGCCTAGTCCTCTCTGGACCAGAAACAAGCATCATGAGACCAGTGTTGGAGTATAATTCACTCATCAGCCAGGCTAGCTTGAATCCAGCGGCACAGTGAGCCCGAGACCCATGTCTGGGCATACCCGGCGCACTTAGAGAGAGAAAGCAAAGACACACAATGGTGGACAGAATGCGGAACAAATCAAACATTCACCCCCAATCAAGAGATCTGGGTTAAATCCATCATTCTTTTGCTCACCATGCCACCCCAGTTTAGGCCCAGCCATATGCAAATCATTCTTGACCCTGCTCCTCATGGGAACAGTCCAGCCCAAGCTGCCAAGCGAGGTCCTCCCTGGACCAGAAACAAGCATCCTGGGACCGGTTTTGGGGTATCACCCCTCATCAGCCAGGCTAATTTGAATCCAGTGGCACAATGAGTCCAGGAACCACGTCTGGGCATACCCGGCGCACTTAGGGTGAGAAAGCAATAGACACACAAAGATGGATGGAAATCTGAACAAATTAAACATTCACCCCCAGTCAAGAGATCTGGGTTAAATCCATTGTTCTTTTGCTCAACATTCCACCCCAGTTCAGACCCGCCCATATGCAAATCAGTCTTGCTCCTGCTCTTCATGGGAACAGTCCAGCCCAAACTCCCAAGCCAGGTTCTCCCTGGACCAGAAACAAGTATCCTGGGACCAGTTTCGGGTTATCACCCCTCATCAGCCAGGCTAGCTTGAACCTAGTGGCACAATGAGCCCAGGAACCAGGCAGGCTAGCTTGAATCCAGTGGCACAATGAGCCCAGGAACCACGTCTGGGCATACCCGGCGCACTTAGGGCGAGAAAGCAATAGACACACAAAGATGGATGGAATGCGGAACAATTAAACATTCACCCTCAGTCAAGAGATCTGAGTTAAATCCATCGTTCTTTTGCTCACAATGCCACCCCAGTTTAGAACCAGCCATATGCAAATCAGTCTTGACCCTGCTCCTCATGGGAACATTCCTGCCGAAACTGCCAAGCCTAGTCCTCTCTGGACCAGAAACAAGCATCATGAGACCAGTGTTGGAGTATCATCACTCATCAGCCAGGCTAGCTTTAATCCAGAGGCACAGTGAGCCAGGGACCCATGTCTGGGCATACCCGGCGCACTTAGGGAGAGAATGCTAAGACACACAATGGTGGACAGAATGGGGAACAAATCAAACATTCACCCCCAATCAAGAGATCTGGGTTAAATCCATCATTCTTTTGCTCACCATGCCACCCTAGTTTAGGCCCAGGCATTTGCAAATCAGTCTTAACCTGCTCCTCATGGGAACAGTCCAGCCCGAACTGCCAAGCCATGTTCTCTCTGGACCAGAAACAAGCAAGCTGGGACCGGCTTTGGAGTATCACCCCTCATTAGCCAGGCTAGCTTGAATCCAGTGGCACAGCGAGCCCGGGTCCCACGTCTGGGAATACCCGGCGCACTTAGCCTAATACGGACAGGATCAGGGTCTGCAGCATTGACTTCAAGTTCGATCCTTGGAGGTAGAATTTGATGCCTTTCAGAGTTATATTTCCTATTTCTATACATGTGTTTGTATGATATGGATTCAGCACAAGTGAAATGCCAATAGGCATGTCACTGCAAACAGAGTCTATTTCCCAGATCAAACGGTGACTCTTTTGTTCATTATAAATAAAGCAGATTCTTGCAAAGCTCCAACAAAAAGGGCCACCACCCAGGTTTTCTTGAAAGGAACAATCTTCCCAATGGAGAACTAAGCACTTCCGTCTATATTCATTCCCCCGAAGAGAGTCACATAATGTGTGATATCACTTCCTCAAGGGTCATGTGCTAACACTTCTGCTAGGTCATGACTCGTGTTCGCAACCTATATCAGTCAACAATGTCTGACAATAACGAATGAGTGGGAGTGGGAGTCAGCGTTTTCTGATTGTGAAATGGCATCACTAACCAGAAGTCGTTGAATCACCCTCTATCAACACTTTAAGCTCCTACTGATGTACTAAATCAGATTAAATATTGAGGGTGTGCCTGAGTCATAAAAATATTAAATTTAATCAAAAATTGCATCTAGTTAAAACACAAAATACCACTCAAACACATACAATTTTTTAAAAAACGAAATAGCTACAATACTACATAAACCACATAAATCATGATAAACTAAATAGCCACAAAATACAATATAAAACACACATATCATGATAAACTAGATAGCTTATTCAGTTTCTCGTGCAACGAACAAGAACAATATTACACCTAACATGGGTTAACTATTCTTATTAGAAGTTATCCTGGTGTGGTTCATGATACCTGCAAGCTATTCGTTTTTAACAACAATGTCTAATCACAATCACGCAACAGGTGTTCACAAATCAATCTACTATACATCATCTCCAATATTAGAGGCATTCTGTATCAAGATAGTCATACAGGTCAAAACTGCAAACAGACTGTCACTAAACGTTTGCTTCTAATTAAAAAAGTCATTTGGAAAAACATGCCGTGCTTGGATTCACCATACGCATCATGTTGCATAAAGTACATCATGAAAGCTGCTGACTAAATAAAACCTTATTAATTTTTCATGAGTTCACACATTCTCTCAGTGTTAAGGTATTATCTAGCACCATATGTACATTCTCTCCCATTCCTCGTGTGAAGAACAGATGCCTAAAGTAACAGGGCGGGAAATTACTCTGAGGGCACAACATGGTGTGTGAAAGCATTCTCCTGTGATGGTCAAACAGTTACTGATTCCTGAATCATTTCCAGCACGCACACTAGAGGTATGTGAGAGGTGGCACTGCAAGTATAACACTACACTGGAAGTAATGGTAAACACCGGAGTAAGGCGAGGCAACTATCTGTGCGTGACCACGCCGCCACATTCTAAGCCAAGCCCCACCTCTGCTCTGACCAATACAGCAGGTCAATAAAGACCCGTGATCCTAAGAGTCAATGGTCCCAAGAGACACCAGTCAGGCATGTTAACCTTTGACCGGATAGTCATTATTTCCTGTCATCTTCTTGGTTTTGCACTTTCCACCACCAAGCCATGCAGACCTTGTGGCTGCTTAGTTTGGAGAGCCTGGGCATTACCAGTTCAGCGCGCAAGAGTTTGTGGATTCAAACTCTTTTCAAAGTTATATCTTTCCTGAGAGTGGGCGAAAGGTTGCTGACTCTGATGTCATTCAACAGGTGCCCCCTCCACCCCTCCCACCCTCTCAGGTCTGTGCCTTGCATCACCCTTCTGGGTGTCTTAGCACATACCATCAAATTAACATTGCATAGAATATAATCCTTATGTCCCATTGGAAGTCTCATGTAAGCCTCCAGACGTTCGCCAGCCACATTTTAAGGTTAATGCATAGGAAGAACCCAGTGACTCCCCATTACAATGGACAGACATGCATGAACCTCTGTCTCTGTACCCACTCTCATCCAGGAGTCATCATTCCTCCTGCCTCCTCAGTCTTGTCCAGTACCCAGGGCTTTAAGTGGACCGGATCCCTCAGGGTCTCGGACCCGGTAGTAATTAAAAACGCACATTGAAATGGGTCCTTATCGGGCCCAATATTCAATATACTGTAACAGCGAAAACACTAACTGATTTCAGAAAAACGAATGTATAAAATGTTAAGGTAATCCATGCCTACGATCTTTAGATTTCAGATGTTTTACTTAATCTTGCATTTGCTAAGAGTTTTAGCTATTTCCAAGGTGCTGTGTTTCTGTATGTATTTTTCGTGTGGCTTGTTACTCTTGTATAGGGCATACTTTGAACTGAGTCGCCTCCAGGTGTTTATAACAGGCCACAATTGAGAGCTCTGGAATTGAGGGTGAAGTCAGTGCGAGTTTCTCATTGTGCCTGCCAGTGGATCAAAAAGCTGTTCAGAATTTATGGTCATCCAATCCTTGGCCTTTCTGCAGAACGCACAGAGCAAGGATCACATATTTCAATTTCAGTTGTGATTCTTTGCAAATATGTGTGAAAAAAGTCACTAAATGAAGCTGTGCATAATCCTCTGGTAACTTGGCATAAAAAGCAGTCAGGCTTAACTAAAAACACAACACAAGAAAAACCCCAAGACAATTTAGAAAACTAGAGTAAACTTTAATAAATAAAATGACACCACAATGACAAAAATCCAGTTAGCACAACTGGAGTCATGAGTTTTGAAAGTTTTAGGTAAAAATAGCAACAAATTGACCGAAGCGCCAATTACAGGTATCTAGTCGTGCCAGACTGGGACAAACTCACAAGTTAAGGCCAACCGTGGAAGTTTTACCTTCGGACTTTGATGCAAAGACAGTGCGGCACAGTTCTACTGGGCTCTGCTCCATTATGCGTTGCATTGTGTTGGATCCTGTGAGGCTTTTAGTTAGGAGCTGTGCCGGCCTGCGGGGCTCTGCGTCGCTCAGTGTCGGCTCTGGTGAAACCTGCAGTTAAGAGCTGTGCAGCTCTGCACGGCTCTACGTCACACTTCATCACATATGGTGAAACCTTCTGTTAGCAGGGAGAAGGACTCTGACTTCAGCCAAGGATCCAGGACCTTGAGGACAGCTCTTAAGGGTCAGACCTCACTCCCACATAGGACAGCAGAGGGGTCCTGGTCAGGTCCAGTTGGATCTGGTCAGCTGGAAAGCAGGAAAGGCCTTTGGAAGCTTGTTGTGTCTCTGTAGCTCAAATGGGAGGTCAGCCAACTGACCCTTGGAGTCACTTCTGGGGCCCGGAGTTCAAGGCAAGCAGGCCCAGTCTTGCTTCAGACAGCAAGGCAGTCCTTCTTCTGAGTCTTCACAAGTTCAAGAGTGTCCTGATTTCAGGTTCTGGGTATTCCACTTTTTTATCCAGTGCCAGCTTGTGGGTAGGGATCGCTCCTTTGTATAACTCTAAACTGGTTCAAGTAATTTCTTCCCTTTCTCCTGGGTTTGGCTCCAGCCTAGCTAGTGAAACAAAGAGTAAGCAGGCCCAGGCGTGGGCTGCATCTGCCAGAGACAGGGTAGGCATCTTCTGAAGTCAGGAAGGGCTTGTTACAGCCCCCAGGCTACTCTTAGAAGTACAATAAGGACAGGGGCACAGCCCCTCAACAGAAATTCTGTCAGGAAGACCCACTCTTCTCTACACCCAGCTCCTTTGTCCGCTGTCTGGTTCCAATACACATTTCCCAGTGGGGGAGCCATCCACAGTCAGAAGAACATGGACACTGGAAGTAAGGAACATTTGGCTTAGGCAGGAAAATGCCAACTTTCAAAAAGTTGCATTTCCTAAATAGTAATTTAAAATCCGACTTTCCCATTAAAAAAGATTTTAAATTACAAATGAAAAGAGTAAAAGAAGTATTTTCATAGCTGTTCCCAAACTTAAATGAGACCTTATTAAATGTAATAAGGTAAACCAGTGTTAGTCTATGGGAGGACAGCCTAACCACAGCGAAAAACACTTTTGGGGTTTTCCAGTGACAGAACAAGTAAAACATTAAATAGACATGTCCTACCTTTTAAATACCATGCACCCCGCCCTATGAACATTTAGGCCCTACCATAAGAATGCTCTTATGTTTTAAAACAGAAGATTTAGGCCTGGCAAGAGGTTTGTTTTGCCAGGCTGGAGTGGCAGGCCTGAGACATGCTTTACAGGACTACTTGAGTGAATGGCACAATGAGTGCTCCAGCCCACTAATGTCATTTAATTTACAGGCCCTGGATACATGTGGTACCATATACTAAGGTTGTATAAGTAAATTACATGTACCAATCAGGTGTATGCCAATTTACCCATGTTTTAAAAGGAAGAGCACAAGAACTTTACACTGGTTAGCAGGGGTAAAGTGCACAGAATCAAAAGCCAACAAAAACAGGTGCAGCAAAAATAGGGGAGTGAAGGCATAAATCTGGGGTGATCCAGCAGAAAGCAAACTTTTCAACAAGGAGGTACACAGTAGTCAATATTGACAAGGCAGAAGTAAAAGGAAATGTAGCTCTTACAGGTGAGTGGGTGTGTTGTGTGTTTTGATGGGTGGTGAAGTGCATTCAGGAGAGAGAGAAAAGAGGGTGCTGAAGAGGAAAGAGATGAGGTTTAAGATATGCAGATGAACGAGATGTGGAAAAAGAAAAGGGCATACATGTCAAACATGACGTGAGCCTAACGGAGTGATTGAGATACTCTGAAGATCACTACTCCTTCCACAGGCCTCAGTAATGTTGAACTCACAGTCTCACAATTTCAGAACTGAAACATTTTCAGTATTAATTATTTACAACAAAATCAATGTTGCTCATTTATCTTAAACAACCAACAACCATTAACAATAGCCCTGATTGGTTTTAGGTGTATGTCAGTTGTTGTGTTATATATTTGGATGCACTAGCATAAAGCTCAGAGAGGAACCGAAATACTGATTAGGTGGCACATCACGGGAATCACAAAAATTTAGTTTACGTGTTAACGCCGCACCCTTAATTACATAGTTCATACCCCTTTTAGAGACCCCTGCACTTTTTCATTCCCCTAACAGCTCTGCCAGTACCTTTTTTTTCGATCCCTTGTCCAAACCCCTTTCCACTTCCAGCCTTACCAACCTCCCAAATAAGTGTCCAATCAAGTCCATTGCTGTTCCACGGCCAAACATACCCCGCCCCAACTTTCTGCTTCTCACATGCCCTCTTTCTTTGTGGCTACTTTCCCACTGCTTACCTTATTCATATCTGTGTTGTTCTCTTTCTCCTATACATCCTTGTCAAACTGTTGTAAAGGCAACAATGGCTAATTCTACCACGAAGTACATAGCAGTAAACTGAAGTTTCTATATTCATGGACAAATGAATCCCAGTTAAAAGTGTGGCTTCCTGGACAGATTAGAATCAGAAAATCAGTTCTAATTAAACAGAGGACAGAAAATAGAAAAATCACTCTAGAGTTGTGTGTCCAGCATCTCATGGAGGCCAGACTTCTTTTGATGAGTTACAAATGTGTGAGTAGATGAACCCTTTTGACCTTGCATCAAGACTGCACAATTCCTACTAACCTCTACTGGAGGGCGGTATGGGTGTGCCTGAGGTGCGTCACTGGTTCCCAAGTTGAACTGTCTCCCACGTTGGCGATACTCAACATCTGGGGAGATGCAACACACCTCCGAACAACAAAACTCGCCTCACACTGGGACTAATAATTGTAAAAAGGAATGTGGCCAGACATGGGGATCTGGTGCACATCCAGAATTGGCCTCCTGGAAAAACGACATGAATTGGTGTATGTAGGCTGAAAAGCATGTCCGGGAGGGGCTGCCCCAAGAAGTGGGAAAAAACATGGCAGCAATGGAAAACGTACAGGGGCCTATAGCGGGTTGGTTCACATCCTGGCTGGGGGGAAGACTGCTGACGGCTTAGGGGAGAAGGAAAAAACAGATAGGGGCTGGTGGAGAACAAGGCTGAGGGTCTTGCGAGAACCAAGTTACTGTGATCTACAGGCTGTACTGTATTGCTACCCTGTATGATCGTCGGTTGTAAAACCAATAAAATGTTTTATAAAAAGAAAAGCTACACAATTCCTACAATAATGACCCTCGGGTTGTCATTCATGTATTCTGTAATATGCATCCCACATTACATTACTTTTCATGTACTAACATGATGTTTAGTGTTGCTTGTTTTGTCTGAGCATGAGGATGTAGAGTCCAGTCCCTTCTAGAATGCGGCTGTCCGCGGCCCCCGCAGGGGGCCAATTCATCAGGGCGGCCCTTTAGTGCCATTTTGGGCACCGCCCACCCGCTCTAGTCATTGGGGGGTTCTGTAGGAGCCCTCTAGCCAGGTCGCCACTGTGGCGTCCTTCCGGTGCGCCAGGTGGGAGGAGGGCATATAAGCCTCCCCCGCCCCTCCTGGCAGTCTCTGTTCGCCAGCCACGCCGTCTGTACAGGTTCGCCGAGGTTGTTATCGTGTCGCGTCGTCGAATTAGGCGGTGAGTGCGGGTCTGGATAGGCTAGGAGGGGCCGTTTTGTCTGGGCCAGCCAGCCCCCCCCCCTCTTTTTTGTTGTGGCGGGCGCTGAGGCCATAAGGCCGAATGGGGAGGCATTTGTGTTGGAAAGATCCTCCCCCCACCCTCTGTAGCGAGTGAGCAGCTGTGCACAAATGGGGAGCAAGGAATCGCATCAGGTGGCCAATGAACAGCGGCTTGGATTGTTTGTAGGATGCCTTCTCCCTGGGAGCACCCCCGGCCGCGGTTGCACTGGGTCCCGGCGTGATCCCGCGAGTGTGGTTCCGGGAAGGGCGGTGCTGCAGGGCACTCGTTCTCCGCTCTGGCCTGGGGCCAGGGGTGAGGTCGGCCCAGAGGGGAGGTGTAGAATCCCGCGGTTGCTATGTTTGTGTAAGTAAGCCTTACTGACATCCATCGTCTGGGTCGTTTGGTCACTCCTCGTGCAGGTTTTTTTTCGAGTGGTTGCTGTCCGGGGAGCACCCCCGGCCGCGGTGCGCTGGGTCCCGGCGTGATCCCGCGAGTGTTTCTGTGAGGGGCAGTACTTCATGGCACTCGTTCTCGCTATGGCCTGGAGCTAGGGGTTCGGTCGCTCCCCCGGTGGAAGAGCGACGATCGGGCAGTGTCTTCGTACATTGTAAGGTAACAGTGGTTTGGCGACAGAGAGGTGGCGTTGACTCTAACTGCACATATAATGTAAGGCACATGCACTTGTGAGCTGTAATTTGTTTCTGCTTGCCACCGAGGTAGGGCTGCGGGCCCAGTTCAGAGTCCCGTCGATGGCGCAGTGAGAGGAGTGTGTCAGCCTGTGCGGTCATGGCTTGTTGATTGATTCTTTTGGGCCAGCCGTGTGCTTGTGAGGGACGTCTGCATCCTCCGAGGTGTTGTGCACTCGCCGCTCTGCTTCTGGTGTGAGCGGGAGACCACAGCAGAGGGAGCGGAGGAGCGTCGGGCTCTATCTTTAGGATTTGCGGTGAGCCTAGCTGGGTACCCTCTCCTCCCCACACCCCAACCTCGTTCAAACCGCGCCTGGTCTTTTGGTAGGATTTCAATAGTTGAACCCTGATTGTAGTAGTGTTGTCGTAAGTGTGATTGGTAATAAGGACCACGGTTAGGCCACCACTTTGGTGCTCAGGTTGTATACCTTGGAGACGAAAGTGTACTCAGCCTGGCACCCGCCGACTGCCCATAACTCCTGGTGCCGCGCATGGTCCGACTAAGCTATCCATGGGCACATGGTTCACTCTGCTTCCGGCTCGAGGCCATAACAGTGTGGTCAAATGTGAACAGGCACAACGCATGGATATACGCTTACTGTTTAGGTGACGGGACACAGTTCAATCTGCAGTTTGGGTCGTGCATCATCAAGATTCGCTGATGGTGCACATATCAGATGCCCTTCGTTGTTTGGGTTCATTGTACAGCCATGTCTAGTCAAATGGGTGTTTTTGTTCCTGTTCTGTGTGAGCTCAGTCCGCGGTGTCGTCACGTGAATATCATTCAGTGCAGACACCGGGGGGTGGTTGAGGGTTTCAGACCAGCCCCCCTTTTCTGCATGCCAACATCTGAGCAGCCCCCTAGTGTTCGGGGTTGTGCGCCAGCGGCCGCGCAAGCCCCGCCAGGTGGGGGGCCTCAGCAATGGAATTGGATTCGGCCCAACAGCTGGCCTGGCACATAGACCAGTCGGGCATGGGCATGTTCCCCGAGCTGGGCGACATCCTTTGACGGAAGTCCTGTTTCATGTTTGGAAATCTTTCATTGACGGGGCAAGAGTTGATGTCAGTTGTAAGCCCCCACAGTTCACCGTTCCTCACAGGGGCAAGATGTTGTAATTTAATGTCGGTTTACCGTCTTTAAAAGAAATCATGGCATGAGGCGCACATGAAATACAGATGCAATTTAACGGTTGTAAATGTCCATTGCCAATCACTGCTGTTTACAGTGAATGTCTCCGAGGTGCGATTTCTTATAGTTAGAGGGTGGCCCACTGACTACTCACTTAATTTGAGAAGCATTGGCCTCTTCCAAGTGGCAGGCATGCGGAAGTAGTTTATTTAGGAAGAACGGCGCAACGCTAATCTGAGCACTATTTTCTTATGGGATTGCCACTTAAAGGAGCAATTTACCGCCGTTTTTTTTCCATTTCATTTCTCTATATATGTATAATCACACATAGGCACACGATAAGCCCGGAAATGTTTCACAAAAAGCAGCCCTAAAACCTGGTCTTATTAGAATTTTCGTTGCTCTATGGGTGTAAGTACTGATATTGATATGTTTCCCCCATCGTCTTTGTTTGATTTCGCTCGCTAGAAAGTGTCTCTCATAGTCTTTGAAATGCCATCCATAGTTGCACTGAAATTATGAAAATGCCACACATAGCTATCAGAAACCTTGACAGCTATGGATGGGGGCGGCTAGCTCAGGTCAGGCGCGGCCGGTGTCGGGTGCCCGGGCCCTCACGGATAGATCGTACAGCTCACTTGCCCACACCCCTGTTTTGGGCTCCTTTTCTCCAGACATTCTCATAGCGCACTGTTTTTAACTCTCCCCAATTAGGGGTACACAGCGTCTGCCTCCCCCCTCTGGAAAACGCGGAGGGAGGTCTGTTGCTCAGGTATGGCAGAGCTAACAGGGGGTTGCAAACACAGGCGCTAATTGAATAATTGGAAAACAATTAACATTCAGCTGCACTTACGACGAACTAACAGGTATACGCAAGGTATATTCAGATAGTATGCTATGTTAGTCTCAGCTCTGTAGGTATGTCCCCAAAACCAGGGGGGCATGGTGCTCGACCCTGCCCATAGTAAGTAAAGTTTTGTAAGGTGCCATTGTTAATTATAAGATCATCTATATCTGGTTTAGTATCCAGGCTAAGGGGTCGCTGAGTGACACTCTGGTGTTGGAGGCGGTCGGCCGGCTGGCAGGCCTTCTAGATATAGGTTTCTAACTCGGGCCTGTCCAAGCAAGGGTTCAAGTGCCAGAAGTCGGCACTGGGATACAATTTCACAGGTCTGTGGAGTGGGAGAACAGAAGGGGGCTTGTGTTCGTCCTCCTGGTCACAGGTTCAGAGCCTGGTAGGTCCACTTAGCATTTCATCCTTCAGAGGTCGATAAAACAAGTACCATTGAGTTGGGTAACAATAACCATGTTATTCAGCGCCAAGATACCATGGGGTGAACGTATTCACAATTAGTCAGAAAGGGAAATTTTAAAGGAATTTTGTGAAACGCTGTGGGCTCACTCAGCAGTGTAGTAGTCGACAGTTTTGCACAATTTCCATAGGCCGGATGGGTGGCGCAGGCAACAAGTTTAACCCAGCCGAAACAAAGCAGGGCACTCCGTGTCTGATGTAGTTGCTGATTGATGTTTGGGTTGTTGGGCTGCCCTGGTATCTTATGCTTATCCCCTGGGGCGAGCTGCGTGCTGGGGCACATGTCGCCATCAGATAGACAAAGGCCCTCATCTGCCTCGCCGGTATTTTCGCAGCACTTAATTCGAGCCGATGGTTTGGTAGCGCTTGGCACGGTCGCAGGCACTTATGAATGTGGCCACATGGTGGCGCGGTTGGTGCGATTTGTTTGTGTGATTTGAAGATGGAGCACAAGGTTGTTGTTAATTCAGTGTACATTGAAAATAACTAGTGCCTACTCCAAGAAGTCTATTGTCTGGCTGGGGACATATCACATCGGTTTTGCTTGGTACCCACGCCCTCCGTTGGTCCCATGCGCGCTTGCTTACGATATTCCTTATGCCGCGCTGTCTTTGACTCTCATTTGCGTTGATCCCTCGCCCACATATGCATTCCTTTACGCCACTATGTTTAACCTACAACTACCAGCAAGCACGCTAGTTATATTTTATGATGCTTGAACCTGGCATTATAAAAATAGGCATTCCGTATGGAAAATGCGGAGTAGGCTCTTGGGCCAAATGTGGCATAGTGTACAGGGAGACGGCTCAGCAGGGAGTAAACTGCCAAATTACCATCACTGTATATTAATTAGTTGGTTCTAAATAAAGTCGCATTGTAAGTTTCGGAATGATGGAAAGAGAACACCTCCGCTGGTTTTATTGTGTTCCAAGGAAAGCACGGACCTGTTAATGTTAATGTTAAATTGGACTTGTAGAGCGCTTATTACCAGCAGGTCTCTAAGCGCTTCAAGAAGAACAACGTCAGTTCCAAGGAGAATACTGTCAGATCCAGAAGTGTCAAGCCCATGCTTCCGTAAATAAAAGGGTTTTGAGTTCTTTTCTGAATGGAAGGAGACATCTTTCTGCCCGAAGCTGGACCGGCAACCTGTTCCAGAGTGGTGGTAATAGGACAGAAAATGCCCGGCCACCTTTGGTAGTGTAATTGAATCGCGGGCATTTTAGGAGGCCTTCCGTGGAGGACCTTAGTGAGCGGCCGGGACGTATTTCTCCAGGCGTTCCTTGATGTAAATGGGTGCCTGACCGAATAGGGCCTTATGTGTGATGCAGAGGCCTTTAAATTTAGCCCTCTGCTTAATTGGCAGCCAATGAAGTTGTTGCAATAGTGGTGATGCCCGCGTGCGCCTCGGTAGTTTGAAAATTAACCTGGCAGCATCGTTCATCACCACCTGAAGTTTGCTCACCAGTGAGTCTGGTAGACCGATATAGAGCGCATTTCCGTAGTCCAGCCGAGTCAGGATCAAAGCGGACACGACCGTCTTCATGGATGAGAAGGAGAGAATAGGGGAGAGTCTCCTCAGCTGCCTTAGTAGGCCAACACAAGTTCCAAACACGGTGGAAACTTGATTGGCCAGTGAAAGTTTGGCATCAATTTTGATTCCCAGACTTTTTACCACCGGAACTGGGGCTGGATTGTCACCCAGTTCGTGCGGCCAGAACAGGGAATTCCAAGGGTTACTCTCAGTGGTGATGGCCAAAACCTCAGTCTTGTCCGGGTTAATCTTGAGTGAGTTGGCCGTCATCCACTTAACCGTGAATCGCAATATGTCTTGCGCCCGGGAGTGGGCCTGCGGCGTGTTTTCTATTTGAAATATGATTTGCGTGTCATCCGCATAATTGAATACCTGGCAGTCCATCAAAGCCAGGGCCTTTATCAAAGGTCTAAGGTATATGTTAAACAAGAGGGGGGATAGCGCTGACCCTTGTGGGACTCCACAGGGGGTGGACCCCCTCTCTGAGACCCAATCGCCCATCTGAATTTTTTCTACATCTAAACCAATAAGAATGTTATTAGTTGGATTGAAAGGGAGGTCTTTTAGAAGGGAAAGGACTGCTTTTGTGTCCTTAAGGTAGGTGCTGGTATTTTGTATGAGCGGTCGTAAGAAAGCATCCGCAAATTTTGACAGAGGTTCCAGAATAGATCCGATACCTGAGACGATTGGACGTCCCGGAGGATTCTCTAACCTCTTATGGATCTTTGGTAGTGTGTAGAAGTATGGTACTGTAGGGTGTTTATTAATCAGAAAATCACCCTCTTTTCTGGTTACCCAGTCATGGGCAAGGGCTTCTTCTACCATGCTAGTTATGCCAATCCTTATTCGTTCCGTTGGATCCTCTGCGATGCTTTTGCCAACTAGGAGCAAGAATAAAATTGTTTACGTTCACTAGTTAGGTAATTTTTAACAATCACTCACACCACTCCCCCTTCACTGCACCACACATAGTCATATCTTAAAAATTAGTGCTCCTACGTAACTATCGCAAGTCGCAGCACGCCCCAAGCAGTAGATGCTTGGGATGGCCCCAATGATGAAGCATGTCACCTAGGGGAAACCTTTGGTGAGTGAGGGGACTCAAGAAAAGAATTTTCTTTTCCTTTATTGAGGTGTGTCTTACTCATTTAGTAGACCCCTCCTTTTCCCTATTAGCTAGGTTCCCTGATCCATTATTTACGGATCTTCTTTTGCTTTACAAGTACCCAGGAGGAAGAACCTAGCCATATCCTCCTCTCCCCCTCTTTTTGTTTCAAATAGTGGTCTGACCACGCACAAGGGAGGATCTCCACTAGGTTCACAGACGGGAAGGTAGTCCAGACCTATCAGATTCTTTACCCTCTATGGTGCCGTAGGTGTTTAGGCCACCATATGGCACTGATTTCGGGGATTCTTACGGCACAGATGCGTTTAAAACTAGTGTCCATGAATGCACAAATTTCTGATTTTCTCATGAGCACTTCATGACACCGAGGTTAGCCTCACATGGAGCAACAGCATTTTGCAGGCAATACCTCCCGGTTATAACTTGCCAGTGTAGATAATTATTCAGTAATAATGGAGCGTGGCATGCGTGGATATTCCTGTGCAAAAATACAAAAAACACTAGTCGCCTGTATAAAAGGCAGACATGAATCTAGTGGCTAGCGGGTCAGGGCACCCCCTGTAGGGGTACGTGTTTTACCCATGGTCACAGGTCATTCCCGGCAGGCTCACCTAGCTTCTCATCCTCCTGAGGTCGATCACCATTAAGTTGAGTATCAATAAACATGTTATGGGGATATACTTCCGTTCTCACCATCCCAGGAGCTTCATAAAAGGTGTGCAGTCTTTCAACAGCCTGGGAAGATGTGGTCGGGGCACAAATGTCGACAATCACCAGTGCAGTTGGCATTTTATTTCAGATGGGGCAGGCATAGTTGCTCATGTTGTACTCCATGTCCTCATATCCAAATACATTGGCTAACTTTTTGGCACGCTGGAATACCTTGGCACTGTTATGGGATACATATGCTGGGGGAGGGACGCCAGCATGGCGGCACAGCATCCGTCAGTGCAGATGACGGATGGGTTTGCAGGCTATAAGGGCATGGTGATCCACCCATGTCTTGGTTTAGGCGAGGTGGCACACCGAGCGGCCTTGTAGGGCATGAGATAGCGTAAATTCACTCCATGTCTACATGTTATTGGCTGGTGCAGCACTTGGTCATCAGTCTGTACCTCGTACTGGGGATCATCCAGGTAAAGGGGCACATTAGGGCTTAGTCACCCCAGAATGATATGCACAAACTGGCACACGGTGCGTTAGGGTTTGTATCACACAGAACTGGGGGTGTCTCATTGGGCACACTCACTGCCTGTGCATTGTGCTTTGGCCGGTTTGTTTCATCTTTTCATAGGGAAGTGATATGTGAGGTACCTAATTGCTCACAGCCTGGCACATTAAGGTGGGCGCAAAGCGGGTTGTTATCCATTAAATGTTTTATAATAAATGCTTTGGGGCATTTGCAGCAGTGAGGAGCTTCCTGAGGACTTGAGGGTTAGTAGCACTCCTCCCCCAGGCACACAGGGCTTTCAGCAGAATGGCTGCAGGCTCGAGCAGGTCAGAGGGGGATTTCTGCGCTGTGCTTGTAGAAGGTCATGTACCATTAAGGGCATGTTCTACGAAAGGGCAGGTTACTGCGAAGGGTGTTCCGAAGTTTTGGGGTCAAACTGGGTTGGAGCAGTAAAGTTAAAGTCAAAGCACAAACCGGCTACAATGTATTAAGGAACATTTGGCATTCCCAGTATTCAAGAAAGGGCAGGGATTGATACATATTGTCCCCTCATGTTCCCACGGTCTTGTATGCTCCCTGGTATACTAGCAGAAGTTCAGGAGGGCTAGACTTCACCTAGGGTGGTGACTGGCTTAATTCGATGGGCAAATCCAAAGGTTTCACATTTACTAACGTGTGAAAATTTCAGCTGCCGGTGCATAGTTTTATTCATATGCACAGTATTATTAATTTAAATAATAGATGTATTGACTAGTACGACCAGCGGACGTTCTCACGCCAAGGCATTTGGCAGCGGTGAGTGTTGCTATGCTGTAAGGATATCAAGGTTAAATATGACTGCCAGGCATCAGTAGCACGGAGCGGCTTACAGCCAGAGGCGATATCCGATGCAAGGGGCAGCTGTTAGATTAGAGCCCTACTCAGAGGGACCGCCTTAAGTGCTGGGAGGTCTGTTGGCACCGCATTTCAAGGGAAGCCATTGTCTAGTGGGCTGCTCTGAGCAGGGCATTTGCAGGCATAAGTAACAGTATCAGCTGCCAGTTCAAACGTGCATCTTTCACTAATTTCCTCAGACAACTGGGACAGGAAGTAAGGCGGGCTGGATAACTCTTGCTACTACCTGCATTGGCACATCTTGTCAGGAGTGACTGTCAAAGGGATGGCACTTAAGCCAGGTAATGTTAGCACCCATCCACACCAAGCCGATTGTTTAAGGTCACCCTTTGGCAGGTTTAAAGCATCCAGGGTCGGAGATGGACAGTAGGTACTGTGCATCTGTGATCCGACGGCAGTTAGGCAAGCGGGGTGTGCTGCGTAAGTTGTAATTGCACGAAAGGGTGAGGTGTCTCCAGTAGTGGGCGCAAGGCATATATTGTTTCAAACCAGCTTTGATACCATTAAGGTGTTCACCAGGGTAGCAAGCAAAGGGGTTTGTGCATCCGTCTGGGCAACGGGGCGAAATAAGTGCACCCCAGAACCAAGGGCAGGTGATATGATCCTGCAGTTAGGCGCAAACGCCCGCCCGGTGAGTAATAGATGCCTCGCTGGGTGGTGACGCTGTCAGTCAACAGTGTGCTGCCGTCCCAAGTAATGGGGCAACGACCTTATTCCCATGGGGAGGAGGGCACTATTACAAACCATGAAGTATGACTTGGGTGAAATCAGCAAACGCATTGGTCAATGCGAACTCTGGTGGTCGGAAATCATCCCTCGCAGAAACTGGCGCGGGGCCAGGTCTAGCGTGGCGGCCGAACATTCGCGTAAAAGGGTCAATGGTGCCATGCGCAAGTTCACAGCCCAGAGGGGCCTGGGTTTCATCAGGCACGAGCTGATTCAGTCCAGAGTAGAGGGATACTTTGAGAATGATGGGGTCCACTTATCTCCGGTGGGGATGGACCTGTTCCTGCTTGACCTGCAGGAGGCACTGGAAATAGCAGGCTGTAGGTGACAGTATAGCTCGCATGTGGGGGGGCTCAGGCGACGACGGGAGCCGCCTCCAGAGCTGTGGCGGAGTTACAGGGCGATCTGGAAGCAGACTGGTACAGTAAGGGTACCTCTGCGGCAGACCGGTACAGTAAGGGTACCTCTGCGCGGCACAGTAGGGGTGCCAGAGCCAAAGACCAGGAGCCTCAGGGCAGGTTCCTGGAAAACCGCGACGGCGCCCCGTTAGTCCTTCGGGCGGTTGGGGGCCTGACCAACCGGGGGTTTGCCCTGATACGCTCCGGCCTGAAAAGGGCGTGAGTAGAAGAGACCAACGTGTCACGTGATCCGGAAGAGGATCATCAAAGGTAGCACTGACGGCGTGTCCCACAGTGCTGGCTCACCAGGCGGGCAGGGGCAGCATAGGTTGGCACAGCTGCCCGCCCTTGGATCGCCCGTAAGATAACCCACATATTGCATACTCTTGTATGGAATAAACCTGCAGCAATATTTTCCCATAACAAAAGTTGTCTTGTGCATTTATTCATTCTTGCATGCTCAGACTGGGGGTGGGAGAAGTTGCCGATAATGGCACTATGCGGCTGTCCGCGGCCCCCGCAGGGGGCCAATTCAGCAGGGCGGCCCTTTAGTGCCATTTTGGGCACCGCCCACCCGCTCTAGTCGTTGGGGGGTTCTGTAGGAGCCCTCTAGCCAGGTCGCCACTGTGGCGTCCTTCCGGTGCGCCAGGTGGGAGGAGGGCATATAAGCCTCCCCCGCCCCTCCTGGCGGTCTCTGTTCGCCAGCCACGCCATCTCCCACCCCACCTCTTACCCGGCGTCCTGGCTGGTTGACAGGGTACTCTGAATGTTTTAATGTTTTCCTTTTGTGTTGCAGGCGGAGTTACAGGGCGATCTGGAAGCAGACTGGTACAGTAAGGGTACCTCTGCGGCAGACCGGTACAGTAAGGGTACCTCTGCGCGGCACAGTAGGGGTGCCAGAGCCAAAGACCAGGAGCCTCAGGGCAGGTTCCTGGAACACCGCGACGGCGCCCCGTTAGTCCTTCGGGCGGTTGGGGGCCTGACCAACCGGGGGTTTGCCCTGATACGCTCCGCCCTGAAAAGGGCTTGAGTAGAAGAGACCAACGTGTCACGTGATCCGGAAGAGGATCATCAAAGGTAGCACTGACGGCGTGTCCCACAGTGCTGGCTCACCAGGCGGGCGGGGGCAGCATAGGTTGGCACAGCTGCCCGCCCTTGGATCGCCCGTAAGATAACCCACATATTGCATACTCTTGTATGGAATAAACCTGCAGCAATATTTTCCCATAACAAAAGTTGTCTTGTGTATTTATTCATTCTTGCATGCTCAGACTGGGGGTGGGAGAAGTTGCCGATAATGGCACTATGTGATGTGAACGAACCTTCTGTGCCCCCACTTTGTGCAGGTGTTGCTGCCTTCTGTCGTTCATCTTCATGCCTCACTTCGTAGGAAATTGCATTTCTGCATCCTTAATAACCTTGGCACTCCTGGCCACCAGAATTCCTTTTTTCTGCGCGACTAATTGGATGCGGATTAGTGCAATGGGTAAAAAGTTATAAAGTAGATCCCAAATCTAGTGAGGTTTTCGATCAATATGGAAATCTCTTTGTGTGAAGGTGGAGTTGCACGCTGTTGCTAAGCACGTGCCAGGCGTTCCCAGGCAGTGCATCATGGGAAATGCAGTACAAGCAGTCCATACAGCGTGTTTGTCTTTGCTTGAAACTTAAAAGTGCAGGCAATGTTGTACGGCCGTTGACATTAGTGCTTCGTCCTTGTGGGCTCATTAGAAAGGCAAAGGTTTTGTAGGGGAATATGACCGGTTGCTTATTTTATGAGGATCATCGCCCAACAGCTCACAGGTGCTAACTCAAGGCCCCTGAGGCCAACCACCCGCTCCTTGGAGTAGCAGGTCACATTCCCCCTATCAGAATATTTGTCTTTCTGAAGGTGGACAACCCCGTCCCCCGCCCCCTCTTCCCCTTTCTCGCTGCTGATCTAACAATATAATGACATTAATACATGGTTTCCTGAAACATTTGTGTGCGTGTATATATCTTGGAAACACTGCATAAACAAAGCATATGTATTTACCTGGATCACTTTTATTACAGGTGATCCATGTCTTATGGTGGTGAATGGCTGGATTTAGGTGTCCTCAGCGTAGGTCAACGGTGCTCACTTTCATGTGCATTATTGTGAAATACTTTGGTTGCCTCTAGGAAGGACATCTGGAGGCCAACAGGTTCATGTAGTTACAATTCTTAAAGTAACATTACATGCATTTGTAAACTGCACTTTCAGCCCCTTAGGGCATCTTGGAACTCAACTCAATTGAACTCATTTTATCGCACTTGAAGGATGAAAGGCTGAGTTGACCCACCAGAATTTAAACGTGTGGCCCTGAGGGAAAATACTGGAGTGGGTATAATAGTCCACTGAGCCACCACATCAGCCTCCGGTTAATAGCTGACATGTACATGAAATAGCAACCCTCGGCACTATGGATAGTTGCCCCACCAGAAGCTAAAGGCTTCTCGGTCAGTCCCCAGGTTACTTCTGCCAGATCCCAACAGACACCATTGGAAATCTGGGTTGGAACCTTATGATCACACTGACAGTGGAGAAACAGGACAACATGCATATTCTCAACAAATACAGCAATAGGCAGACAAGAAGTGAAGCTATCACCATTTAAGGGGATCATCTAGTGCATAGGGGGGAAAAAACAACTCTCTCATTTCTCGTCAACCAGGCCTGCATCACTAACAATCACCAACACTAAACATTCCAGAATGGTCCTTTGATGATGTGTGCTTGGGTTATGAGACCTCGTGCCTCATTATGATGCCGGTCGGACGAGCGTCCTACCGCCATCGTAGCGGGATGGAGACCAGCCAACCAGTAGTCGGCGGCTCCACCAGCCATATTATAATGTAACTGCCATGCAGGCGATTGGAAACATGCCTTTTACTATTGCGGCTTGAGCTGTGGCCCGGAAAAGGGCCGCAGCACAAGCCGCAGTAGTAAAAGGCATGCTTTTAAACATCCATGCACCGTGGTGCTTGGCACACGGTGCATGGATGTTTGGGGGGCACCACATGTGCCCCCCTGGCCACATAGCAGAGACCCACAGGGGACGGGGGCCCTGATAGGGGCCCCCCAAATACCCTTTCCGACAGCCTTTCCATGGCGGTCATACCGCCATGAAAAGGCTGTGGGGAGTGGACATTGTAATTCCTAGTAATTCCTTGTAATTGCGCAGGCACCGCCTTCATTGTAGGAATTATTGTCCCTCGAGCCTGTCGGAGGCAGCGGTCTTTCCCCGCCCCAACTGCTGGTATCATAATCCGGCGGTCAGACCGTTTCTCTCGATGTTGGGCAGACTGCCACCGACGGCCTGTCGATGGCTGTCCGCCCGACATCCTAATGAGGCCCCTAGTGTGACATCATCCATCGGAGGGCGTTCTGTCATCAAGTGCTGTGTACTTTCAACTAGCTGATTTCAGGGTGAGAAGCAAGCATGTTTCAGAGTCCTTTTGTAATTCTCTGTATAGATAAAGTCACTTCATCTTGCCAGTGCCCTGGTGAATATCGTCCACTGTACTAACCCTACTGCGTATCCCTACTCCTAACACATATTCAGCCAGTTCGGTCCCAGGTGAGTCTGCAGGTTCATTAGTGGAGGCATGTATGATCACCTCTGGTCAATGGAGTCCCTCGCTACAGCTGCTGCCGATAAAGTAAGTAAGTAAGTCCGTTTTTATATAGCGCAGCTACTCACCCTTACGGGTCTCAAGGCGCTGGGGGCCGGAGTGGAAATTAAGTGAGCTATTGCCCAGAGTCACATGGTGCTGAGCTGAGCTGCCGCCAGAGCCGGGGATCGAACCGTGAACCCTATGCTCCGAAGTCAGCTGCCCTGGCCGCTGCACCACACCTCTCCACCGCAATAAAGCAATGAAATAAAAGTCATGGACTTCGCAAGGGCCTTCTCTCGAGGCAGCGACAAATGCAGGCAATATCTGTGGGACAGGAAATGGGACTATTTTTCAACGCACAGACACAGCTCACATTTGTGATCAATACTCAGTGAGTTTGGGCGCCCATTTGGTGCCCCTACATTTATGGCTCAGAGAAGAATGAATGCTAGTCAGAGCAAAGCATTGAACTGAATTTTATACTTATAATGTAGTTTTTACTTTAGTTTTTTTACCTATTTCAGTAAATATTTAGAGATTTTGTCGGTCATAATAAAGTGTGTCAAAAAGTAACAAGCATTTGCAATGCAATAGGTCTCGCACTCTTTTAGAGTTAGAGCTATTGGCGTAATGGAAATGTGTTTTACCAATGTGAGAAACAGCGCAAGTGCGATAATGACAGAAAGGTAGAGCGAGATAGTATATAGAGACAGAGTTACGTGTGTATATAAGTGTGAGGTAGAGTGAAGAGAGAGAGAATGAGATAGAGAGTGAAAGAGAGTTAGAGAAAGGTAGAGTTACATGCTGGCGGCAGGGGATACTTGTAAAAGGCATTGTCAGGGTGAAACTGCTCCCAAAGCTACTGATTATAATTTGGCGTCACCCTGTGTTGTTATACTTTAAAAATATACTATTGGAATGCAAAACAAAATGCTGTGGATGCATCATGGTGGCCAGTAGCACGCGTTCACCTGGTGCAGAGTGTCCGCAGGCAGCTGCGTTGCCCTGAAGAGCCTGCCCACATTGCTGCTCATTGCTGTGCTTCCTCTGCCCGCCCTCTCCATATAGCACCACCCAAACAGCCGCGGCGCAAGATGAAAATGGTGTGCCGCACTGTTTAAAAATTAAATATAATATTTTTTTAAAAAGAGTTTGTTGAGCCACGCATACCAAAATCAAAGCTCGTGGAGGAAATCACCCACTGTATCATTGCATCGGAGACGTGCAGGATTTGAGGCTCTGTTTATTTGCCACAATTGATGCGTGGTTAAGAAAATGCAGTTTAAGTATTTGAAGTGAATGAAATGGAACCAAGCGGTATTCTCAGATTCCAATGGGCTATTAGGGCTGCTGGCTAAAATACATTTTTATAGGTAGGAATAAAGTTGAACATAGCTTTAAAAAAATCTCTTGCAGCATTAAATGAGTTTTGAGACATGGTGACAACAATTACTGTTTCCTGTTTGTTCGAGGTCAGAGGCCAGAGCTGCGGAGTGTGGAGCTGCGGAGTGTGGAGTGCGGGGGTGAGCACTTCGCTGGCTTTTTATGCCCGCCCGCCCGATTAAACCACTAAACCACTAATTATCCAGCACCTACTCGCACCTACTCGCATCTATTCTATAGCACCGAGCACTAAGCGCTGAGCCACCAAACCTTTCCGTGACGCGGCAGGAGCCGCGGGCGATTACGAGGTGATTACGAGGTTGCGGCTGGAGCCGCAAACATCTTCCCTTGGTGCGGCAGGAGCCGGCAGGAGCCGCGTGCATTGGTGCGGCAGGAGCCGCCAGCATTTGAGCAGCATTTGAGCACTTGAGTAACAGCGGCTGAAGCCAATCCATTGTGTGACGCGGCAGGAGCCGCGGGTGATTTCGACTTCGAGTTGCGGCTGGAGCCGCAAAACATTTTCTTTTAGGTGCCTTTCAGATCTGAATATATAAAATTTCTAGGCACTCGTTTTAAAAGTCATAGCTTCATTTCCAGTACTGACGATAACGCACTGAGCACTCCATTCGGCTCTGTACGGCCTTGTGCGGGGAAACGGTGAAGCGGTGAGGCAAAGCGAGGGTGAGGTTGTTGAAGAAGCAGAGTGGACAGCGTGGAGAGGCAAGCGGATTCGATACACTGTGCCAGCTATCCGCCTGCTATCTGCCCCCTGCACCCTGCGATCATCTACCATCTTCCACCTACCATCTATCACGGGCTGTCTACTCTGTTGTGCTGCCTTTGTCCGCCTGCGCCCCGTTCAGCCCCACTGCTTCCTCGTTTCCCCGCTGCCACGTGGTAGTGGGAGTGAGTAAGTGAGAACTAGAAGGGGCACGGGGGGGCTGTGAGGAGAAGAATATCGAGGATCGTTACCGTGTGAGCTGCCACTACAGCCGGAATTTGTGAAATTGTGATAAGAATCGTGTGGCGCCCCTCTGCGGTTGGTGTTGAAAGGGTAGTTCTACGTCACCTATCGTACCCATCGTTTCCAGGAAGCCCAGCAGGGGGGGACGGATATAAGCTTACTCAATCTATAAATTTTTTGATCTAGCCTGCTGATAATGAGATCAGGCCTACAGCGAGGGGCGCCGCCCAGACCCCAATCAAAGAGGCGACAAAAGAATGAGGAAAATTTAGACACTTGTGACTCCTCAAGGAAGTGTACATTACAAGAGGTCCCCCCGAAGGATCCAGCTAAACTGGCAGTCACTTCTACAAATTCTGGTTATGTTTATAAAAATCAAGTCCACGATAACCAGTTGTCGATCAAAAGCTTCTTTAAGCATCATCAAAAACAGTATCAAAAACAGCAAATAAACAAAAGCAATGAGATCGACAATAGCCTTTTAACACCCTCTTCCTCAACAAGTGTAAAGAGAATCTGCCCGCAGGGGACTCAACAATTCCAGTTGTCCCCAGAAATAGAGGAGTTAAAAGACGGAGGCAAAACCCAACTTAAGACCAAAAATCCTGGCCCAGGAAAGTTTCCAGTGTCTCAGTGTCTCAATCCTAAAACCAATCCCAAAACTGTCTGGCCTGTTACAGGCGAAGTCAAATTCATGTGCAAGGTTCCGTCACTCAATCTGTTGTGGAACTTACGGCCGATGAATCTATAATGGTAATTCCAACTAGACGGAAGGAGTCCCCTAAATCGCTGGTTAGTAGTCAAAGTGAGATCGGCTCAGTGATCAACATTTCCTCAGGCCAGGACCAAAACTTAAGTGACGAGGTCTTCTTGTTAGCCTATGTTGCAGACGAGGCAGAAAGTAAGAGGGGAGTCAAATATTGACTCCAGAGATACCGGATATATCATCCAGCCCAAATGGCCCAACAAATACAAATGGTAATGTGAGGTTATTTAATCCGGACCAGTCAAGTATAATCCTGGAAAACAGTTTTATAAACAACAAATCACTACTGGTACCAGGTATTGTAAGATCAAAAAACGGGCTCACTCCAAATGAGCAAAGTAAACTTTCACAAGCGGTTCCAAACAACCAGTTTAACTCGGTGGACTTATCATTATTAACAAAATTTGATGGGAATTACCATGCTAGAGTCGGTGATACAGAAAACAACCCTCGAGTCCTGACCGCGTATATGGGAAAGTCTACTCCATACTATGGATTCGATTACCAACGCTCTTAGCTTTCATTCAGATAAATTAAATATTCAAGTTGACATTTTAAATATATTGGCTACCCATGTAGCAGGGATTGATGCGAATCTTCTCCAACTAACCAATCTGATAACCAAAGTCCAATCAAATAATGAGAATCAATTAGTAACTTGCACCTGTGCACAACTGATTGACAAAATTTCAGACCTACCGTCAATTGTTAGCTCTATGGTACAAGAGGTAAAATTGATGGCGGGTAGATCGGCTCAAGGTAAAATAATCCCCGATGAAGATAAAATCAATTTACTTGTGGCAACAAATCATCCAAATTATTCAAACCAACCAGGATCGATTAATATAGAGAAGTCAGTAAACTCACAAGATAAAGTGAATAGAGGAACCAAACTATAAATGAAAACTACCCAATGAGTGAAAGTCAACTTAGAAGTGCAATTAGCACAAATAGTAAAGTTGCAGTTATAAATGATCAACTCGTAAATAAAGATACAATTCTGAAAATGTCTAAGTTACCTCAAGATAGGCTTAAAAGATCTGAATGTAGGGAAGAATCAATATTGGATGAGGCGAATACCATTCAATCTAAAGTAGACCAAACATCAAGTGCTACTACAAATCCGGAGACCCTGTCGAAAAGGGCAAGAAAAAGATTAAGGAAAACCCATAATAAACTAACAAAGGGAAAAAAGCCATAAAGGATGCTGTCTTTAAAGAACCCAATGAGCCTAAAGAGCCCGATAAGAAGGTATTATTTCCGATTTTTAGATCTGAGGAAAAATCTGAGATCAAACCTATGGCTGACCTGAATAGTCATGATATCGGCATCCCTGCCCCCGATGCGATCATCGACGGTATATGGTCTAAAATTCCTGCTCCATCAAAGTCAGGGGTCTCAAGCAGTGAACAGTCACCTAAAGATTCGGCTAATCAGTGTGGAGAACAAAATATCTTCATACGGAAAATTATAAATAACGTCTGCCATCAGAATCATAATGAGGTCTCTATAGAGCATCCAATTATCACGGACCAAAACAAATCAGAAATCCACGGTCAAGGAGAATCGGCATTCCCAGCTTTGGCTACCATCGCCAGTATGAGGACCCCAATTAGTCACATAAATAATGAAAAAATAGAGGCTACAGATATCTTGCTAGATTTGAAGAAAGTAGTCTTTTGCCCTCAGTATATCACAAGAGGCCCCGATGATATCCTAAACCGTGGAAATATTCTGAAATTATTGAATGCAATTGCAGATTTGAAGAACGTAACATCAGACGATTTGGAATCGGTGGAGTTTAAAAAGATTGTAATATCCCCTATAATGAAATAACAGTTACAACTTGGCAAAGCAATGAAATCATCAGTAAAATAATCTCCAATGACAACCAATTTGAGAAATGGGGCATCAAAGTCTGGAGAATCTCTGGGCCCCAATACCCGTGCTTGTTGATTCCAAGTAGGTCATCATGCAGACAGGACTTAAAGATCAATGGGCAAACCTCTGGACCGGGGTCTCACGTTAGAGTTTTGAAAGGTGCCTCAGGACCATCGACAAAGTTGAACTTATCATTTGGTATTAAGGTTAGGAGCTGTCAACCAGATATTCGAATATGTGAAGAATCAAAGAAAGAAACTAATCCGGTTGAAGACTGGAGCTGGCTCCCGTCAACTTTGGCGAAGGGAAGTGTGGTGAAGCACGATTGATGCCCAAATTCTCTTGATAAAGTTCAAAAACTCTTCAAAATCTGTTCTTGGAACACTAACGGTCTTAAATCGCTTCTTGAAGATCCAGATGTAATAAGTTTTCTCAAAGACTTCGACATATTATTGCTCCAGGAAACTTGGAACATGGTTTGTGAACCCCTAATTGGGTATTTTGAATATTCAAATGTGGCTCGACGTAAGGCATCTGTCGGTCGTGCCAGTGGCGGCCTTTCTACTTATGTTTCCTTGAACTTGGATGCTAAACACTTTGAGATTGACTTCCAGGTAACATGGCTACAGTGTATTAAATTAATTTTCAAGCAACCTATTATCTTTTTAAATATTTATATAGGTTCAAAACATAATGATAAATCTACACAACTATCGAGCCTGTGGGAAATAGTAAAAGTGTTATACTATGACCATACAGACTCATTAATAATTATTTCCGGGGATTTTAACATGCACCTCCTCACAAGTAAAAAGCCGTATACACATTCGAAAATTCTGTCCCAGTGGATGCATTTTGAGTTTATAAAATTTAATCTTAGGTTATTGCAAGATGAGGACCACACACCGACATTCAACAAAACGTGTAATCCTTCTATTATCGATTACTCCCTAATTTCTGAGAAACTATTATATTTGCTCCAAAGCTACAAGGTACTACCAAGGATAGAGAGGGACCACAACCCACAAGTTATTTCCTTCGCTTTTTACTTAGACCACTTATCAGAAACAAGAATAATTAAAACTGCTCCTACTCCATTTAACCTTAAAAGGTTAAAATGGAATGAGAGATCCGAAAAAGATATATTGAAAGTCCTTTCTTGTTTAATTTTAAAAGCTCAAGACGCAATAGTCGAAGGTAAATCCATGGTTGCCCTCTGGCCCAGTTTGTGTTCTGCTCTTGTGGACAACTTTCCAAACCCTAAAAATCAAAAGGTGCAACTTTGATTTCAAATAAACCAGGGTGGTTTTCAAACCGGCTACTCTACCTTAAAAGAAGTCTTAATAGAGCAATAAGAGCATTGTATAGAAAAGTGAAAGGAACACCCAATTTCTTAGTGTCTGAACAAATTAAACAATTGAAAAAGGGATATAAGAATGAGATATGGAAGGCAAAACAAGCGTACTATTCAGGAATTTGGGCTAAATTACATTTTTCTTGTAAATCTAAAGACTCGAGGTCATTCTGGGGTATCATCAATAATCTTGAACTTGGTAATTACAGAGGTAATAGTGCCAACATTGAAGAATCAAGCTGGGCAACTTTTTTCCATAACCTCCACGTTACCCAGTCTGACCCTAATAAATTCGATTCTGCCCATCACGAGTCACAAGAAAAGATAAAAGTCGGCGGGTCAGGCTCAAATGTTCACGACACACTGAGGGGCCGATTCTGATGCGGGTTGGAAAAGCTTCCCGACCGAATCGGTTGGGAAATGGTGTCCGACCCACTCGGATCGGGAAAGTCCGACCGGCGGAGTAGGATGCATCCGGATGCTTCCAGATACGATTTGGTTGAACTCCCATTGACTTCAATGGGAACATTTGTTCCTAACCGCATCAGAATTGGGCCCTCGGTCGGGAAGACACGTTCCCGATCCGATTTGGAAGGAGCAAATGCCGTTAGGAAGCCTTCCTAACCGCATCAGAATCAGGCCCTCGGTCGGGAAGTGTCATAAGGTTTCTGCACATACAGAGCTATGCACAGGATAATAGGACCTCGGAATATAGTGGTGAGCCAACCATAGACCTCAGCACCCAAAACCCCAACCCAACTAGCCTTAGCGTCCCATTAGCACTAATGTACCAATGATTAGACAACCCAGAACACAGTATCTCTCTCTCAGGACTCGCAGAGGCAAGAACACTCTTTCGTCACACTCGTACCTGTCCACAACGTGCGTAATAAGAGACACTGTATAGTTCAAAATGTTTATTTCAACTTAAGTGCTCTAAGATACAGTACACGTGTCAGTACTACTAGCATAATACATATGAATAATATAATCAGCATAGTTACAACTCCATAGAATACGAACGGGGAAAGCATCTCATAAAGCAGTGGATATATGTCTATCTAACATTACCACCCTCCCCGTGCTGGAAGCTAGTTTATTATACAAATAGAAGACCTCTGGGCTTTGACTAGCGAACCCCCATACCTCAGTCTCTAGATGCAAAACTACATCAGCAGACAACCACAGCTCTTCTCCCTGGAAAGGTTTTCTCCAACTCCTTCTAGAGCGGGCGAACCGCAATATTAAAAGCACACTAATTTCTCCATGGCAGCTGTACATGGTGTTATGTCTAGGTGCGAGGGACAGGCCAAATCAGCAAGAACAAGGAGATGCTGTTATTCGACCTTGTACATGTTGTGCAGTCTGAGCCCAAATCGAACAGGAGAAAAGGTGAGACACAGAAAATGCAGACAGCGCTAAAATAACATGGCAAGAGCAGAGTTCTACAGAACAACATCTCAGAGTAACGTGTGCAAAGAAAAGCAGCATGGCAGCCAGGCCCAGGCCAACCCAGCAAGGCAGGCCAGGGCTAGGCCGCCGCAAACCACAAGACACCCTCCCCTGGACAGTCCATCGGACCAGCTAAAGGAGGAAGACAGAGTCCAAATAGGCCGAGCAGAATAGAAATGTTGTCAGGCCACATGGGCACCATGAGGGAGAGGGACAAAAAACAAAAAAACAACGAACAACGAGGGCCAGCGAGGCAGGCCACATCAATCCAGAAAGGTTGAAGTGCAGAAAAACGCAATAGCATCCAGGAGGACATCATTGGAAGTGTCAGAAAACATAGACGCCATCCAGTCCAACAGAACGAACGAGCAGGAATGTTCCTCAGAGGAGGGAGCATCCAACAGCAATGCGGGACAGCTTGCGTGATATTCAATATAACTTCGTTGTAGGAGATCCTGAGCAGCCGCCCAGATATCCCATTGTGCCAAAATCCCCAGTGCAGCCGCACGCATCATAAAGCCAGCAACGGAACAGTCCCGTTCATGGGCCTCTAAGGGACCCACCAACTGAACAAAATCCGGAACAGACAATGACGAATTGGAGAGGCAATAATCCATGGTCCATGTGAAAGGACAGCGGATGCAAGACATCACAGGTTGCACGCAAGTGAAATACGCAAAGCGAAAAGAAAGGGTGTAGGACACACTGATAGTCGCCAAGGGCAGAACACCGAAGCCAACCAGAAGTCGCTCACGGAGCAGCTGGAGGCGTTCGGGATCGAGAAGGGCCCAGTGGTGAGCAGCCATTGCGCAGAAAACAGACCAACAGCAAGACACCAGCCGCCAAAGCGAGGATTAATGGGAAACCACCAAAGACTCTAGAAAAAATAGAATGTATGAATGCCGGTATCACACCGAAAATAGTTTGGAAGGTGGACACCAGGCCAGACCCCACAATCTTAAAAAAATGCACTAGACCCTCAGTGTTCGATGCGTTAAAAATACGATGAATTAACTCCCCGAAATGTTGGGGGAGGTTGGTGTTCAAAAGGGCCTGTATTTCACTGTGGGTACTCGCCACCTGGAGAACGAATGTCTCCCGGGCGGACGTGAGCGTCACCTCCTCATTCAATAATAGGGCCTTTATTCTGCTCAACTTATTGAAGTCTGCCTCCATGGTAGGAATGGAAGGCCAAATAGAGTTATCAACGATGTCGTGAGGGGAGGAAAAAGCACATTCTTGCAGCAGACAACTCTGTGCGAAACCGTAACGATATACGGAATGCCGGCCTGTAGGCCACAACAGTCTTCGTTATTTAAAAGCAAATAGCTACCGTTAGTAAGCAAAGTAAAAGTAGGAGAAATAGCAGGAGCAGGAATACCCTTTAGCACACATGCAAGATTCGGAACTGAAACGCTACAAGCCCCGTGCAATTTAATATGTTTACAAATAAGCGAATGACCCACAGTTGAATCACAAGACTCCCCGTGAGAAACACTTCCTTGCCGTCTCTAAGGCATTTATACATGAAAGGCAAGGACCAGAGTTCATGCAGGAAAGCACTATCCAAAGGCTGGAAACGGCCCACAGGATAATGTTTCATGCACGAGCTGAATTCAAACAAGGAAAAAGGTAAAGCGATAACCCCATGAACTAGCCACACAGCAGAATCTAGTTCCGCTACAGAGAATGGTAAAGGATCCACTTTCTCGATATGTAACAAAGTGTAAGATGCATCTTTCATGGACATGAACTGCTGTTTTTCAGTCAAATTAAAAGGCAGAAAAAGGGCAGTGGTGTTCAAGAAATTCCAAGGAACTTTACCTAACTTAAGGGTTTGCAAAGTCCACGCAAACTGCATTACTGAACGCAATTGATTCTGACCATGATACAAAATAGAAACATCATCTTGTACTATATCAACAACAGAGGACACAATATTCTCTAATGTGTAAATGCGGGAAGACAGGGTATTTATACTAATGTCAACAACAGCAAGCACCTTTTCCAAATTTGCTTGGTCTATTTCCCGAAGACGGGAAGCAGCTTCCATTTGTGACAGCTTCCAGAGTTCATTATCCGCTTCATAAATGAATCTCTTCGGTCGGGGACCACGAGGTCCCATGATAAAGTCGGACAGATCAATAGTGCCTGATAGGAGGGACAAATGTTGTTTAACAGAGTCTAGGGACGAATGGTGTAGCCATTGTTTACATAATTTACCAACTGAATACGTAGTGACAGTACGAGTTTCAGCAAATCTCAGATCAGGCTTGTCCTGTCTATAGCCCGGAACTGTGCCATGAAAACGCAGTTGGCATGCATTCGATGATATGGGCCATGCCAACCAGGGTGACTGTGTCAGTGCAGAAACGTTAAAGGAGTTGTTTTGAAAATGAGCCTGCAACGTCACAAGGGACATATTAAAACGCAAGCTATCATTTGGAGAACTCGACAAGGATGGGATGGCTGGCGCATTTAATTGTTTAATGGTAGCCAACCCCCAACACGTGGTTTGATGAATGGAAGCATTCAGAAACACAATTTGGGCCGGGATAAGGCAAGCGCGGTGCAAAGCCTCGGTGCCTTGCACCTGCCATGGCTTCGAACCCCAGATTGATTGATTTTAAATCCACTGTGTCTTTCCAATACTCATAACCACCCACCGCCAAGGCGCTCAAAAAGGAACTCGAGTAAAGTAATTTGGTGTGGGTTAACATTATTTTTTGAGTCAATGGGGCTTTCAATTTAAAATAATAGGACCCAGGGTTCGATCGATTAAAATCAGTGAAATAGGTGAATTTATTTCGAAGAGTCTGGGAGCTACCTGGTAAGGGGTTTGGGCAATGTTCCCATTGAGTGTAGGTAACAGGGCTGCGTAGTGCACTTGGTTTGTGGAGAAAATGGTTGCCCCAATGCTGGTAGTAATACAAATCGGCATAATTCGCAGAATTCATATACAAATCCTCAGCATTAAAGGAAGCATAATATTTTAAATCAGCAAACAATGCTTCAACGGCATGCACATCCCAATCGTCAGAATGAATATTACTTTTTACTACATCACCCATCGAAACTCGAAGGACATTTGGTACATTAATAATTTCTGTCGGGCCATGGATTTGAAAGTTTACCGCATCCCATACGATGCCATCAGCAACTGGAAACGCTGAAATGTTCACAAATGTGTGGTCACGCTTCATGATGTGTGAAGAGGAATGTGGAGCCAAAGTTCCAGCAACACTGTTCACAGCAGAGCGTTCAGGTAAATAGTGACCATTGATGAGTAGAAAAAACACTGTGACAAAGCCAATGGACATGAACAAGAAAATCAAGAAAAGCACCATCCAGATGTATGTCCAAGGTGGAATCAAAAAATTATCTCTAAACCAGGATACAAAAAGACTAAACTTGGACGGGACCGTTGATGAGTTGGAATCCGAGTCAAAGGAATAACGTGTCGGGCTCAGTGGCGTTGTTGGTTGGTGTGCCACCGACTCTGTGGCGGGATAGGTATACTCGTCCTCGTCGATGCAGGGGGAGACAGGGGGTTCGAATATATTTTCAGGCAAATCAACCATCTCCATGGTAACATCAGTGACCGTTCGGGCAGGTGTGCCTCGAACACATGTCCGATAAATGGCAGGGCAAGAGACCGCTGGTGTGACACTATTCAGGATCGGCCAGATGTTGTAGCTTGACATTTTCCACTGAGATGTATCTGTTCTCCTTGCGACTGGGAAGCGGTGGTAAGATGACTGTACGTGTTCCCTTCAAGCCCAGGACTGGAACCGGTGCACGAAAAGAGGGGCCGAATTCTTTTTGTTCTCCACCTTCTCTCGAACCAGGTCGCCAATCTTCGGAAGCCAGCCGGCAACCGGAATCTGCAGAGCAGGGTCTGTGGCTGAAGGCAAATGTGCAATTGCAAGTTTGTCTCGGGCTTCTTGTAAGTCCTGTAACATGGTAGAATGGTTATCTACATCAAACTTGGCAGATTGCGCCGCCATGTCTTGACCATCAAGGTCAGGCACAAACATTCGTATGCCAAAGAGCATTTCGTAAGGGGTCCGCCCACCCAGAGGTCTTCTAGGGAGACTATTAAGTGGACGCTGAACGGTATACAAGTGGGCCAGCCAGTTCCTGCCAGTACCTATAACTCTAGCTGTCAAGGATTGCTTTAAGTCACGGTTCATTCGTTCAACGATAGAGTTGCCCTCAGGCCTATACGGAGACGAAAATTTCACCCGCACCCCCAAAGAACCCATTGCGTCCTTGTAAGCCTTAGAGGCAAACGCCGGACCTTGGTCAGAATGGAAGGTGCCGCATGCAAAAATTCCCACAAAGACACGCAAATCCCTGATGACATTTCGAGCGTCAGCACTCCGTTGTGGCCAGACCCAGATGAACCGTGTGCACGAGTCCACTGCCACTAAGATATATTTATAGGCAGTGTCCTAAGAAAATGGACCGCAGTGATCCAAGTAAACACACCCAAAGGGTCTGTTTGAAATTCCGAGCGAGGTCTGAGGTGGTCGTGTGATCGTGGAAGGCTTGATCTGTTGACAAACGTCACAGGAAAGCACATAAGTACGGGTATCTTTATATAAACCACGCCACCAGTAACGCTGCTGCAAAATGGAAATTGTCGCAGACACACCAGCATGAGCCGAAGCCATGCCTTCGTGTGCTGCTGTTATCAAGGAAAGTCTGCGGTCCGCGTTGGGGATCAGCCGATCACCAACGTCAGGTATTGTTACATAAGGAGCCTGATCGGGACCTAACTGGTAAGAATATTTGGAAGGGAAACCCCTAGGGTAATTCGTTCCTTCCTTTGTGGCAGCAATAGCTGCCAAGATATCAGTGTCTATTTTAGACATGGATCTAGTAACTGCTGCTACTGAACACGTGACTACTGCTGATCGGGCAGCTTCATCTGCCAGACTGTTACCAACAGCGTGTGCGCCCACCCGCTGATGGCCTAGGGTGTGAACCACCTGTGTGAGCGGCAGACGTCGTAATTCTGCCACTCGAACCCAAAGCGTTTTATGCTTGATTGTGTTGCCTTTAGCGTCTCTATAGTCATTTTGCGACCAAAAGAACAGATTGTCATTGTATGATTGAACACAGTAGTAAGAATCGCACACTATTAAAGTGGTCACATCACGATTGACGAACTCAAGCGCAAGCACCAATGCTCGCAACTCGGCCAATTGTGCGGTACTGTCCCCGAGTGCCTGTGTGTGCACCACAGTGGATTTGAATTTTCCGTTCACAAACGTACCTGCAACAATAGCACATGCGGCTGAATAAGCATGCTTGGAACCCGTGGCCGGTTGTGCCGAACCATCGGTGTAGATCACACAGTCGTAATCCTCAAGCGGCAATAAGGACAGAGGAGGAGGATGAACGAATTCATACTGTAAGAACTCCTGAGTCTGAAGTGAAGAATCGAATATGAATGTGACATCCGGAGACGTCAACGAGGTTGCCCATTGTATCCAACGGGGATGCAACGCTCTAGAGTTCGGTACACTTGCTTTGGTCACTGCCTCTAGAGCAGGATATGGTGTTACCACCAGAATGCGTTTTCCCTGTGCCAGTGCGCGCTCCTTCAGAATCGCCATTTGCACTGCTGTCAGAACTTTCTCCACAGATGAAAACCGCATTTCTGCGGAGGTGTACAGATGTGACTTGTATGCGATGGGAACTGTATCACCTTCATTAAAGGTTAAGTACGTGAAACCCACTGCTCCTGGAATGATTCTAATCACCAGGTTTGTGTGGTTATCACGTGTCAAAAGATATTTAGACTCAAGTAGGTCAGTCTGTAAAGACTGTAGTATGGAGGTGTGCTCCGGAAGCCAACAAGACTTCGAAAAGTTAGGTTGTATCAAGGCATACAGTGGCTTGATACGCTGGGCGTATTCGGGAATGTATGTACGTCCGAAGTTCAGAAAGCCCAGCAATGACTGAAGTTTCTTCAGATTAGTAGGAGGGCACAAAAGTGCACATTTCTCCAGAAAATGGGGGCTAAGCCCTTACCTTCGTTGTTGAGCTCATAGCCCAAGAACAAAACGGTAAATTCAGCAATATGAGATTTGGCAAAGTTAATTTTGTAACCTTGAACCGCAAATTCAAGAATAATGCGGTCGACTCGGGTTAGATGCGGAAACAATTCGTCGTCCGTCAGATAAATGTCATCTACGTACGAACAGGCGTCTGGATCGATGCCGTCTAACAAAGAGACAACACGAGCGGCGAATACGCCTGGACTATTTTTGTAGCCCATAGGAAGACGCCTGAATTTGAACATTTTACCACCGGAAGTAAAAGCGCACCATTGGCCACTCTCCGGGGCTAAGTTGTGCGTGTAGAATCCATTTGAAAGGTCAAGGGTCGTTTTGTATTTTTTACGAATAAGACTCTACAAGCGCAGAATTATGGGTGTTTTGCACCGCAAAGGTCCGACAATGAGAGTTCAAATGCCGGTAATCCAAAACTAAGCGGTACGATCCATCAGGTTTAGAAACCGCGAAAAGGGGATTGTTCAAAGGTGATACACAGGGTTCAATTACTCCCTGATATTCCAACTGAGTCAGAATTTCGGAAACGGGGCCTTTGGCTTCACGTTTTATGGGATACTGGGGTTGTGGCTGCGGTAGTGACCGCAAAGGTATTTCATGGGGGGGAGATTCTTCGTCCCAACCCACGTGGTTGCGGTATAACGCAGGAGCCAGGGACACAGCCCACTCTGCTGCAAGAGCCTCCGCTTTGTCCTTTGGGACATGTCGAGAAAAGCTCGGAAGGATTACCACCTCCCCTTTACGCGCAGCGAGAACGAATGGGGGTGGCCAATCCGCCTCTGCTAACAAAATGTCATATGAAGAGGTCAAATTTTCCCAAAAAATCCCTTTAATTACACGCTGTATATCACCTTCAATTTGGAGGACAATATTAAATAGTCTGTCAGGGGGTGCCACTCTGGTGTCTGCTGTTTCAACAGTAATGAATGTTTCAGTTGCTGTCGCCTCCATATGAGGACGTAGCGCCTCCCGCACTATGGTAACTTCCGCGGCGCTGTCTAGGAGGGTTACTGCCTACGTCCAATTCAGGAGTCTCGTTCTCACCGTCTGTGGCATATTTCGCTGTTACAGCGGCAACTTTCTTCTTCTGAAATTGTGGTCGAAAACGTTGAGATTCTTCCGCTTTTCCTCTGACTTGTTGTCGAGGTTGGTCTCGTCCCTGGGGAGCCTCTCGGTCCCTTCCTCTATCCTGGCGGTCTCCTCCACCGGCCTGTGACGAAGTCTGTGCCTGTGAAGAACGAGGAGAACGCGCATCAGGGATCTGAAACCTATCAGGTGATTTAATTCTCGCTCTATCGCGTAAATCATAAGTGCGCTCAGAAGAAACTGAAACCGGGGATGCGCCTCTCGACCCCGGCTTCTTTTGTTGCTTACCCTGTTTTTTCAGCCTCCAGCTCTTTTTAGTGAAGACTGGTTTCTCATCTTTCTCAGATTGAGATTTGGTTTGTTGTTGTTGTTGTTGCGATTGTGTTTGCTGTTTTGCAAAAGGCTTGTTACCCAGGCTATTTCTACCAATAGTTTTGTAAGCCTGGGTAATAATTTTCGGTAATTCGCGAGGTCTGTCCAATTCTGGGACCAGAGCCAAAGCGTTAGCTACTTGAAAGTTCACTGCATCGCCCTTGACATTCGCAAGGATCAGCTCAGCTACTACTTCAAACACTCCCACCAGTCTCATCCCTAATTCCACAGCCGCTTCAGGGCCATGTTCATCCTGTACTTTTTAATTACAGAGGGGAGAACCGTCATGGAAGGAGTACCAAAACATTTAGAATATACTGCTGCGAATACCTTACCCCAGTTGTCACATGCTGTCAACTCGGGAATTAAATCTTTTGGCAAACTAATCGTTAAAATACGATGTTTATCCACTGGGGTTGTATGTGGAAAAACTGCCTCCAACTGATCAAATTTTTCTGCAAGCCAATAAGGAAAATCATCCTTATTTTGTGGACGTTTGCCCATCACCGAATTCACCATGACAGGACTTATGGTCACTCCGCCTGCAGCAGCTGGTTGGCCGGCAACTCCAGGAGCGTCTCCATGGATGCTGCCTGTAACATATCGCACTAAAGCTCGATGCACCTGCACCAAGGCCGCATACATAGTGCGCAGTTCCGCGACTGGTATAGTCATATAACGCGGATGTGGGGTGTACCCGGCCAAAACAGGCCAAGTGGCCCCCTCAATAGATAAGGGGCCTAAACGAACCGTGGTAGTCGGTTGAGGGAGGGTGCCATTAAACCAAACACGGTGTTGCCAAGCCGTGAGCGGTACTTCAAGAGTAGTATACGGTCGATAGACAGCGGGAACGTCAGTGTGTTCATATTCATGGAACAGATTATCGTTCGCGTCCACTGCTGGAAAAGTGATCCAAGAGTAGAACACCTCAAAGTGGAAAGCCGGATCGGCTTGAACCACAAAGACTAAATCAACTCCCGCGTCCGGCACTCCATACACCCGTAAGTGATCCCGGAGTGCTGTGCGGCTATGCGCCGCTATGTCTATACCCGCCATTACTAACGGGTTTATTCAACAACCTTACACGAGGCAGCACAAAAAGGGTTATGTTTAAGAAACCTTTTTAACAACTTCAAGCTTGAAAGAACCTACAAAAACTTCAATATAGGAGGTATCACCGTCACACACGCCTCCGGAAGCGTATGTGAGGGTTTTGTGGACAAGCACAAGTACTACTCAAGCGTCCCGCAGATAAGCTGCCCCACTCGTTGGTCGCGCCATGTCATAAGGTTTCTGCACATACAGAGCTATGCACAGGATAATAGGACCTCGGAATATAGTGGTGAGCCAACCATAGACCTCAGCACCCAAAACCCCAACCCAACTAGCCTTAGCGTCCCATTAGCACTAATGTACCAATGATTAGACAACCCAGAACACGGTATCTCTCTCTCTCAGGACTCGCAGAGGCAAGAACACTCTTTCGTCACACTCGTACCTGTCCACAACGTGCGTAATAAGAGACACTGTATAGTTCAAAATGTTTATTTCAACTTACGTGCTCTAAGATACAGTACACGTGTCAGTACTACTAGCATAATACATATGAATAATATAATCAGCATAGTTACAACTCCATAGAATACGAACGGGGAAAGCATCTCATAAAGCAGTGGATATATGTCTATCTAACATTACCACCCTCCCCGTGCTGGAAGCTAGTTTATTATACAAATAGAAGACATCTGGGCTTTGACTAGCGAACCCCCATACCTCAGTCTCTAGATGCAAAACTACATCAGCAGACAACCACAGCTCTTCTCCCTGGAAAGGTTTTCTCCAACTCCTTCTAGAGCGGGCGAACCGCAATATTAAAAGCACACTAATTTCTCCATGGCAGCTGTACATGGTGTTATGTCTAGGTGCGACGGACAGGCCAAATCAGCAAGAACAAGGAGATGCTGTTATTCGACCTTGTACATGTTGTGCAGTCTGAGCCCAAATCGAACAGGAGAAAAGGTGAGAGACAGAAAATGCAGACAGCGCTAAAATAACATGGCAAGAGCAGAGTTCTACAGAACAACATCTCAGAGTAACGTGTGCAAAGAAAAGCAGCATGGCAGCCAGGCCCAGGCCAACCCAGCAAGGCAGGCCAGGGCTAGGCCGCCGCAAACCACAAGACAGAAGCTTTTCCAACCCGCATCAGAATCGGGCCCAATGTCTATTCGACAAAGAGCCATGGTTGGTAGAGAAAGTAAAAAAAGCAATAAAAAATATCAGATCAAATGGAGCCCCCGGTCCAAACGGAATCCCTAATATAGTTTTTAAAACAAATTTAAAGTATTGGCCTGAGGTTTTAACATCCTTATTCAATGATGTGCTTAAATCTGGTTCTATTCCTGAGTCATGGCAGGGAAGTATCATCCAACCGATATATAAAAGCGGTCCCCAAGATAACCCCACTAATTACCGTTTAATCTCCTTAACGGATGTAGAGGCTAAAATATTTGCCAGTTGTCTCTTGGAAGAACTGGAAGCATGGGCCTTGAGGAAGGATTTGATCCCAAATTTACAAACTGGTTTTAGAAGAGGGGAATCGACCAATACGAATTTGATTTTACTGACGTTACTAGGCGATAGGGCCAAATACAGGAAACAAAAGTTGTATATTTGTTTCATTGATTTAAAAGCCGCCTTTGATTCTGTACCGCGAAATTTGTTATGGGCGAAACTGACCGATTGGGGCATATCTAACACCTTATTAAATATGATTAAATTGTTATGCTCCAACACATGGGTACAGATCAAAGTTGGTGATGGAGGACATACAACCCGTCGTCTTGAGACCAATACTGGACTGAAACAAGGTTGTGACCTGGCTCCTTGTCTTTTTAATCTTTTTATGTCTGACCTCCCAACTCACCTTAAACATATTAATGCCCATTCTCCCGCAATTTTAGGCAAGGAGATTAAATACCTACAATATGCCGATGATACTATTTTATTAAGCCAATCTATCATAGGACTAATAGATTCCTTTAATCAATATGTTACCCAAAATGGACTTAAAATAAATACTAAAAAGACAAAAATAATGACTGTAGGGAAAACGAAATTAGGATTGAAAGAATGGAATATCAATGGTTTGGTCGTCGAATGTGTAAAATCGTACAAATATCTAGGAGTCACATTTGATGATAATATGTCGTTTAGGCAGCATTTTAATAACCTCGAGGCTAAGGGAACATCGCTATCATTTGCCTTTAGAAAACTGAGGGATAAGATAGCATGCCCAAATTATGACCATCTGTTGAAGGTCATGAAATCAAAATTGATACCATCTTTAGATTACGGTTCTATTATCTTCCGTGGCAAAGACGCGAAAATCCTTGACGACATCGAAGTAAGAACTTATCAGTTTTTAGGATACCCAGATATATTAGCCGTGCCAATATAAGACTAGAATTTGGCCTAAAAAGACAAACCTTGGCTAGACAATCCACATTTTTAAAAACACTATTGTCATTGTCTCGTGCTGAAGAAGGTTCTCTTGCAAACCAGTGTTGGCTCGAGATGATGAGAAACGAGTATGCGAGCAGCTGGCAAATATACCTAAAAGAATGTCTATGTAATTTTGATTGCCCAAATTTAGAAGACGAAATCAGAAGTAAAATTGTCTACAAAAAATCAATAAATCAATCAGCCATTTTTTTGTCGACTTTAATAGATAAAGATGAACTTAGGGGAAAAAATCATTTATGGTCAATTGTAAATTCCTTTGGTAAATTAGCTACCCAACCATATCTGTCGTTCTACTTAAATCCCTTAATTAAGAATAAATTTATGTTACTACGGCTCGGAAGATATCCGACTAAAGATGGAATCCCAAAATGGGAAAACAAATGGCCTTCCAATTTGTGTCGGTTATGTGGGTCCTGCGAGGAAACTTTAGTGCATATAGTAACTTTATGCCCCCAATTGCTAGTAGAGCGGAAAACCATCTTAAAGCCTATTTTTAATGAATTGGGGGTAAGATCTTGTAGAAATGCCATCATCTCTTGCCTTAGCGGTGCCAACGCTTACCTTATCTCCCGATTTGTTAAGTTTACTATTATAGCTGAAAAGAAACTTTGTAATACTGACAATTGAATGTGAAAACTTTTATGACACGAAAATTATTTACAATGCTACATTACATTTTTAGGGTTAAGTACTGTTTATTTTAAACCATTTTTAAATGCATTTTTACTGCCAATGTTGTTTCAATTGCAATTTTACTAAAGTTTTCTTTTAGAGTTATGCATGGCATATTGATAATTTTAGCTGCTAGCACAAGACACTTTATTATTTGTTGCTAAAAGTTTACCAGCACAACTGCACTTTATTGCTAATGTTGCTCCAAATGCAATTTTATTATGGCTGTTTTTATCTTTTGTAAACTTACATAGTTTTAAAGACTTTTTGAGAGTAATGTATGGTATATTGTAAACAATGGCAGCTAGCACAAAGCACTTTATTTCTTGATTGCCGATCATTCGCTGCTAAACAACTTATTTTGATGCTTATTTGCAGATCTTGCTTGAATATAAATGTACACTGTAGTCACAAAATAATTATGAAGGGATCATTAATTTTTGTCTTCTGTTTGATTGTCATAATCTTATTCTAATTTTATCTTATATGTGTACTTTGCTGTTTGTAATGATTTTAAATAATCAACAAATAAATAAATACTACACTGAGTTTTTTATCCAGGCATTACATTTTTTATCTAAGGGCACACAAAAACACATCGTAAAATAAACAAAACGAAATTATAATTGCTACAGATATTGTCCTACCTATTAGCCTTCTAAAAGTTTCCCTTGTATTCATTTTCTAAAATGTGAGGGACACCTCGTACAGAAGCAGGATTTTTTTTTAAGTAAATTACTTTCAGAGTTCAATAGAAGTTGTACAAAGATATACATAATAGTTTTGAATGTAGAATGAAACGATTCTCAAGAAATACTCCAAGAAAAATCATTTACATTTCTTTACTAAACTACTTCTAATAAGAATGACCGATATAAGAAAATAAATGAGATACATTAGTCACTGAGCCCTGACGAATGTTTTAACACTCACTGTGTGTATTGCCAGGAATGCCAGACAGACAAAATGATTAGGCATAAGCTTACATAGTCCATGCAAAACACCACTGCCTGCTAACGGCACAGCTTTACTAGTCTTAAAAAGTGAACTCATGACCTAATGCTTCTTCTCGAACAGATAGGAAGGTTTTGTAGGATTGTGACTGTTGCCAAACAAGTACACACCAAGCACCACAGAAGCTGTCCACGTGATAGGTAGGACAGCATTAAAGGGGACAGTAACTTAATTTTGCCTCATGCCACAGTAGGTAGGTAGCCTCATGCCTCTCTTACACTGCTCACATCAGGGGGGATATTAGAATAGAATGCAGGAGGAGCCTGGGCATTGGCATCCCCTTACCAGCATCACTTCCTGTGTCAGCAAGGATGGGGTGCTTGGCTTACTGTCATTAGCAGGCACCAGTATCGTAGAGGATAACTTCTGAGTACTTTCAGGCCTCAAGATGAAAGGGGTGCACCACTCTCCTATGGAAAATCCTCATCAACTGCAGGGTACGCCTTTCTGTATGGAAGCAAGTTTTTTCTGGACCATGGCGTCTGGGTGCAAAGTGAACCTTCTAAAGACAACACAAGATTCTAAACAATATTTGGAGGATGCGCAAATCAGCTTAGGTCATCTCGGTCTTCCTGGAAATCCCGTAAATGAACTCAGCACTTTAATAACAAAGTAACAAGCATTGGCCGCGTGGTCGTGCGAGACGCGCTCTGTGGTGGGGGAGGGGGGAGGAGCGGGAGAGCAAGTGACGCGCGGCCGTGAAAGTGACACGGCTGGGCAGGCCCTTGAGAAGCGCTCTGTGGTGGGGGAGGGGGAGGAGCAAGTGAGAGGAAAGACATATGGCGCCTGGAGCATGCGAGGAATGCGCGTTACTGTGCGCGTACTCGCATGCTCTAGGCCAGCCAAAAGTTGTGGTCGCATTTCTGCAAGCCCACTACAAAATGTCTCGCCCAGAGCCAGCGCTGAAGCGCTGGCTTTCAGGGTAAGACCTAAAAACCTCTAACAGCCTCATTCAAAAAACATTTTGGGGAAGTATTACAAAAAGTTACATTTATGGGGAAATTACCCAAACTTAGAATTTGGGTGATTTTTCAACCCTGCAGCAGTGAAAAATCACGTAGATTTGCAGATTTTCCATGTGAATAAATCTGAATGTTCCCAGGGAAGGGGGTAATCCAAGAGAGCAGGAGAGCAAAAGGGCGCTTGGAAATATATGGCATGCATACATATCCAAGTCAAACTTCTAAAGATTATGTGAATGAAGAAAAAGGGCAAAATGTATGCAATCGTAGACAGAAAGGCGCGACGCGAAATGGCTTCCATAAGTTCCATTGTTTATGAATCAGGACCAAACAACGAGTCACTATAGATGTGTTTTGAAACTTCTACTCATATCAGGAGTCGCATTTGAAGAATTTCGGACAGGGTTCCATCCTCATTACTGCAGGACACAGGCATAGAGGTATTCCAGAGGTACCATTCTGGGATACATTTTGCAGACTAGATGTTTCTTTGTGACTTGCTCTGTGCCCAATTCATCTCCTGCAATATGACCTGGTTGTGTCCTGCACGATGCCCTGGTTGTGTCGTGCACTGTGCCCTAGTTGTGTCCTGCACTGTGTATAGTTTGTTTCCTGCACTGTGCCCTGTTTGTGTCCTGCACGGTGCCCTGTTTGTGTCCTGCGCTGTGCCGTTTGCTTCCTGCACTGTGCCTTGTTTGTGTCATGTGCTGTGCTTTGTTTGCATCCTGTACTGTGCCCTGTTTGCGTCCTGTACTGTGTCTTATTTGTGACCTGCACTGTGTCCCGTTTGTGGCTGATCTGTGCTCTGTTTGTGTCCTGCACTGTGTCCTGCTTGTACCCTGCACTGTGTCCTATAGGTGTCCTGCATTGTATCCTAAACTGTATCCTTATTGTGTCCTGCATTGTCTCCTGTTTGTATGTACTGCATTGTGACCTCCAGTGTGCCTGTTTGTGTTCTAAACTGTGTCCTGTTTGTGTCCTGCATTGTGTTCTGTTTGTGTCCTGCATTGTGTCCTTTTTGCGTGCCCTGAAATGTGCCTTCTTTGTGTCCTGCACTGTGTCCTATTTGTATCCTGCACTGTGTCCTGTTTGTATGTCTTGCGCTGTGTCCTGCACTGTGTCCTGTTTGTATCCTGCACTGTGCCCCGTTTGTGTGTCCTGAATTGTGACCTGTACTGTGTCCTGTTTGTGTCCTGAACTCTGCCCTGTTTGTGTCCTGCATTGTGTCCTATTTGTATCCTGCACGGTATCCTGTTTGAATGTACTGCGCTGTGTCCTGCACTGTGCCCTGTTTGTATCCTGCACTGTGCCCTGTTTGTGTGTCCTGAATTGTGACCTGTACTGTGTCCTGTTTGTGTCCTGAACTGTGCCCTGTTTGTGTCCTGCATTGTGCCCTGTTTGTGTCCTGCATTGTGTCTTTTATGTCCTGCACTGTGCCCTGTTAGTGTTCTGCATTGTGACCTCCACTGTGCCCCATTTGTGTCCTGCCATGTGCCCAGTACTGTGTCCTGTTTGTATCCTGCAATGTGTCCTGCTTGTGTGCTGCACTGTGCCCTGTTTGCATCCTGCATTGTGTCTTATTTGTGACCTGCACTGTGCCTCGTTTGTGGCTGCACTGTGTCCTGCTTGTATCCTGCACTGTGGCCTGTTTGTGTGTCCTGCATTGTATCTTAAACTGTGTCCTTTTTGTGTCCTGCGTTGTCTCCTGTTTGTATCCTGCATTGTGTCCTGTTTGTGTTTCCTGCATTTTGACCTGCAGTGTGCCTGTTTGCGACCTACACTATCTCCTGTTTCTGTCCTGCAATGTGTCCTGCTTGTGACCTGCACTTTATCCTGCTTGTATCCTGCACTGTGTCCTGCTCTGTGTCCTGTTTGTATCCTGCACTCTGTTCTGTTTGTGTCCTGTGTCTTGCACGGTCTCGTTTGTGTCCTTCATTTAGCCCTGTTTGTGTCCTACACTGTCTTGTTTGTGACCTGCACTGTGCCATGTTTGTGTCCTGCACTGTGTCCTATTTGTATCCTGCACCGTGTCCTTTTTTGTGTCCTGCGTTGTCTCCTGTTTTATCCTGCATTGTGTCCTGTTTGTGTGCCCTGCATTTTGACCTGCAGTGTGCCTGTTTGCGTCCTACACTATCTCCTGTTTCTGTCCTGCAATGTGTCCTGCTTGTGACCTGCACTGTGTCCTACATTGTGTCCTGTTTGTGTGTCCTGCATTTTGACCTGGAGTGTGCCTGTTTGCGTCCTACACTATCTCCTGTTTCTGTCCTGCAATGTGTCCTGCTTGTATCCTGCACTGTGTCATGTGTGTGTCCTGCTCTGTGTCCTGTTTGTATCCTGCACTCTGTTCTGTTTGTGACCTGTGTCTTGCACGGTCTCGTTTGTGTCCTTTATTTAGCCCTGTTTGTGTCCTACACTGTCTTGTTTGTGACCTGCACAGTGCCCTGTTTGTGTACTGTACTGTGTCCTATTTGTATCCTGCACTGTGTCCTGTTTGAATGTCTTGTGCTGTGTCCTGCACTGTGTCCTGTTTGTATCCTGCACTGTGCCCGGTTTGTGTGTCCTGAATTGTGCCCTGTACTGTGTCCTGTTTGTGTCCTAAACTGTTCCCTGTTTTTGTCCTGCATTGTGCCGTTTATGTCCTGCACTGTGCCCTGTTAGTGTTCTGCATTGTGACCTCCACTGTGCTCCATTTGTGTCCTGCCATGTGCCCTGTACTGTGTCCTGTTTGTATCCTGCAATGTGTCCTGCTTATGTGCTGCACTGTGCCCTGTTTGCGTCCTGCATTGTGTCTTATTTGTGACCTGCACTGTGCCTCGTTTGTGGCTGCACTGTGTCCTGTTTGTGTGTCCTGCATTTGATCCTAAACTGTGTCCCTTTTGTGTCCTGTGCTGTCTCCTGTTTGTATCCTGCATCGTGTCCTGTTTGTGTGTCCTGCATTTTGACCTGCAGTGTGCCTGTTTGCGTCCTACACTATGTCCTGTTTCTGTCCTGCAATGTGTCCTGCTTGTGACCTGCACTGTGTCCTGCTTGTATCCTGCACTGTGTCGTGTGTGTGTCCTGCTCTGTGTCCTGTTTGTATCCTGCACTCTGCTCTGTTTGTGTCCTGTGTCTTGCACTGTCTCGTTTGTGTCCTTCATTTACCCGTTTGTGTCCTACACTGTGTCTTGTTTGTGACCTGCACTGTGCCCTGTTTGTGTCCTGCATTGTGTCCTGTTTGTATCCTGCACATGTCTTGTTTGATTGTCCTGCAATGTGCCCTGTTTGTGTGTCCTGCATAGTGACTTGCACTGTGTCTTGTTTCTGTCCTGCATTGTGCCCTGTTTGTGTTCTGCACTGTGTCCTGTTTGTGTCCTGCACTGTGCCATGTTTGTGTCCTATATTGTTTCCTGTTTGTGCCCTCCACTGTGACCTGCACTGTGTCCTGCTTGTGTCCTACACTGAGCCTTGTTTTTGTCCTGCATTGTGTCCTGTTTGTGTCCTGAACTGTGCCCTGTTTGTGTCCTACACTGTGTCTTATTTGTGACTTGCACTGTGTCCTGTTGTGTCCGACACTGTGCCATGTTTGTGTCCTGTTTGTATCCTGCACTATGTTCCATTTGTGTGTCCTGCATTGTGTCATGCATTGTGTCTTCTTTGTATCCTGCACTGTGTCCTGCATGTGTCTTGCACTGTGTCCTGTTTGTGTCCTATACGGTTTGTGACCTGCACTGTGTCCTGTTTGCGCCCTGTATTGTGTCCTGTTTGTGTCCTATAGTTTTTCCTGTTTGTGTCCTGCACTATGTCCTGTTTGTGACCTGCACTGTGTCCTGTTTGTGTACTACACTGTGCCCTGTTTGTGTTCCACATTGTGTCCTATTTTGTATCCTGCACTGTGCCCTGTTTGTGTGTCCTTCCTTGTGTCGTCCAGTGTCCTGTTTTTATCCAGCAATGTGTCCTGTTTGTTTGTCCTGTATTGTGTCTTGTTTGTGTCCTGCTTGTTTCCTGCACTATGCCCAATTTGTGTGTCCTCTTTGTGTCCTACACTGTGTCCTGTTTGTATCCTGCACTGTGTCCTGTATGCGTCTTGCATTGTGTCGTGCACTGTTTCCTGTTTGTGTCCCGCATCGTGTCCTATTTGTATCCTGCACTCTGTCCTGTTGGTATGTCCTGCATTGTGTTCTGCACTGTGTCCTGTTTGTATCCTGCAATGTGTCCTATTTTTAGGTTTCACCTGAAATCTATTGTATTTAATGTAAGTCTTAAAAGGGGCTTACATCAAGCCCTTACTTTTCATTTGTTTGTGTGCTAGCCACTTACTTTTCCTCTGTTTCTATTGGTTGTAGCATACTATTTCCTGTTGTTCCTCATGTGTTTCTGTTATCAGTGTCCCATGGCCCAAGTACACCTTTTCATACGCTTTTGTCAAACTTTTTTTTTAGGTCTTGCCTGCACAGCGCTTGCACTGTGCTTGTTTTGTTTATCCTCCACCCTTTACCTAAGCTCCCAGTGGCTGCACGCATTTGTTTCCCTCTATTTTACATAGTGCAAACTCCACCCTAAGGTATTGGAGAGCTTTCAATGTGACCTTCACTCTCTTTCAGTAAAACTTTTCATTTCCTGCGAGTGCATCGCACTCCTTCTGCCACTGCTTTACTCGCTGCCATGAGCTGCTTTCTTGCATGATTGGTTGGTATACTGATTCTGCATAATTTTCTGCTCTATGGCTGTTTGGCTGGGACGCCTGTTACACTCTGACGTCAGGCTGTTGCAGAGATGTGGAAGGAAATACCGGACAGATGCTACGGGCCCCAATTGGCGGCGCAAAATGCTTGACCTCCGGTGAGAATTATGGGGCTTGCAATGTCTAACCAACACTGAAGAGCATGGCTGCTAAAACATGCAGCTGAGAGGACCAATGGGATAGAAATGGGCGAGTTGTTGCAGTTAAGTTGCGTTTAGTACGTGTAATCTGCAACACTCCCGGCCCTCATACATACACGATTGGTAGCGGCCTTGTTATAAAGTCAGTGGGCGGGAAGCTCTTAAGAGTTGATATGTTCGTCATCTTGGAAGCTGGGTTGTGTAAAAGGGTTCTTTTCCCGCGTGAGTGGAGCAAGTTTTGATGGTCTCCAGGTATTTATTGTCCGTTCCCTCACTCAGGGTGCTGCGCTCTGCAGAGAATGGCTACACATTTAGGAGGCGGGGCTTGGGCAGTCAAGATTAGAAGGAAAGGGGCCGGTGTTTTCACTCTAGCAGTTGCAGAGTACCTCACCACTATATGATGCCTTGTTTTTAGCTCGTTGTCTTATATGGTCATTCAAATCTCCTGACATTTCCTCTAAGGGCCAAAAATAATCCCAAGCTGCGGGCAGCTGAGTGCGGAGAGCCATACTGCCATCTGCTTCTAGTCAAGGTGGTAGGGCTGTATGTGTTTGTAGGCCGTGGCTCTGCCTGCTCCAGTGCGGCTGGGGCGCAGCATCTTTCAGTCCGGCTCCAGGTGCTGTAAGCACCATGACCTGCTTCTCTTACGCTGACTATTTCTCTTTGTTTTACTCCTGTCTGGACGCTGCTAGGCCTGCACCCAGGACGTATCCAGCTCCCAATGCCAACCCTACGTCCTCTCTAGGGAACCCATATGATGGGAGCCCATTCCCTGCTCCCGAGCCCATGGAAGTTTGAGGCACATACTTCGCGCGGCATAGCATGAGTGGGCTCCTTCTGCATCCCCTCTCTTCCTGCCTTTCTTTACTTTCAGCCACTAGTCCTCTTATGCCTTTCATTTTTCTCCACTGCATCCATGCTCTACCGCCTTATGGCCTTCCTTCCATCAGGTATTCCTTTCAGTCGCTTCGTTTCTCTCTCCTTCCCTTCCTTCACTCATTTCTCTTTTCCCTATCTCCTTCCCTTCTTTTCATTACTTCTATCACCCTTCCTCCCGATTTACTTCCACTGTCCCTTCCACCTATCTTCCTCTCCGCCTCCCTATCTTTCTTCATTTCCTCCTTCTTCCTTCTTTCCCTTCTTAATCCCTCTCTTCACTCCTTGATCCTATACTTGGCCTTCTTTCATCCTCCACTACTTCACCCCCTTATTTCTCCTTCACTTACTCCAGTCACACATACCTTGCCCTTTCGCCTTTGATTGAGTCCTTTCTTTCATTTTCTTCTTCCTTTCTCTGCACCCTCTGCTTTCTTTCTTATTCTTGTTTCCTCTCTCTCTCTCTCTCTCTCCCTCACTCCATCCTTCTTTTCCTTCCTTCCTCACTCACATCCCACCATCTTTCCTCCTTTCTCTTAATTCCTTCCCCCTTGCCACCCTTCCTTTCCTCATCTCTCTATCACATTACTCCTTCCTACCTCACTGCCTAATCCCTTCCTTTTTCCCCTCCCTCGTTTCTCCGCTCCGTCCCTCTATTCCTCCCGCACTCACTTCCGTCCTTCCCTTTTCCATCCTATTTTATTTTAAAGTGAAAAAAAGCACTATGACATGAGCAATGCTCGCCGCGTCATAGCGCTTTTATTTTTTTATTTTAAGCAATGTTCAACTGCTGTGCAACATGTAAAAAACATTGACAAGGCCAACAGATTTTGCCAATAAGCGAAACCTATTGGCTTTGCCAATGCCTGATTTGTCCTGCACTGTGACCTGTATGTGTCCTGCACCACTGATCTTTTCTATGCACATCATGTGGTCTGGAGGGAATGACCGCGGAATGGCATGTGCGAAGAGTGAAATTTAAGTGATGCAACCAAAGGATGATCGCTCCCCGTTGCACATCTGTGATCATTTCTTAAATGATTTCAACATTTGATGTAAAGCACAGTTTTCAATATTATTACATTCGACGCTTTGTGTTTCGATGTTTTGTCTTGCAAAACTGAAAAGTATAACCTTAAAACCGTTCTGGATCTGCCTGGCCACAAAGTATTGTGTTGAGGGGGCGTTTACTCATTTCAGTGCTCAGGGTGAGGCAAACTCACAGCACAGGGGCGCACCCCACTTTCCAGGAATCGCCCTGTACTGTATTCACAGCGGGTCTGATTCATAGAAGTAAATCTGGGAGCGCAGGAGTCTATGCTCGTCACAGATTTATTCTAGATTTCTGATTCACATAAGTCGGTCCTTGGTGGTTTTGAAGCCCTGCACAGTCTGCTATTTTATCCCTAGATTTAAAGTGCATTTTGCAATTTAAAAAATTAAGATTCTTTTTTTTGGGGTGTGGAGAAATCTGTTGCCTTGGCTGTTCCCACACTAGAAACACAATTTCTCATGTTTTTCAAGGAGTATGTTTCAATGTGTTTCTAGGATGGAAAGTGGTAAGCAACTATCTAAATTTGTGGCTGTTCTCATGCTTTTCCGTGGTCCGTTTATCTCTATAGAACACCAACTTAGTCATGCTGAACATTGCACCAGCTACTAAGACCTTTCCACAGGAGTAAGGGGATTTTGAAATGAAATCCTGATTCTACAATAAGAATTTTCTATTCAGTTGTGGAAATCATGTTTTCTTACACTTGCAACCGACATCGCTCGGCATAGACATCAGATTCACAAAAATATGGTAAATTTTCTCCTGTAGATATACTCCTACATTTGGAGTAAATTAACAAGCTGATGGTTACATAGAGACATTGACCCTTATGTTTTGACTGCAGTTACTCTGTAGTGTTAGGTTCTAATCTGCAGACCAAACAAGCCCCACCATCTATCCTGCCACAGCAGTGCCAGGTATCGGACACTAACACACACGTGTACACTGTGAAATCTAGCATAGATCAAGTAGGCCAAGACAGGTGTGTCTCCCCATCCCCTTAGAAAGTCACCTTGGATTTTTGTGGTCTACAGCTTAACATGGAACCAGGCACTTATGGCGACTCACAGGGGAGAAGGGTCTGGTAAAGTAGCCTTAGGCTGTACTAATTGAAGGATGCTGAATGTTCGGAGCACAGGCTAGAGTTTTGGAAGTTTTAAACCTTGCACAGCTAAGAAGGTACGGTTTATTGAGAAAGTTCTGTCTGCAGATAAGCATGCAGCAATAAAGTCCCATGTGAAAATATAGACTCTTAAAAACAAAGGGGATATTTAGAATTTGAAGGATGCCGCATATCTGCAAAAACATGGCAGATTCCCCTTCTGCCAAACTCTTAATACCCCCAAAGACTACTAAAATAAACACTATGAAATGAAAACTTCAAAATAAAGACCATGTCAACAAATCTATCAACAAATATTCGACCTGGTAAGAATGATCAAATCCAGCCAAAATCTATTCCAACCTACTGAATTAAAATACTATTTTACGACCAATCCTAGCTCCTTTTGGAGGAAGTGCTCAACGGTGGTATTAGGCGCTGGCCAACGTTCTGTTAGGTAGATACGTTTGTAAGGTGTTTATCATTGCAATATACTAATACTAATGCATTTATTTGAACCTTGGTCTTCTGGGTCCAAAGTCAGCTTCCAGACCACATGTCCCCCTTTAAATTTTCCAAATCCTTACTAGGTCATCAAATTTCTTAAATCTACAAATCATTGCAAAGAAGCACTTGAAAATCGCAAGGGTAAACAATAAAAATCTGCTGTAAATAGCTATTGTCACCTGGCCATCTGCTTGTAGGCTTCTTCTGCCACCGCGAAGATATGAGGATCCATATCACCCATGTTTTGGCCCATGTACGCGTAGATGACATCTTCTCCATATATTGGCAACTGTTCATACGGATTTATGGCAACAAGCACAATACCTAAAGAAAAAACATTGGTTACTAACAACCTGAATCCTAGTATTTAGAGGGCCCTTTTAAGACATACAGGGGAACAGTAGCTTAATCAAAGAGGTTTATTAAGCTGAAAGGAAACGACCCCTGGCCTGTCTGCTCACCCCGGCAACTCACTACAAGCTCCAGCTTCTCAGAGCTCCACAATCCGGATTCTGGAAGTGGAAGCCTCAGTTGCCAAGATACCAGTGGCGTCACTAGGGTTGGTGTCACCCAGTGCGGTACCTTCCGAGTCCAGGGGTGCGGGGGTGTGGACCGCACCGGGGCGGGTGACACCATCACATGGGGTGACACCGTGAGCCTCTGCTTTAAATCGCTACATAAATCAGGAGGAACCCAATGATGGTGTCACCCGGTGCGGTCCGCACCCCCCTAGTGACGCCGCTGCAAGATACAGCATCAGAACCAAGTTTATTCAGAATATAACAAGCCCCACACCCATGCGATGAACAATAACTAAACAATGCCAAAAACATAAATCAGCAACTAGTTCCAATCAGTGCTCCAAAGTACATCATGGTCAAACCACATTGTACCAGTGAATAAAGAAATAACAAGAAGGAAAATAGGTCAGAAGACAAGAAAGCAGATACGGTTGGGATAAAGGGAAGGGTGAGAATGTATTGCCAGTGTTACAATGAAGGTTAAAGGGGCCCATTGGTCAATGATGTCACAATAGATCTCAAAACCTAAACTGACATCATCAAAAATATTTTAGAATGCCTCTTGTTGATGATTGTTAGTGATGCAGGACTAAGAGAGCCTTTTCCTATACACTGGGTGCCCCTATAAGGAAAAGGTTAGGATTCAGGTAAATGGTAGGTAGAGTTAGGATTAGGATCGCAATAATATGTTCTGGCTTACAAAGAGTTTGACATGTTAGTAGCTGGGCACAGAGTCCCCTCAGCACAAAGGCTGACTCTCTACTGCCCCACTACAGTGTGGAGAGTATCATTCCAATACAGGGCCCTCCCCAGAGCTGAAACATCACAATACAGGGCAGGGTTAGGGTGAGTGGAAGGGTTAGAGTTAAAGGTGAATGTGGAGCTGAGGGTAGCACCAACATTAGAGCTAGAGATGTAGAAATGAAATGTACCAAATATGGTATGAACCAAGCACATAAACGTTCTTAAGCCATTTGCACTTCATTCGAAGCAAATGTTATTCAGACTAAATTGTTTGTGCTATTTGCGTAGACGAGAAAGGCCAGAATACATACTCTATGGAACACCCTCTTAAAATGCAATCCCTGAACAAACACCTGCTTGAGCAAGGAACACAATATAACTGGAGTGATGGTTATCGCATCTGGGTTATTGCACCTCGTGCAGAAAAGTTCACACTTCTGGTAGAATTTACTAGATGTAAAATGCCTGGATAGGAAGTGCAGTAAACACCAATATTTACACGCTATGCCCCATTACCAGGACAGAAATAGGCAATAATTTTCACACCCAATACATTCAAAACTGCTCGGTGTCAGATTTTATAGGGCGCAATACGAATCCCGTTCGACACCTGGGTGCTCATAATCAGGCTCTCTAACATTAAGCAAGAGGTGGAGCCTTAACCACATGAGGGTCTTTGGCAGTCAAAGGAAGAGAGGGGCTGCCAAAAGCACAGAGGAAGGGGTAAGATTCTTGCATATCATCCACTATCCAAACTATAATACACTCCAGCAGTCAACACTAGGGTAGACTGTATGGGTGGCATGTTTCACTGAAGCGTTGAGTAGTGTTGCATACTTTAAGTACATACAAGTGCAGCAATTTTGGCGCACAGTGTTGTCAACCCGCGCAAGCAAAATCGTTGAAGACTTTCCACCCCCGATAGGTGAACTCATCTTTTACTCCATTCTCATGAATCAGAAACACCTACAGTAATTACCTAAGATTTCAGGTACCACAAAAGTAACTTGTTCAGTACTCCTTTCTTAACATCAAATCATGGTGCCACAATCTCTTTGCAGATAGCCAAACTGACGATTAGTTTATTACCTTTTAGTGCACCTCCACTCAGGTGAAATGTATTGTAACCGTCCACAAGTCCATCCTGACAAAGTGCATTCTCAGGGATTTGCTAAGGCAAAAACATTGAACATGGGTCTGCATGATGCTGCGTTACTTATATATTTATTTAGCTATTTATTTACAGGGCACAACCTTCCCTTGCAGGCATCACTGTGCCAAGAGTCAGACGGGGAACCTACAGAACTAGAAGAGAGATTAACAAAAAAGTAGGGGTTTTCAAAACTTGTCCAAAACTGTTAATGGTTCGCAATGCACCGCATGTCAATCGAGACACCGTGCCATCTTTGCAGAGTTAGAATGTGAAAAGTTCTTCCCTCACAGTGTGCACGCTTAAAGAAAGGAACTTTGAGAAGAACCCTCACTTGGAGGTATATGACTAGCATGTTGGACAGAAAGACTGGACCAGCTCATGAGACACTGCGATGTACTATCTGGCTATTGAGATGTGATGAGACTTGTGCAGCCCACAGCCCCATCTCACGGACATTTTCTGTAAGCTTTGCAGCATACAGATACAGAAATCCCGGAGTTTGAGTTCTAAAACATGCAAGGCATGAACTCCTGCGCCAATGGACATGATAAGGTTTTCAGAAGGGATAAACCTTATCAGAAGGGATTTTAAGAATCAAAGTTGTAGAAAGCAAACAAACTACCCCTTTTAAATCTGGATGCCAAAGGAAAAATCTTTGTCAAAAAAGATGACCAGGTTTCTCGCCTTGGGTACCAAGGCGGGCAGAGCGCCGAGGAACTGCGGCCAAAGTTTTTTTGACCTGCAAGACATGCCACCCCCACTAATCAGTATCTCAGTCTTGCCACCCTTCATTTATTAGGAAATCTGCTGCTATTCCATTATGAAAGGGTGCGAGGCACTTCACCAACCGCCTGAAGGATCTGATCTGCAGACGGTCAAATGTCAGCGAAGTTAGAAGTCATAAGCATAGGAGAGTACCATATATCTATAAGAACGCACTCATTCTCCATGTAATAGCAATAAATATTGAACCAGATGGGTGCGGAACTATGCAGCCCCCTGCAGGGTACAGGCCGTTCAGAAGATTGAAAAGTTGGAAGACACAATCTGGGTTCAGCTACCCAAGAATAACTGTAACCATTCCATTGCCAGGCCTGCTAATCCACCTGTGATGAGACGGTCAATAAAGATGACATGATCGAAAATGTCAAACGCGCCCAAGGGATCCAAGCCCTACTCGTACATCCTCCTCACTAACCACACTCTAATTGATGAAATCATGGCCTAGACATTGTTTTTATATAAAAGAATGAACCAACCTGTTGGAATGGCAGGTAATTACGAAAGATCCCACACTACATACTAAAACTGAAGGTGTTGGGTCTGTGGGATCACCTCATCTGCATTTGCTGTCCGAAATGGTTACTTTTGTTATCCAGTTCCTACCAAAGTTTTACCAGATTTTGTGTTCATCTGCAAGGAGACTTAGAACCTGACAGGTATCTTTTTCTTTTCTTCTCAAAACACACATGCACCGGTGATTGGTGAATCTATTTGAATCAATCTACAGCTCTGGTTCACAGGGAAGAGCAGCCCTGCCATGGTCAGTCATAGGCGATCCTATGGATGGATAAATCACACAATGCAAGAGCAGCTTAGACTTAATGAATAAGGCACAAAAAGCAAATTTTCCTCAAGAATCCTGTATAGTTCTACGGCTCTTTCACAGGATATCAGATACCTAAAGAAAGCTTCATTCTGTGTGAGACGACAAATACCAGCAAGGGAAACGCCTTCTACCCAGGTAAGTGCCTGAAGCACAGACAATCATGAGAGCTCTATTAGATCAAGGCACTTGCTTCCCTTTAAGCGGAGTGTCTTTGCTGTAGTTTGACTGCTTGTCCCTGGACGGTTTATAAGGAGGGTGGGCAGGATCTCTTCTTTCCCACACTGCTGCAGCAGAAGTGCATGGGCATTTACTGGTATGCCTTAAAGGACTTGCCTCTCTGAATATCTCAATTTGTTTTCCCTGTTCCCATCATCTTTATAGGCAATTGATGATTGGGAGTAATGCACCTGCTAAGCCCATAAAGACAAGCAGCAGTTCTTCTGTCCCCTGGTCATGAAACAGGTTAAGAAAGAGAGAAGTGAATTGGGCTTCTCATGTCTCAGAATCCCCATTAAATCTGCAACCAAAAAAACTAGTAGGGGTCTTCAGACCACAGACGATAATCCAGTACACGGTGAAAGATGAATTAACACGACTTCAGAACCAAGGGCCTCATTACGATGCCGGTCGGACAACGTGGCGGAAGAAGGAACGCCCAACTACTAGTCGGCGGTCCCGCTGTCCGCATTACAATGCAACCGCAATGCGATTGCGGTCGCAATGTGTATACTTTATATTGCGGCGTGTGCTGTGGTCTGCAGCACACGCCGCAGTACAAAACATACACATCTGACATATCCCTGCACTATGTAGATATTTAGGGGGGGCACCATAGATGCCCCCCACGACCCATATCGGAGTGCCAACGAAGGGGAGCCCGCTACGGGCCCCCAAGTCACTTTCCACCTGCCTTTTCATGGCAGGTTAACCGCCATGAAACGGCCGGCGGAAAGGGACATTGTATCCCTACAGCAGTGCCTGGGCAGGCACCGCTACCATTATAGGGATTGAAGTCCCTCCGACGCACCGACAGGCTCCCTGAGCCCGTCAGATGCGTGGCCATCAGTCTTTCCACCCGTCCTCCATTTGCCCACCATCATAATGCGGCAGTCGGTCCTGCAGGGTCCGATGGCGGTGGGACCGCCACTGACGGCCTGATGTTGGCGGTCCCACCGCCATCATAATGAGGCCCCAAGTTCGGTGCAGGACAATGGGAGAGGGCAAGGATAGCAAGGACACAAACACAAACCAACACAAATCCACAATCACACTTTAACGCAAAAAGAGCAAATTACTCAAAGCTCACATTTCTTAAAGTAACTTACGGAAATATTATTAATCTGGTAACAATGTCCACCTCTTCAACAGGTTGTGAACAAGACAACCCCACTAACCTTTTTAACTTGCATAACATAGACGGAGAACGGAATCCGCACATCCCTTGAAAAATACAATACAATTCAATTTAGAAAATAGTGTCTTACCAGCAGCAAATCATTTACGCAGGGCTGTACCCGCTGTGTTAATAAATCCTGAACACATTAAAGATGTTGAAATAGTATTGGCCTGAATCAGCTCAAAGGGGGCAGACTGTGAACATCCTGGGTAGGGCCACCTACCCAGGATGTTCACCTGATGAAAGTGGGGTGAATATCCCAAAAAATAGTTGGGGGCGTAAGTGTAAGTTCATGTACAGAGAAAAATATTTCCCAATTGAAACCGAAAAAGAACTTTAAACTACCAATGCACTTCTGCATTACATTTGTGCATGTGGTATGGTAGACTTGGTACATTTCCATATAAATTATAATATACGCATTTAAATGCAACTGGCCATCTGAAACGCCGGCTGTTTCTAAGGAGCAGTCGTGGAATTCTTTCAATTGCATGAAAGTTGGAAATTCATGCAACGTACAGGAGTAAACCTTTGACTCTCCTGACTGCACCAGCGTGAATCAGACCCATTTGTAAATTGAGTCAGGACAGGATGTGTTTATATTGCCTCTCCCTGGTGTGTATGCGCCATGTTCTATGATTCATTCAACAAGAAAAGACAATCTGGAGAGAACATCTCTTCAATTAAACCTTCAGCAGCCATCTTGGACAGGCAGTACATGTGCCACGTGGATAGGATAGAAATAAGACAACTCTCGAGGGATTCCTTTCAGCTTTTACTGCAGGAAATGTGGAATTACAGACCATTCAGGAAACATTCCTAGAGATGTTTTAGGGGCCTGAAATCCCTCCTTACAAGTTAAAGGAACTCTTGCTTTCCTGAGTCGCAGGAGGACCCTATTGCCACCATTATGTCAGGGCTAGCTAAAAGTAGGCCAGGCATGCTATTAATATGCCAATGATCGGTGCCAATATGCCACAACTAGACCAGGAATGCTCAAAATACGTCAAAGATAGCCATTATTATTCTATTGTCACTTTTATGCCATGAACTGTGCCAGAAATAAACCCCTTATAATTGGGGGTAGCAGATACCTTTGGTGGTCCTTGACATTAGGCGCATCTTAACGGAGCAACACTGTTTATTAGGGAGGGACACAATGACTCACCAGTGGTGTAACAACAGCCCTGCAGCTCCTGCGGTGCAGGGGGGAGGCCTCGGGCTCCAGGGGTGCCCCATAGGCACGGGTGCACTCTTTACTGGGTCCAGAGCGTGGGGGCCCCTCCATGCACTTTGCAGGGGTCCCCCCTCGAGTTTTGTTATGCCTCTGTGTCTCACATACAAACACACACACGTACACATGCATAATCACACAAATTAATGCACATGAGTCTCTTAATTGTCTAAGCTCTGTAACCATACCCTGATCTGCTCATGGGCTAATCAAGTACCCAACTACCACATTTTCACTGCGGCTCTTGCAGTCCCACATGTAGGTGGGTCAGCACTGGTTACTGCTCAGACTACTGGCGGCATTCTTCTTTCATGGTCCTTTGTGCACACACTGAGTTTTACTGGCACAGCATGGCCTACAAGATGGCCAAAGTCCTTGTGACTTAACTAGATGGAGTGGAAGCAGACCCCAAATTCCGGCACAGTGAGTCTTATTATGAGGCCCAGACATTAGTTTGTCTTGTTGCCATTCTAAGGGCTTTGAAATTAGCATTGCTGCCTTTTTTTAATATGTACAAACGCTCTAAGTGAGATAATGGAATATTTGGGTTGCATAAACCAGTCACTACTAGCCATTGACGCTGCAAGTCACCCTCCCGTACCGAACATGCATCACTGATGCGAATAAACGGCGTTCAATCGCCGTGCTGTATCAACCCCAGCCTGTGCTTACCACAGTACGTGTAGATGTGGTTGGACTCCAGAAAGCGGACCTTTAAATTATGCAGAACGGCTGGCTCGTGGAGATAGCTGAGAGCAGTCAAGTCATTCTCTCCCACCAGAATGTCCGGGTTACGCAGGAATGGGAGCTGGTTGCTTTTGGAGTCGAGCGGATATTCATATAGCTAAAATGGCAGAAACATAAAGAAAAGGACCGGTTAGAAAAATCATTGAGATCCAACCACTGAATTCTAAGTCACGCCGAATTTTGTTGCCAATGAGTCTTTGCAGCAAAAATCTGAAAATAAATGACAGCAAGAAAAACAAAACATCATTACAACAATAAATAGAAGTAACCCACACAGTGCTGCATGCTATCTGTGTGGATAAGATTTTCAGCGCCTCACAAAGGTTAGTAAGCGCTATACTTGTGTTATAATACAGTGCAATAATACAACTGCAATATCATAGTTTCACACAGAGGGGTAGTAACTGCTACACAAATGCAGTAATACAGTACAATACTGTACAACTGCAATCTGACAACGCCCCATAGAGCGGCAAGTAAGCGCTATACAAATGCAAAAAAAACCATTACAGTTATATCACTAGGGATCCTTTGCTTTTTTTTAACTTGCTGTGGTCTAAGGATCTGCTACAAACAGAAATCCTGTCATTCTCAGATCAATCTTGTGTTTGTCTTACCTAGGGACAACATCCTATTTTTCATCTCTTTTGAATCTGTTTTCAAGCTCTAATTTTTTTCTTTTTGGTTAAGCACTCCACAAGCATGTATGTGTTTTCCAGCTGTCTCCCTTGTGTGCTTCTCTCCCCAGCACTCCGCGCTACTCACTATCAGCAATGTGCTTCTCCCCTAGCCATCCTCCATGTTGTGGTCACTCTCATATTTCCCCACTGCTTTCTCACCCATGTGCTGCTCCCCACTTGGTCCACGCTGCTCCCACACTCGTTGCTTCTCCTGCTGTCCTTTGTGTTGTTTTAGTACCCCTTCACCCTTTGTTCTGCTTCCCCCACCTACACCCACCTTCTCTGTTGCCTGTTGCTTCTCTTCCCCAACCCCGCAATCCATGTTGCTCTCCCCTCACCCGTACTTCGAAAACCACTTTCACACATTTTTTTCACTTTATTTACTGATCCAATTCTCAAAACCATAGCTAAAAACTACTGGCAAAGCCAATCAGCCCCTAAGAAATGAAATTTGTACTTGTAAAGTGCACCCATACCCCCAAAGGGGTGTCCAGGCGCTGTACGCATACCGCTGTGGAACCCTTCCTGGCTTTTCCCTGTGAAATGTCCACTCCTGGGCACCCCCAGAGTGAAGCCAGGCATCCCAGCGCTGTTGGGGCCGTTGTGGAGATTAAGCAAGCTGTTGCCCAGAGTTGCAGAGTGGGACCCATGATTAGAATAGGCACCGAGGCGAGAATTATCAGGTCGGAGGAAATTGAGCCCAAGACCCACCGAGGCAGGAATTGAACCCTGGTCCCGGGCCAGATCTCTGCATCAGGGTCTGCCGCTCTAACCATTGAGCCACACTTCTCCACAGACAGAATATGTATTTACACCTCAAAAAACTTAATCTGATCGTGGAATTCTTAGACAAGGGTATAATCTACAGCCAGTTTATACATCTCTTATAGATTTGTGGATTTTGTGGTATCAAAACAAATGCTTTAACTTTTAAGTCCTGCATTTTGTCATATTGTTCTTAAATCTAATAATGGCTTGTGGTTTTAATTCCAGTGGTTTTTATTGCCTACACAATAGTTTTATTTCAATATGAAAAAAAGTCTCTTGTACTTACACTGCGCCCTATAAAACTGCAAAAAGGTAAAAGTCCAAACTTGATTTACTGTCTCAAATAGTTGTAGGCATGTGCTCCTCGCAGGGTGCCTATGCAGATGTAATGCTGAGGAATCCATGCAGATTGGTACCCTATGAAGAACTGCTTTCCTAATACATTCCCCAGACAAATAGACAACACTGGTCCCTCCCAATAGATATCAGCCTTTTACAGACTACTAGGATGAGAAGCTGGATTGTTTGGTAAGATTCAGTGAGCAATGAATGGAAGTTATTTAATAATGCATAGATTATTGCGCATGAGACATGTCTTGTAAATGAATGGCTTTTATAGGATAATGTGTAGCCTATTGCTCACAGGATATGTCTTGTAAATGAATAAATGTTATTGCATAATGCATAGCTTATTGCGCACGAGATATGTGCTTTGGATGGATGAATGTTATTGGATAATGCACAGCCTATACTGCATGACATATGTGGTGTGAAAGAATGGAGGTTATTGCATAGTCTATCCCGGACAGGATATGTGTTGTGAATGAATGGATGCTATTACATAATGCATAGCCTATCGCACACTATATGTTGTGAATGAATGAATGTCATTTAATAATACACAGCATATCCTGCATAAGGTACATGTTCAGAAAGAATGGATGTTATTGTATATAATGAACGACTTTCTTCCGAGACATGTTGTGAATGAATGAATATTACAAGATATAATGCATAGCATATCGTGCACAAGATATATGTGGTGAATGAGTGAATGTTACTAGATGTTATTGCATAGCTTATCCCGCAGGAGGTATGTCTTGTGAATGAATGGATGTTATTGGATATAATGAATAACCTACCTTTCAAATGAAGTTATGTTATTGGATATAATCCATAGCCTAACCCTTCCGAGACATATGTTGTGAATTAATGGATGGTATTGTGTAATGCATAGCTCATGACACTCAAGAATTTTTGTTGTGAATTCATATTTGTTATTGGCTAATGCATAGCTTATTCGCACAAGATATGTGTTGTGAATAAATAAATTTTATTAGATAATCCATAGCCTATCACCCACTAGGTATGTGTTGTGAATGAATGGATGTTATTGCAGAGCTTATCCAACTCAAGATTTTTCTTGTCTATGAATTGAAATTACTGCCTAGCTTACCCCGCACAACGTCTTGTGAATGAATGTATGTTATTACATAACATGCTGCACAAGATAATTCTCGTGTATGAACTGAAGTTACTGCATAGCTTGCCCTGCCCAATGTCTTGCCAATAAATGGATGTTGTTTCATAACTTATCCTACACAAGATATGTCTCTTGTGTATGAACTGAAGTTACTGCCTAGCTTACCCCGCACGTCTTGTGAATGAAAGGATGCTATTGCATAACTTATCCTGCATGAGATGTCTTGTGAATGAATTGAAGTTATTGCCCAGCTTACCCCGCACAACGACTTGTGAATGAATAGATGTTGTTGCATAGCTTATCCCGCACAAGATATGTCTTGTGAATGAATGCATTGTATTGGATAATCCATAGTCTACCTGCACAAGATGTGTTCTGAGTGTGTCACTGCAATTAAGTGCGCTATCTCCTGTCATTAAAAAAGAAACAATTGCAAACAACATTTTAGATACATGTTTGATCTTTCTGAGAGAGGGGGTAGTTCTAAAATGCCTTCCCGCGCGCATCGGCTCATCTACTTGTTATCTGCACACCAAAAAAGCAAGGTTTGGGTCCGGACTGCAGAGGCGTTTTGTAAGTGTGGAAGACTGCGCTTGAACTATCTGTGGCAAACGTATGCTCAAGCCACTTTTCCAAGTTGCATACACACCAGAAAGTAGGGCTGTATCACACCTATGACGACGATGCAACGACAAATAAACCATTTAAAATGTGAACCCGTCAATGGCAGGCAGAGAGAATCCATGTGTGGCCAAGACATACAGCAAGCCGCATGCCAAGCACCCGGGGCTGCGGCCCTGGCACAGCTGCATGGAAATATTCAGACAGCGGCACACCCTGCTTCGAGTCCAACAACCATCCCACTCTGGGGAGACCAGAAGATCTCCTAAACTATGCCTATTACCAGTGCTATATGACTTTGTTGATGCCATAAATTATGGAGTATGGGGAAAGCCACAGAAGCCTCCTGTCACAACACAGATTGGCAGGAAGGCTGCCTCTGAGAGTGAGGCGAGGTCCCACGCTGCTCGTTTATATCAGCAAGCTGTTCCCTTTGCCGGGAGGAGACTACACACAAAACCACGCTTCTTGCATTAACAGGAAGCATGGTTGTGCTGGAGAGACGGGCGGCCTACTAGGGAACCCAGGAGAACTCCTGAGAGGCCTGTAACTGTTCGCAGGGAACTTCCGGGGGGCAGCAACCGCGTGCGTGTAGTGAGACATCCGGCCACAACATGTACGTCGCACGCATCCCGAGGGCGCAGTTTACACTGGGGTCAGGGAGAGGCCACCGCTCCCAGAAGGCCTCATTCTGTCGCTGTCAGAGGCTGCTCTGCAGAGAATGCTGCACTGCAAATCCAGTGCTCCCGGTTACACACCTCAATAGTTTCAACAACCTCGGCTCTTGACGATCAACGCTCTCCACTAATCTTTAATTCGTGCACCTAGAAGCTGAGGAGTGTGGTCATGCGTGATTCATGTAGGTTGATACAACATTTTTTTAAATTTGTTTTATTTATTGCACATGTATTTAGCGCGGACTCGACCCAAAGGTATTGGAGCGGTTTACATACCACCTGCACTTTGCTTCCACTTTACTTTCTGCGTTAATCATGGCTACTTATATAGCACCCACCACAAACAGAATTGTTGCTAGGCACTCAAATAACAGGTGTTATTTATTACCTAATTCAATGGTATTCCTATTATTGCCCTAGCAAGGATGTAATAATAAAAACAGTTAACCAAATGAAGGTAAAAGAGCAGGGGCATTACTTAAGTGAGTGGGGAAAAGACAGCTGCCAAAAATGTGCGGTTGACCTGTTTGCCCATCTTTGTGCACAACACATCATTTACAGTGCAAAGATGTTAGGTTTCCCAACGGTGGGGCCGCCGCCAGTGTGTAACAATAGAACAGAACAATGCCAGTGTGAATGCAGTTGGAGTGACCACACCATTTGTCCCAGAAATCGTACCTGTTCTGTCTCACAATTTCTCATACTGGGCAGCAATTAGCAGTCTCTCAAACAAGTTAATTTCTGAGGAAGTGATGTCCCTCCCACCCCCGGATCCACTGTATTTCACGCTCTGCTCACCCACATAAAGCAGTTTCAAGATGATTCAGGCACTATCAGTGGAGGGGGACGGGATTTGCATTAACTTTTGGTCTATCATTTGTTTAAACATGATCTAGCTGCAGAGATGACATGGACTAGTTAAGGATGTCAAATAAACTCACTCCCCAAGGATCTCCGCTGCAACCCATCTTTTCCTTTCTTTAAACGGGACCTTAAACTTCTACTTCTCAACAACTACTTCAACACGTGCACAAGCTGTTCTACGTTTCCCTAATTGTCTGGTTCCTTCAAGACTGCCACTTGACTCTTTCAGTCTTCTATACCGTCACCGATGCACCAATCCCACTTACCTGGTCAGTAAACTGCTCCCCTCCCGCACAGCTCCACCAAGTAGTTGCTGCCCTGCAGACCCACTGACCCTTGCTGAGTAGTGAGCTTGAGCCCTCCTCCACCCGCAGGCTCTGCCTGCGCCTCATCCCTGGTGGTCCAGTGGTAGAACGTCTCTGCTGCTGCTTCTGCCCTATGTCCCCGTGTTTTCGGCCACTTCTTCCCTTCTCCTTCCTTTCCACCTTTTTTCTGCTATTTTGCTTTTGCCACTTTTTCTCTCTATCTTTTCCACTTTCACTTCACTTCACCCTTTTTACGCGGTTGCGGACCCTTCGCCCGCCCCCTTCCAGCAAAGCGTTTCTCGCTTCCCTCCTCCTATCTGTCCAGCCCTCACACTACTTAATGGCGGCCGCAGTGCAGCCGCTCCGCTGGCGTGCCAAAGGCAAGCTCGTCTGCACCCGTCCGCGCCTGGACTGTGCCCAGCGATAAGGACCCTGGTTGCAACGACTCCAGCACCCTCCACACACACAACCACGGACGCAACACCGCCTGCCAGCTCTCGACGCCAAACGACACCCCTTATCCTGCCACCACTGTCGCTGCCCCCTCACACACCGCCACGCTCCAGCTCCTCCACTGGCCAGACCAACCCCAACCGCCTCAGCTGCATCCTCCTCAATGTTCGCTCCCTCCACAGATACGCCACAGAGATCTGGGATCTCCTCGACTCCGCCTCGCCTGGCATCACCTTCCTGACTGAAACCTGGACCAACCCCAGGTTAGCGACGGACATCGCCACCGCTATCCCCGATGGCTACAAGATCATCCGCAAGGACCGTGCTATCCGACCAGTGGGAGGCATCGCCATCATCCGAAAAAACACCCTTCACCTTACCACCCACTCGAACAACCCAGCGACCTACATGGAGCACCTCCACTTCCAGATCAACCTGAACACCACCCTCCGCTGCACCCTCGTCTACAGACCACCCAGCCCCCGGGCTCCCTTCACTGACACCTTCATCGACTTCATTGCACCCAAGGCGCTCCCATCCACCGACTACACCCTACTCGGCGACCCCAACAACCAGAACACTTCATCCCTCCTAGCGAACCTCGCCAACGTAGGACTCAAGCAGCTAGTTACCTCGCCTACACACACAGCAGGATACATGCTCGACCCTATCTTCAGCGACAGCATCACAGCCAGCCACACCACCGAACTCCTCTGGACTGACCACCACTGCATTCACTTCTCCTTCACAAAACGCACCGTACACCACCACGCCCACCGCTTCCCCCACAGAAGCTGGAACAAAGTCACCGAAGAACATCTCACCACCTTCGTCAGCAAAACCCTGCCACCGTCATCCACAGATGCCAACACTGCAGCACGCAACCTCCACCCATGGATCGCCAACTGCTCCGACACCCTGGCTCCTCTCAAGAAAGCCCCCTGCAAACAACACTTCAAGAGAGCAAGCTGGTTCACTCCCGCCCTCCAAGAGTCCACAAGCACCTGTAAACAGCACGAGAAGGGATGGAGGAACAACAAAACCCTGGATGTCCGCATCGCCTTCAAAGTAGCCGCCACTGCACACTACCACCTCATCAAAGCCACAAAGAAAGGGCCCTTCAAGACAGAATCAACACCAGCGCACACAACAGCCAAGAACTCTTCGCCATTGTCAAGGCATTTGCCAAGCCCAACAGCGAGACCACAGACGTCCCATCCTCCCAAGACCTGTGCAACAAACTCGGCAACCTCTTCCACCACAAGATCAAGCAGATCTACGTCATCCTCGACATTCAAGACCACCCCGCCGCCACCCCCCAGGAGATCCTGCTCAACGGGACCCCTGCTCACCACGGACGACACCCATGAAGAGCATCCACTCTGAAGCCCCATCGGATGCCTGCCTGCACCACATCTTCTAAAGAGCCGCCTCCGCCATCGCACCTTAGTTACACCGCACCATCAACTGCTCCATTGAGACCGCCAACTTCACCAAAGACTGGAAACTCGCGGAGATCAACCCCCTGCTGAAGAAGCCTTCCGCGGACCCGTCGGACCTCAAGAACGTCAGGCCCATCTCCCTGCTCCCCTTCCCAGCCAAGGTCATCGAAAAAGCCCAGCTTGCCGATTTCATTGAAGCCAACCACGTCCTGGACATCTCCCAATCCAGTTTCCGAAGCAACCACAGCACCGAGACTGCACTCGTTGCGGCCACCAACGGCATCCGCTCCCTCCTCGGCCAGGGTGAAACCGCGGTCCTCATCCTCCTGGACCTCTGCCGCCTTCGACACCGTCTCCCACGTACCTAAGCACAAGACTCCACGACGCCGGCATCCACGACAAAGCCCTGGCCTCGATCCACTCCCTCCTCACCGACTGAACACAGCGGGTCAGACTACCACCGTACCTCTCAGAACCTACAGAGATCAGCTGCAGTGTGCCCCAGGGCTCCTCCTTGAGCCCCACCCTCTTTAACGACAACATGGTCCCACTCACAGCCATCGTCAGGAACCACGGACTCAACATCGTCTCCTACGCCAAAGACACCCAGCTTACCCTCTCCCTTACCAACAAACCCACAGTCGCCAAGAACAACTTCCACAAAGGGATGAAAGCTGTCACCACCTGGATGAGAGACATCTGCCTCAAGCTCATCTCAGACAAGACAGAAGTCCTCATCCTGGGATCCACCCCCTCCGCTTGGAACGACTGCTGGTGGCCCGCTGCACTATGAACACCCCCACACTATGACCATGCACAAAAACTCGGCATCATACTGGACTCCTCGCTCACAAGAACCTCCAGATCAACGCTGTCTCCTCTTCATGTTTCAACACACTCTGCCTGCTCCAAAAGACCTTCAGATGGATCCCCATTGAATCCAGGAAGATGGTCACCCACGCCCTCATCAGCAGCAGACTCAACTAAGGCAACACACTCTACGCCGGCGTCACCCAGAAACTCCTCCGGATGCTCCAGAACGTCGAAAACGTTGCAGCCAGACTGGTCCTAAACAACCCCGCTGCAGCCATATCACACAACACCTGCGTGAACTCCACTGGCTCCCAGTCAACAGAAGAATAACCTTCAAGCTCCTCACCCATGCATACAAGGCCCTCTACAATGCCAGACCAGCATACCTGAACCACCGCCTCTCATTCCACACACCCAACAGACCCCTCCGCTCTGCCCAACTGTCACTGACCACCGTCCCACGGATCTGCTTGACCAGAACCGGAGGAGAATCCTTCTCCGACCTCACCTCCAAGACCTGGAAAACCATGCCCCCGCCTCAGGTAATCACAATCGATGTCCCAATTCAGGAAGGACCTCAAGACCTGGCTCTTCGAATGAACCTAGTGCTCAGACGGATCTACAGCCCCCAGCGCTTTGAGACCCTCACGGGTGAGTAGCCACGCTTTACAAACTCTGTATTGATTGATTGATGCCATTCCTCAATGTGTCCTTGTGTTATAGTGCTGTGACTATATAACCACCTAATGATCTATTACTCTTTACTTTAACTCTTATTAATCCCCTCATGTACCTCTTGTAAATGTAATCACATAACATGTAAAGCGCTCTGATACCCTCGGGTCTAGCTAGCACTATATAAAACTCAAATAAAAATAATAATTTTGCTCGTTAAACGGAAATTGGTATTTATCCGCAGAAGAACTACCATATATTAAAGAAGAAGACTCTAAAGAAAGTTTAGCTAGAGGTTCCCACTCCTCAGAAAACATCCATTATCTCAGTCATGCCACAGATCTAGAATTAGTTTATCATTGTGTGCTTTGAGTCCCTCAGAAATGGAGGTTCGCCATGCCAGTCACTACTGGGAGTGATCAGGGGCCATTCTCTATCTGGCATCCAATTGTCTTTAGCCTTCTCAGGGAGCATCGACTGGGCTTTGCTATACTCATCTTAAATTCAGATATCTTCCAGTACAAATTCTGTCCTGTGATGTGTGATCTGTTCACATTTTTCTGAGGATTTGTTTGTCTGTACTTTCGGGTAAGCAAGTTAATAACGAATAGTACAAAATCTCGACAACATCTAGAAGCCCCAGTACGAGGCTTTAATCACCTATCCTTGAACGTCACCATGTTGTCAAGTTCTGGGATGATGTTGTGGATGCACTCTCGAAGAATGTGGACATTGCCCATACCCTCATTTTCTGCCCAGCCTCTCCCCCGATGGTGTGTTTGCTGGATCCTTTCAAATGTTGGATAGAGTATAAGTTGAAATTCCTATAACTGGCCACCATATAGTGTGTGTGTTGCCATGTTATGTTAATCAGGCCCTCCCACATACTGTGGCTGAGAAGGACCTGAAAGAAAATTAGCAGACCAGGCAAAAAATGACCTAAAAATCAAAACTACTCTGCTAGGGAAATCACTGGCTAGTGAGTGACCCACCATCAATTGCCGCTCCTGCTCAAAGCTGCCTCTTGTTACTGGCAGACTATTATATACATATACGCGACATGGGGAGAGGCTGGGTCAGCTTTTGTCCTATATATCTGCTTACAGTCCAGTTCAATTGCAACAAACATCTTTATCAATTGAATTATGTGCAATATGTACCAAATCTAAGCTACAAATTAGCCCCTTTATAGAGCTGTGTTTAAAATATGCAGCAAACAGCACAGCAAAGCATGTCCTAATTTTGTACAATAAATAGTTGAGTGCAGCCAGCTGACCTCACATATTTAGAGCATATTAAGCCTTGCCTTGCATAATTCCAAAATTGCTCATTTTTAACGAGCGCTTCACTATTATACAGATTGTTTTAATAAGCAAACTGTTGCATTGAAGAGTATCTGCAAGAAAAATCAAAGAACATTGCCCTCAGTGGGAAAACGCATATTGTTTTACACACCACCGGTAACCATTTAGTGCTCTCCAGTTTATGGGGTGTAACCAGATGGAGTCAGGTGAAGAAAGAACATACATTCTGAAGCTCTGCCATACCAACAGATGCACTTTCTAATGGGTGGAAGTAAAATCAATAAGTGGACTGAGGGTACTGCACCATTTTGTTCCATCAATAAATTCCTATCATCAAGTTAAGTGGTTTATAGAAGAACTGGGTAAGAAAGGGACATGTATAGATCTTTAGGAAAGAAAATAGAGACAGGACTTTTCATCCAAATGAGTCAAACCAATATGGCCAAACTGGGAACCAAAAGCTGCAGTGGCAAAAATGTTAAAACCACCCCTGTTCCCTTCCTCCTTGCTCGTTTATCTCTCTCCTCTCTCTCTCATGATATCCCTCAAAACCCCCACCCCTCTGCCCCCCGCTTGAGGTAATTGCCTGGGGAAGCTAGAGAAAGTGACAGAGGCGCCAGCAGTGGGTCCTGCCCTTAAAAACAGCCCCCAAAGCCTCCAGCCCACTAGTGGGAAAAAATAGGCAGTCAGGGCCTGCAAACCAAACAAAAGTATTAGAGTCAAAATGTTTTCAAGCTCTTCAGGTGAAAAGGGACCTGTTCAAGTTTAGTGACTCCGCCCACTTCAATGCTATCACATGACCCTTCTACAGAACACCCTGGGTCTCTGTTTCCTACTTCCACATTGAGGAGGTAGGCTCTGCCTGGGCTTTATAAGGACCTCCATTCTGACAAGATCATGACCAAAACATATGAGAAGCCAATCCAATCTATCATTAGGGCTGACCACTTTGGGGCAAGCCCTAAGATCATGTGACTTTAAGAAAATCACTATCGCCCGTGCTTCAAGTTGTAAATGTGTGTAAATATGTACAAACCAGTGGAAGCGGGTGACGTCTAGTAATATTCTAATTACATGTTTCTCTCTGTCTCACCCCTACCTCCCGCTCGCATCATGATTTCTGTGATACGGCCTCACTCGATCGCCTTATACCATATTGTTCTATGAATTGCACCTCACGCACCAGATACTTGCACAACTATAAAAACCTTGCGTTCTGATAGGGGAGATACTCCAAATCTGAAAATATGAAAACTATGATCATCCATGTTCCTTTCCTTTATACTTTAAGGTGACATAGCTCTCAATAATCCTTCAAGTTATTGGTTCAAATTCTAAGAGAAAGGAACAGGAATGATTATTTTTCATATTTTCGGATTGTTAGTTCCTCTCCCAGTAGGACACTTACTCAAAGTTTGCGCTACATCACATATAGGGAGTTTGCAGACGGCCAACCCTTGGGGGAAGAGAATCGTTGTGTGTATAATGCTCTTGATTGTCAAGGGAATGCGGTGGATTTCTCCACAACTGTAGTTTGTAAAGCAATAGTGTTAAACCTGGCATCCTTGGTGTGGTTTCCCCCTAACTTTTTTGCCTTTAGACCTACTGTTTTTGCTCACTTCGTTTTTGCTCACTTCGTTTTTGCTATCCTTAGAACTACAGACTTTACCACTGCTAAACAGCTTGTGCTCTTTCCCTAAAACGTGGTAACATTGGTGTATACCCAATTGGCATATTTAATTTACTTATAAGTCCCTAGTAAAGTGCGCTACATGTGCCCAGGGCTTGTAAATTAAAATGCTACTAGTGGGCCTGCAGTACTGATTGTGCCACCCACTTATGTAGCCCTTTAAACATGTCTCAGGACTGCCATTGCAGTGCCTGTATGTACAATTTTAACCTGCCATGTCGACCTGGCAAAATAAACCTTTTGCCAAGCCCAAACCTTCCTTTTTAATACATACAAGTCACCCATAAGGTAGACCCTGCACAACCTATGTGGCAGGGTGCAGTGTATTTAAAAAGTTGGACATGCACGTTTAAGTTTTACATGTCCTGGTAGTGAAAAACTCTTAAATGAGTGACTGCTCTGTGCCAAGCTACCAGGGGATTGACCACAGGTTAATTCGGGGTTTTGCTTGTGCCTTACTCTGACTAGGATTGTGGTTGCTGTTTGACCAGGGCTCACAACCCAGTTTACCAGTAACCCAATTTCTAATAAACAGCAATAAGAAGCTTATCTGTAAGTGTTTCGCCTCACCTTGGACATAGGTCCTTGGCGCATTGAATACATAAATGATACCACTTCCAAGAGGGCATTAGCCACCCACTGCAACAGCCAAGTGAGGTGGGCCGCAAGCAAGCAGGTTGTTTTCCTTCAGACCACTCCGCTGTGGAGCTTTCTCAAGAATCTGCCTTTTTAGTGATGCCTTGAAAACATGGTAAGTTTATCAATACTCCGCCTTTGCAGCAAGATCCCAGATCCTGGTTCACAGGATCAAGCGACCATGCAATCTACCATGTGGAGATGACAGGTGTGAGTATTATGTATGCACATTTTACAAAATTTCACAGTCGTAAATGACATTTAGTGGGTATTCACTAGGAAATGCTCTAAGCAAATGTTGTAAACATGCATAGCGTTATCACCTTGATGTATTGTGAAGTGTCGGAGGTATCAACAGTCCTTTCACAAAGTTACACACACTTCTACACTTTAACAACCAGGTGCTTGAATGCTGTATTTTGACCTTCGACATCTAGATGTAAACATTAAAATCAGTTAAACTACAGTTTCGTTCACTGAGTTTGTTTATATTTATTATTCTCTAAAATCTGAGCCTGAATACAATTTGAAACACAATTGGTCGACTAACTTGTTTGATTTTTTTCAGTAAAATTTAAAAGCATTAAAGAAGAGCTGCTAGGCCCATGTGAAATAGTAAGATTTCAAGAGTACAACGGAAATCCTTTGTGAATCGAGTTTGGAGTCAAAAATCTCACCATGTGCAGACAGGGGTCACTCATGCAGGAGTATGGGACTAGTTTTTGAATCATGACAAAAGAGCAGTATAACACAAATCTCTATCCTCTAGGTCTGATGCAGACCAATTTAGATATAGAAGCAGGTGTGCCATGGACAGAAAAAACTTAACAAGTGTGCATTCACACTATTAAATGTCTATCACATTGTAGTTTAGGCTCCGAGCACACAAGCATACAGTGATGATACTGGGTGCCTTCGTAGATAGGTCTTCTGCTTGCTTTCACGTGACTGGCCTGTAGCCTGACCCCAGTTTTATAACCAATGTAGTTGTGGTTATTTAATGAGGGGATTTGTATGGCACATTCTTAACAGAGTAGCAGAAGGGACGTGTCACTGCAGGCAGGTTAACATTTCAAAACACAAACCTTGTACGCAAACGTATACAAACGACCTCATTAATGATGACAGAACAGTTTGCATGGTTACCGTATTTATGTCTGATAATTATATTTACATTCTCATATAGTTGCATGATGAGTTTGCGGCAAGTTTCATGAAGAGCAGAGGAAAATGACGAATCAATGAGTCGCCAGTTATTTCCTGGTGTACAGGAGGGGCGGGGCATACTTCAGATGGGCACCACCATATATGGGCATAGACAGAGAAGACTTGTTTCATTCTCCTTTCCTTCTGAGTCATTTAGAGGTCCAGGGTCATTTGGTTAGAGATGCTGTTGATGTAGGTGCATCCTGGGAGGAATAACTTGTCATGCTTGCTATAATATAAACTGTGTATGTGGAGCCAGCAGAGGTTTTAGAGCTGGACGTTAAGGCACATTTGCAGTAACCTGAGGACAGGCACGCTACAATATGGAAGGTGGCTTTCAGTGGGTGACAGTGGATTCATGAAGTCCGGAGAGCTGAGCGTTACCCCACCTGATACAGGAAGGGAGAGCTTGGATGGCCGACTGGAAAAGAAGGGTTGGAAGAAAGACTTTTATCTTGCACAGGAGCCGGACTTGTGAGTTGGCCAACTGGACCTTCTAATTTACATGTATCGATCCTGGCGGTGATATAGAAAAAAGCCATCATATTGCTTGAGAAAGGTTTTTCTCTGGGTTTGTAATTTTACCCTGTTAATGAGGGTGTTACATTCCCTGGTGGTATTTCATCACTGTATCCCGTTTCCTGCCTTTCCCTGCCTGGAACATGGAACGCAGTACCTGCGCTGTACAATTTACGTTCCATGTTCCAGAGCTCGTTGAGGCAGTTACTGTTCAGCGTTGTTCAATGCCTATGTGCTGTGCCTCATCTCCAATAAATCCTTATTTTATACTCACCGGCTGAAGCCTCATCTCTACAAATTTGGCGACGACTGGCTGGAGACTTCGTTTGCTACATATTTACCTGAGGCACAGGTGCTGCGACGTCTTCCGGACCCATTTCCTCGTTCTTCACCTCTCCGCGGATTACTGCCTTTCTGTGTCCTGCACCTGAGGTTCCTGCTTTCGGCCCTGAAAACCGCAGTTCGCTGGTTTCTTGGCTGCATCTTCTTCTTCGTTTTGGGCTTTTCGTGGTTTTTCAATCACCAACGGCAAACTACTGCTCCTCAACGCGACCGCACCTCCTGATTGGCTACGTAGCGCGTCATCACGCTGGCGGCCATCTTGGTGCAGTTCCTCAACGCGACCGCATTTCCTGATTGGCTGCATTGCGTTTGATCACTCTGGCGGCCATCTTGGTTTGGGGTTGATTCATTTAAACGCCGGAAACATCCCTGGTAACACAGTGGGGATCCTCCTACATGCGCGCAACTGAGATTTACAGTACCTTACCTTACCTCACTGTTTCGGCATTCATACTGGTAAGATAGCCTGTTCATCATCGGTGACAGGCACACCTTGTTATACTGCTTGTGCTACAGTGCGTGACACTTCTGATCATATGGCATATGCTACTGCCTGCTCGCTTTCGGTGACAGGCACACCTGGTATTTTACTTTCAGTACACAATACTAAATGTTTCCTTTCATTTAGGCAGTATTTTGGGTGATGTTCACTTTCTACCTTCATTACATTACATTTTGTTCTTAGAGTACTTAATAGTTATTACAGTACATTTTTCCTATGTATTCATTATTTATTTCACAGCTGTGACTGGTACATACCTTTTCTGTCCTTATTTTTACTTCATTTTTACTACCATCACAACAAAATGCAATTTGATCCACCTTCTAAATTTTTGCAAGCTAAAGGTGAACCACCCATTCCTTGGACAAGGTGGAAAGAGGAATTTATTACCTACTTAAAGGCTATTGATGGAGAACGCATGTCAGCGGAAAGAAAAAAAAATATTTTTCTTCACTGCTTAGGTTCTGAGGGACAGCTTGTTTATAGGACTCTGCCTCCTGTCAGGTCGGGAGGTGATTACAATGTGTATGATGAAGCCATTTCACGCATAGAAGGCAGATTCAAACCAACGACTAGTGTTGCTCTTAATAGGTTTAAATTTTACACTAGAGTTCAAGAAGAGGGCGAGAGCTTTGATGAATTTCTCACTGCTTTACGTGCATTGTCTTTACACTGCAATTTTGGCTTAATTACTGACGAGATGATCAGGGACCAAATTATCGTTCATGTAAGAAGTAAGAAGGTACAAGAGCAATTGTGGATATTAGGCGATCCCAATTTGGAGACTGCTATTAGCACAGCCAAAGCATTGGAGCAGTCTGATAAATGGATCAAGTCACTTAATAAAGAAACGAGATCTTCCGCTTCCAGTGAGGTCAATGTGATCAACCCTGGTACTTCTAAGACTTACTCCAATGACACAAATGTTTCTAGTAGCAGACAATTTTATTGCTATAGATGCGGGAATCCTGATCATATAGCTTCTTTCCCACGCTGTCCTGCCATTAGTAAAGAATGCAGTAAATGTGGACGTTTGGGACATTTCTCTAAAATGTGCAAAAATACTATGAGGGGCGGTGCTCCGAATTCCAATTCCAAGATGTTTGTACCAGTTTCTTCTAAATTCTCCAAAGGAAAAGTTTCCTCTGTGTCTTACCATTCTCTTTCGTGTGATCATTCCCGAGGTGATGCTCATTCTTGTGATCATTCTCAAGGCGATTTAGAGTCTGGTATTGTGGTTTCGATCCAAGATTCCTTTGATATTTCTGAAGTTGAAAGGATTTGTTCTCCCAAATGCATTGTATGCATCTTGGGAAGAGACTTAGAGTTAATGGCTGACTCGGGATCGCCTTGGACTATAATCACAAAGGAGTATTGTATGAAATCTTTTGGAGAACTAATTGACCTAGAATTATTATCTGAGCCTGACATTGTGGCGCAGAATTTTGATGGATCCTACATTGACTTTATGGGTTTCAAGGAGGTATCCATTGAGTTTAAGGGTAATTCTGCCAACATCAAGTTATATGTAGCATTCAAGGGTGTCAATGTGTTAGGCTGGCGTGATCAAGCCAAATTGGGAATTGTCTTGAACCCCAGGAACAAAGAACCTGTTTCGGTTCTTGCCTTGTCTTCAACTAGTACTGATTTTGTTAACTTGTTTCCCAAGGTATTTTCTGAGGATCTTGGCAAGCTTATAGGTTTCAGCCATAGGATCAAAGTCAAACAAGGTTCTGTTCCGGTGAAACAAAAATTAAGAGGTGTTCCTATCAGTGTTAGGTCTGAGTTAAAAAACTTGTTGGACGAGATGGTTGAGAGTGGCGTTATTGAAGAAATAGAATCTTCTGAGTGGGTTTCTCCCATCGTTTTAGCCCGTAAACCGGATAAAAGTATTAGATTATGTATTGATTTGAGGGCTTTGAATTCCAATCTGGTTGCTGATTGCCACCCTCTTCCCAATATAAATGAGATGGTATGTATGTTGGATGGTGCCTGCATTTTTTCCACCTTTGTTCTCCGGTCGGCCTACCACCAAATTGAACTCACTGAGGACTCCAAACATTACACTGCTTTTATAACACCCCATGGTCTTTTCCAATTCAAGAGAATGCCATTTGGCCTTGCTTCGGCCGCTTCTGTGTTTCAGAGGGCTATGTACCACATTTTTAAAGATGTCAGCAAGTTTGTTAAATGCTTCCAGGATGATATCCTAATTTTCTCTAAGAATGAGGAAGACCACTTTCATCATGTAAAGGAGGTTTGTCTTAGATTAGGTAAATGTGGTTTGACACTTAAAGCTGGCAAATGCAATTTCTTTTGTAAATCGGTGGAGTATCTAGGTCATACCCTTTCTGGCGATGGCGTGGTGCCCAAGAAATCGTTGGTCGATGCCATTATCAATGCACCTGCTCCTGACAATAGAGAGAAACTACTTTCTTTTGCGGGCCTGTGTGAATACTATAGCAAATTCATACAGAATTTTGCAACCAAAATGGAACCTCTTAGAGAGTTAACCAGGAAATCTACTGAGTTTTTCTGGTCGGATAAACAAGAGACAGCTTTCAGACAGATTAAGAGTGATATTGTTAATGCTCCCACCCTTAAATCTTTCTCCCTCAATAAGAGATGTCTTATCACCGTAGATGCCAGTTTGTATGGTCTTGGTGGAGTGCTTAGCCAGTGTGCGGGGAAGGAAGAGTGGTGTGTAGCTTTTGCCTCTAGGACTCTTTCTATGACTGAGAGGAGGTATTCTGTCATTGAGAGAGAATTATTAGCTTGTATCTGGGCCATTGAACACTTTCGTAACTATGTGTGGGGTAATAGATTTACGCTCAGAACTGATCATAAACCCCTGGTTGGCATATTAACTCCAGGGGGAGGATGGAACTCCACTGCACGTATAGCCCGTCTCACATCTAAACTACAGGAATATGATTTTCAGGTGGTTTATTTTCCTGGCAGGAGCAATGTCACGGCTGATTTCCTTTCTAGATTGCAGTGTTCAGATGAATCCCTAGTTGAACAAGAAGTGGACATGGTTACCACTGTCAAAGATTTTGTTTCTCAAGAGTTTTTGTGTTTATCTGAGACTGAGTGGCTTACTGAGATTAATAATGATATTGTGTCCCAACGAATCATTGATTATATAAAAAATGGATGGCCCAAGGAAAAGTCTGCTTCTGCTGAGATTGCTCCTTTCTGTCGTGTTTCTAGTGAGATAGAAGACCTTGGTGGTTTGCCTTTTAAAGCAGGTAAGATCATTCCTCCTGCGTCTATGCAGAATAAGATCTTATTACTTGCCCACCAAGGACATTTGGGTATGTCCTCTATGAAAAGACTCATCCGAGCTAATTTTTGGTGGCCTGGGCTTGACAAAATGGTAGATAGGGTGGTTAGGGAATGTCCTGAGTGTATCAGCAGTGATAAGATGCTTAAGGTATCATCTGCCCCCCTTAAACCAGTCTCTTGGCCTGAGTGCCCATGGCAAAAAGTAGCTTTTGACATAGCAGGTCCTTTCAAACAGTTACCGTCTAATGCCCTAGTTATGGTAGACTACCATTCTAAGTGGCCAGAAGTCAAGTTTGTAGCAAATGCTACTAGTCAAGTTATCATTACCTTTTTCAAGGAAGTTTTTGCACGTGAGGGGTCCCCTGAAGTTCTTGTAACAGACAATGGGGTGCAGCTCACATCACAAGAAATGGAAAGTTTTCTCCATATGTGTAATACCAAACATGTGACCACTTCCCTGTATGAGCCAAGGGAAAATGGCCAGGTGGAACGGTTTAATCGTGTTCTTAAAGAAGGTATTCAATCAGCTGGCAGCTCAGTTGATTGGAGGGAAATTGTAAGGAAAAAGTTATGGATGTATCGTATCACTCCACATTCGGTGACTGGGGTAAGTCCTTTCAGACTTTTGAAGGGCAGAGAACCCATTTCGGAAATTTGTCCATGGTGGATTAAAAAAATCAGTAAGGTGGATGAGAGTATTGATCTTAACCAAGTTGCCAAACGGGTGGAGAGTAGGCAGGACAAGATGAAAATTTTGTTTGACTCCAAAATGAATGTTAAAATTCCGGATTTTGCTGTTGGAGACTGGGTAAGAATTAAAAAACCTGGATTTTTGGTGAAGGGTTTTTCCAAGTTCAGTCATCCCATTAAAGTTGTTAAGGTTTGTAAGAACACAGTTATTACTCAGGATGGTAGAGTATGGAATGTAAGGAGGGTGGCTAAATGCAAGTCCTTAGGGTCCTCTGTCAATAATGACGATGCGTCATCATTATATGATGTTCCTAATCCGGATAATAACTCTCATGGTTCCACTCAACATGAGGTTTCTAACCCGGATGATTACTCTTATCATGTCACTCAATCTGTAGCATCCAGAGTTAAGAGCAATGACCGTCCTAGAGTTTTACCTGCCAGGTTTGTGTCTTAAATTGTATTATGTGTTTTCTTTTCCCCTTTTCACTTTTTGATAAGGGTGAGATGTGTTACATTCCCTGGTGGTATTTCATCACTGTATCCCGTTTCCTGCCTTTCCCTGCCTGGAACATGGAACGCAGTACCTGCGCTGTACAATTTACGTTCCATGTTCCAGAGCTCGTTGAGGCAGTTACTGTTCAGCGTTGTTCAATGCCTATGTGCTGTGCCTCATCTCCAATAAATCCTTATTTTATACTCACCGGCTGAAGCCTCATCTCTACAGAGGGTGAACTCCATTTTTGTTGGGTTAGGTTTTAGGTAAAGTGCAGTCATCTAAGAAATGATGGAACTTAGGCATTGTCCTTTTATGCAATGAGTTGAGGATACTTTGAGACTGAGCTGAGTATCATTCGCACATTCAAGCACCAGGTCGTGTGCTGTCACAGAGGTAGAATAGCATGAATCAGACGATAGAGGCTTGGAGGCTATGTGAGGGTTCTTGGAGTGGTTAATATGGAAATATTGTTATCTGCTGGAAAGGAACGAGATAGGTCAATTGAGGATAGTGTCAGAGGTGTCCATACAATTGGGCAGGCTGTAATGTAGGCTTCGGTGATTCAATCGTCCAGTGCTCAGCTACTATTCATCTGCTTGAACTGTGATGCAAGGAAACTTTTTGTCTCTAATTTTGAGGGTATTGTCAATGACCTGCAAGGTTGTGGTTTTATTTCAACAATACAGGCAAACGTCTGATTTGTAGACTTGAGGTAAGTTGAGGAGGTCAATGTCTTTTTGCAGTTGGAGTGCTACAGCCTTATCAGGGGCCTTGCCAAGGATAGGTACATGGGAGATGAAGTGGTAATTAGAGATATCAGTAGGATCAAAAAAAAATTGGGGGATGATGAGCAGAAATTAAGCAGTTTTTAATGAAGCAGAAAAGATTCCAACGCAGAACGACACTGAGATGAAGCTAAAGTAGTGGGTGATGGCTACAGGGAGAGACATTTGATTATGTGGGATAGCGGTATATCACCGTCATATGATGCGGCTTTGAGAAATTGAAGGGTGACGGTCAAGGTATTATTGGGGAGGCATTGGAAGGACTGCCAAGGAGAGGTGTTGCCCAGAGGTTGACTAATCACTTTTCAGTTGCTTATTGCTCTGTTTGGGTATTAAAATGGTACTGAGGTGAAACCTTTGCTCAGACAGTGATAACATGGGTAAAAAAGACAAAACAATGAAGTCATACTATTATAAAATGTGACGCAGTACGCTGCATTATTAGCCCTTTCGTGCCACACAGTTTAGCCAATGCTGCCAAACAAATTGGTCCTCCCCTGTTGCATAATTCCAGTGGCCATGACTATATCCTATTTTGTCTCCATTACATGCAAGATCACAAACATCATTATACCTTAATACAACAAGCTAAATAATATCATAATAAAATATAGAGATTATTCAATCAGGCATTACAAGCAGCCAGCTACTTAAAAAAACTGTAATTTGGCCTCTGTAAGTGCTGCTCTTTTAATTTATGATTGGTAAGGTGGAGGTTTGCTATCGCTCTCATTTGAAATGGTAAAGTGATCCCCAATTTGGCACTTGCAACCTTAAAGGAAAGACCAACAGATCTTACTCTATTCCATTTGGGGGTAAGTTCAGCATCTGCTTTGAATCACAGATTCCTATTACTTTACTGGAATAGGTCAGTCATTTAATTTTGTGCTTTTTAAATAAAAATGTTTGACAAAGAAAGCAAAACACCCTGAGTCTGATTCTCAGGTCAATATTTAGCAAGATGGGACTGTCAACACTGAAGTGTCAAGGGTGGGGGGGTCGAGGTGTAAACAGAGTTTAATTCAATGCTTACTTGGTTCGTGAAAGAATCTGCATGAGGTGGTGGGAAGTCTGCATTGCCCTTTTTTGGGGCACTGGTGAGGTGAGTTGGAAGATTGGTGCAAAGTGATCTGTTGAGGCAAGGGGGCAAGAAGGAAGTAAATGACGGATGAGAGCTAGGATGCCAGAAAGTATAAGCTCATGATTGTTGTCCATCTTTAGGATGAAGCTTTGATGTGCGGGGTAAGGTTGTTTAAGAACAAATAGTTTAGAAAGGAGTCTTTCATGTTGCGGTATTCTGTCTTGAGGGAAGTTGAAGTTGCTCAGTTAATTATTATTGGTATTGGACATAGAGGCGGTGAGGTTGGATAAATTGTTGACAAAATGCTTCTCGTTGTCAGGGTGGTGATGTATGAGGGATGGGATATTAGGTGAACTGTGCCATGTTGCAAGGAGGAGGCAGTGAGGCATGTCAAGAGACATTCAAAATATGTAGGAGTGAAGGGTGGTGACGGTGAAACTAAATTTGTAGATGGTGAGACAACTGCTCAATTTGTGTAGGCGTGGTAGGTGGTGCGTTATGTATCCATGGGGATGAGTTCACAAAAGGATGGCGAAGATGTGCGAGTGAGATAAATTGCCCTTTCAGAGCTGAACAGCTGCCTAACCTGGGAGTCACCAAGAAAGTCACCCTATGCCTTGCTATTCGAGACTTGATGATCTTGCACTGCCGGTCACTTGGCGCCATGTGAGCTATCAAAATACAGTTATGGTAGCCGGCGACGATACTGATTCAGCAGCAAGGAAGTTATCTGCTTTAAGAGAATAACCAATGTTTGGAGACTCCTGAATGGTCAGCAGAGGCACCTTTTCTAGGTATTTAACAAGCTTCTAGCGTTCTGATTCAGACAGAGGATCCTATAGTGTTGGGCATCGATCTGAAAGCAGTTGTGGCAGTTCGAGGTCAGGCAGCCAAATAGGAAGCAGTTTTGGGCAAATGGATGTTGCTTAGATCCTCCCTAATGCTCAATGCAGGCTCCTGTTCCAAACAAAAAATATGTAAAAAGTGTGATGAATCCTGATAAGAATTTTCACTAGATTTGACAGGCTAAGTTTGCACAAAATGTGTGTGCAATGAAAATGTGATCTAGTAGGTCTGGTTTTGTGCATGCCGCCCTCCATGATTATGTCACCCGGGAAGTGTCTGGAATAAGAAATGAAGCTTGGGACTTGGATTGGTTCTGGGATACGGCTGAAAGGGATTGTGAACTGTATTCCTGCAAGATTATGAAGGATCGGCCTATGGCGGCTGGGGTTACGAGGAACCTAGACAGAATGGAGGTTAGTAGATATGACTTCTAGGTCATTGTAGGCAGCAGCACTACTCAGGACATGAGTTCCATGGAGGCGGGGCCTGGCAACCTTCTGTGTTGCATTGGCTTTACCCCTTGGTGTTATAGTACATTAACCGATTCCTCATCTCCCAACTTTCTTATTTTCTTCGGTATTGGTTGTCTCGGTTTTTGACTATTTGTCATGTACTACCAGCAGTGTTACAAACTTGGGGTTTGCCTCATTTGTTACACCGGCTTCCCTCTCCAGTCCGAGGCTTATGTGCCCAGTGGCCTGTCACCCTGAAGCCAGTAAGCAAAACACGCTTTATATCTCAGACAAAATAATTACATACATATGGTTGTTTATTAGATTAATATACACCTGTGCTTAATTCGGTTATAGTGTACGCTTAACTGTTTGAGAAGGCCGGTCTGTGATATTCCTATTCCTAAACATCCAAACTGAGAGAGAACCTCCAGTAACAAGTTTGTGAAATCCTGGCCATCTCTACTCTCTCTTCATCCCATTCCCCCTTCACTCTAGTTTTTCTTCCCATTTATAATTTTTGCCTAGAGATGGGCAGAACCGCGTTCACCTGATCAACGGTATTGGTTGAGGGAGTCTCTTTGGACATGCGTACCTTATTTCTGATTTCCCCGCCCCCATGCATGGCGCCTGCTCAAAGCTTGAGCAGAAGCTCCTGGGTAATCTCTCTTTCTGTAACAGCAGGCTTCAGAGGAATGAAAGAAAGTCAAGTGGACCATTACTAGGCACCAGAAGTGCTATAAAACACTGCAACAACTACCCAAAAACATGGCTGGAGCTGCGCACATCAGCATGTGTGGTTTACACTGCAGTTATCATTCAGGGACAGAGGGGGTAAGACCAAGCAAATGTTCAGGCATCAAAGTTGGTCTTTACTACAGACCAGGGCTCAGTGTAGCTCTAATGTGTACAGCAGAGAGATTCTTGTGTGTAGCAATCATGTACAGAGGGGCCATTAACTCAATGGCATGATTGTTTACTAGAACATTCATTAACAAGCAAATTGGAGAGACAAAGGCTCTTCTGATCTAATCATGGGTGAAGTCAAAATCCTTTGCCCAAAGCTAGTATTAGGCATTCAATAGGATGGCCTCAGGAAATCCAATGCTGCATTATCGCTCCCCGATTACCAAGAACGCGGGGTATGGGAGTTACTGGGTGTGGGATTACCACACTATTACTGTTTTTCGCCAATGGAATTGGTAACTACAGAGGCCTTTAATATTTACCTTTCTATACTTTCAATTTCTGCTGCTACATATAAGGTTGCCTTTTACTTCCTGCCTTCCCTGTTTCTTCTAAAGAGCCCTTACTCCTTTCCACTGCACTCCAGTGACTGATCTCTTTTCACCAGGTCTCTACGAGCCCCATTATCTCACAACGTGCTCCCTGAAGTGAATAATCCACTGCTTGTCTTCTGTAAAATATGTTTGTACCTGGCAGATCTTCAAACACAAAGCAAAATATTATTTGTTGTCTATTAAACCATTCTTTTAAAATATCTAGATATGTATTTACTAGATAAAGATGCCTGTGCCAGGGAGTAGCCCACTAAGATTAATTTACTATGCTTTAAGACAAATTACATTACCCATTTTAATCTTCAGAGTGTGCACGCGCCCTGGTATATTTTGCAAGAGATGAGCTGCAATAATAAAGCTGTGCATCAAAGCATCACTGATGAAGAGTACAGAGTGCACATTATTGTCGCATAAATCTATATTCATCCCCTAAGCAAATTCAGAAGAGTGGCTACTATCCGCCTTACATTCCATTTATTAAACACTGTAACAACAAGCATTTGCAATGCAATCGGTCTCACCTTTGGGACCTTATATGTATTTAGCTATGTAGCACATTAGCCTGGGTGCTGAAACATCTACTGTTCTTTAACATGGAGGGAAAGTAAGCACCAAACTGCCTGACACGCCAGGTATGGGAACACATGGAGAGAAATATTGCCTTTCAGCAGGAAATGGTTTAGTCCAAAGCTCTGGTTTTAATATAAAATCAGGGCCTTCGGTGGTCATATCACTGAAAATACAAGATTTGAAAAAAATATTATTGTCTACGGGTGCTCGTGGAAGACAATATCTATGGACTGGAATCTAGAGAATGCTAAAGTGATTCTGGTATTTTACTGACCTCTGCTGGTCGTTTTCTATCAATAAAGTTAAATAGAGGCAGTTGCAAGAAAAAAAAAAAGAAAGTCCCTCAGCAGAAAGCAATTCTGGTATTTTACTGACCTCTGCTGGTTGTTTTCTATCAAGACAGTTAAATAGAGGCAGTTGAACAGAAACAAAGTACCTAAGCGGAAGCAGACAAGTCCTAGGGCTGATCTCCAGAGCCCACTAAGTACATACACATATAAGTATATAATAAGTATATACTAAAGTATATACAAGAGGTCTCGAATGCTCAACCTAAAAAAGGGAGCCCTCCCATCTCACTTAGATGATTTAAGGGGTGGTTAAGGTCATAGCAATTATGATGAAAGTACGACACACCAGAGCTATGTACAGCTTTCCAATCAGATAAGCACAGGAAGAGGCAGTGAGGTGCGCAAGGAAACTGGGTGACTCGGAAGTAAAAGTCAGGAATTAGCCTGTGACATGTTAATGCCCTGTTAGGTGTTCTAAAGTTTCACAGAGCCTATAGACTGTCAACCTTTTCTGGTTTCTGTAGACATTTGGGCACGATTCACAAAAGTAATCTGAGACAAAATCCTAACTTTACGACTTTCGGTATTCACAAAAGGCATTTAGGAGTAGTAAAGTTAGGATTCCTAACTTTACTACTCCTAAACTGAGACAAAATCCTAACTTTACGACTTTCAGTATTCACAAAAGGCATTTAGGAGTAGTAAAGTTAGGAATCCTAACTTTACTACTGCTAAATGCCTTTTGTGAATACCGTAAGTCGTAAAGTTAGGATTTTGCCTCAGATTACTTTTGTGAATCGGGCCCATCACTATGATATTAACACATCCACCACGGCCAGGCAGGCATGTCCTCCAGCCTCCACGTGCAAGGACTAACAACTCAATAAACATAAGTCACTCACACCCCCATCACAGGGCATCATCACACACTCACACAGACACCAAGAAAAGATGCTGCGCTCTTCTCGCCTTACACCATCACAACCCACTGAATACAACAAACCAGAGGAATCTATCGTACACACATGCTCTTCAATAAAACATCTACTCCAGCATGCACATACACAACAACACAACTAACAACCTTCACATAAGCCAGGATATCTCACAACCAACGATAAATCAGGATGTCTTGCAAACTATAAAAGTTTACCACATGTACATTAAAGAACAGTGACCACGTTAACATACTTCAGGGTGTTGTCCAATCCGCGAGACAGTACGATATCTTCCAACACATGAAACAACATGGAGTCCCCCACCAAAAGATTAACTGGGGGTATTGCATGGTCATATTAAACTCAGGGTATTTTATTGTCAAACCCTATACATGTCACAAAGCACACCCAGCAGTAAAGCAGGCTTTATTTGAACAAATCCAAGTGTGTAACCACCCTTACACAAAGGCAAAAAAACAGCATATATTTCAACCCGTGTAGGCACATAACTTATAATAACCATTGATACAAACAATATATTGTACAACCCTCAAACACTTGTCTCAGAAACTAGATAAGAAACACATTACCTTTACACGAGTGCTGAAACCATGGACTATCATTGCCTCATATGACCTACAAGAGACTAGAAATTGAAGTACAACATGTACATGTACATGTACATCTTTTTAGACAAAGATGATAAAACCAGTGGTTGGTTTTATTTGTCTGTGAATTTGGCTTATTTCAAAATCCACTCTTTGCTTTTCAAAACAACATTACATGTTTATATAAATTTATGTTGAAATAACTGTAAAAACTGTGCTTTCAAAGGTGGTGAGGTGAGTTACAGGAGGTTTGATTAAGTCTGAAAGAAGATAGTTTGTGTCCAGAGGAGCGTTTGGCATGCTGCAAACACTATTCAAGCCAGTTTTGGCTGTTTCTCTATCCATCCTACTCATTGAGCTGCAGCAACGCATCTGCTGAATGTGATTATAAGGTGCCCTTTGCTCATTCTCTCATGGTGACTGAGAAGCCGGATGCAGTTGCTTAGCACCCAGCACCTGCTCACACCAAATATTATTTCTCAGATCACTCGTGCGTTCAGCCTTGAACTAACCTGAGTGAAAGAAACTCCCACCTGACACAAGTTAATTCTATCAGCCTTTACTCTAGAAGTAAAATCTTTTTTTTATTTCCCATCATGAGTTGCCTGAATGACTGAGTTAAGGGAGACATCTGTGCGGCTGCACATCGGAAGCAAAAAGCGAGCGCACCACTGGTTTTCCAAAGTTGGTCCTCTGGCAAGCTTGGACTGAGGGCTCAGACCTACTACTTTCCAAACACCTCAGCCTATGCAATGTAGGTAATAAAAAACTACTAATTCCAGGGGATGTACGCATGTACAAAAAAATTCTGAACTCATAGGGCAATTGGTACTGTGTTCCTTTAGAACTATTGCTGTAGGTGATTTCAATCTTCACGTAGCGTAGATAACCAATGAGACACTGCTGCTCAGGATTTTGTTAACATGCTTCGGGCACCTACAGTTCAGGCGAACGTGATGACGATCTCACTGCTAACCTGGAATGATCATTTTTAGGCCTTGACTACATTTTTAGGTCTTCCTGTTGTCAAAGCCCTATTGTGTAGTATAGCAATATTAGGAGTTGACTTTTGGTCAGCTCATTTCTTTTGATTGGTTGACTTTCTTGTCAATCTCATTTACTTGCTTCTTATACGATGGCTTTCCTTCTGAATCATGTGTCTGTCCCTCCCCTGCAACATAGCTTCTTTGCCATTCTTTTGAACTGATGACTTGTATACCTCTGCGGTTTACATACAGGAAAATACTTTTTGCTTTTTTTTCCACACTTCATTGGAGTGCATGTGTTTCTAGTACTGCTTCTCCCCTCAAATTACCACTTTCACACTGTGTGTTGCTCCCACAGCTCATCTGTTGCTTCCTCTGCACAGTCTGGCTTTTTTTTTTATAGTTCTTTTTCAAATTCCTTTTGTTTCTCCACTGTCCCCTGTGCAAGAAAATGCATCTTTTTGCATGTTCACCCCCACGTTTTTGGTGGTTCTTCGACTCTGAGAGTGCACAGAGGCCACCTAACCAAACCTCAGTGCCAATGTTCTATCCCCTATACCAAGTTATGTCGAATTGGATACACGCAATTTGCAAGTACTAGCTGACTTATAAGTCCCTAGTTTATGATACCCTGGTGCCCAGGGCATGTAAGACAGAGTGTTAATACAGGGCTGCAGCACTGTCTGTTCCACCCTGCATGTAACAGAGACGAAATTATCCACAGCCTGCCACTGCTGACTGATAGGGCAGTGTGTGACACTGCCAGTTCGACTTTGCCATTAGACCTAATGGCAAAGCCACCACTTCCCTTAAGTAATATATGTAAGTCTCCTCTAATGAAGGCTTAGAGAGTCCTATGGCAGGGAGCTGTACGTTACTAAGTAAGACATATGATTTTCTATATGTCTTGACAGCCAAACTTCCAAATTGTCGTTTTGCTGTGGAAGTGTTAGGAACCCCATTGGCTAACACAGTGTTAGCGGCTGGCACCCCCGTCCGGCTAACTTCTGAATGGGACCACCTAACAAAGACGAGTAAGGTATCAAATTAATCATGACATTAAACCCAACCTGATGTCAAGGCCAGATTTAAAGTCACTATTAAATTTAAGCAACGTTTAGAAAGTTGCCACTCTGCACTCCAGCTAGTCCAGTGACCTCACAAAGGCACTGACACACAGACGTGTTTCTGACCGCCTGGGGATATGTGTGAACGATTCCCACACCTGGGAACAAAGGCAGTTGCCGCAGAGCAATGTGTTACCTCTTCTCCAAGGATGGCTACTCAGGGTGTTAGCCCAAACGGCAGGCTTCAAAGGCAAAGCCACCTTTGAAAGGCTGCTGTGACAACATTCCTGAGCAGGATGCCTTTTGTTCCTGCAGACACTTAGGAGACAGCCAAGGAAGGGGAAACCAGTGTCCAAACCGGTTTTCCTGTGGGCGTGTAACACACTGGTAACCACACCTATAGAGTGTGCACCCTGCTCACGATGACCACTGAAGGGTCGTGCCAACTTGAAGGGGGTAATCTGGGATAGCCAGGTGCCACACATCACAGAAACTTCGTCACTTGAGATGAGGGGACAAGTAGCCCATTGGCTAGTGACAGCGTGGTCCCCTGAGGGCACATTCCTGGGATAAGTAGGGCACCCTGCCACTCAATTCACGTTTGGAGAAGAGAAGCAGACAGAAGAAGGACTGCCCTGCTGCCTTTTACCTGCACAAAGAGAGGCTACAGGGTCGTGAAGACTGCACCTGCTGCACTTTTGGACTAGCAAAACGGGGACTGTGGCTCCGGCTCATGACATGGGCAAAAGTCGATATCCCACCTTCACCAACAGCAGTGACTCTGAGGATCAGTCTGCTGATCTCCTGGAACCAGCTCCAGGACAACAAGAGCTGAAAGAGCCCAAACAGACAAGTGTCTGGCCATCGCCGAAGTTTTGCTGCTACCAGGTGCCACAAAAAGACAATCCAAGATAGCCAAAAATTGCACCGAGTCTGCCGGACCCAGGAGTGCTGTCATGACCAGTATTGCAGCGTCGGCTGCCCGACTACTGCAACATAGAGGACTTTAGGGGATCCTGATCTTCGTGACCAAAGTCACCCCACAAAATCTGTGGTCCAAGGAAGCACCACCGAGACACCCCCATTGACCACGCTACAACTGGAGCATCCTTTTTAGCATCTTTGCCTGCATCCTTCAGCATCAGGACCACTCCAATTACTTCTATGGAGGTTGTGCTGTAGAGTTTGAAACTCGCTCTAAAAACACTTTGGTGGCTAGGTAACTGTCCAAAGCATCCATACTGCCCCCCTAGTATTCCTGTCAGATTTGGTACTCCAACTAGGGTAGGGGTACCCGCACTAACTTTTCCAAACTTTTGAAAACTTTACAAACTTTTTGTTGACCAATGCTTGTTTGGGGTTGCATTGAAAAGTGATAAAAGCTTCTAAAATCTATATCTCCAGAACCCTTCGGTGGATTTTGATGATCAAGTTCTCTAAAAATTCACAAAAATACGCTCTATTTTTATAAATTGTTTTCGTGTCTTTTTTATTGGTGTGTGATTTTCTTATTCCGTTGTTTGGTGTTGTTAAATGCTACATAGTTAGTTCCTTTGCTAAGTCTTACTGCTTACAGCCACAGCTACCCAGGGTTGAGCTAAGGTTAAGTAAACAATACTGACTGGACCCAAGACAATATCTATGAGTGTACTCCACAATGAGTCCCCACAGCCATATCAAATAATAAACCTGCATCCTCACTCAGACCCTGCCTCTCCTGTACCCATTGCTCCTGCCACTCAGAGGCATTAATTGCTACTCCAACTCCTCTGCTCCTCCATGTTCCACCGCTCCTCCCTGTGCATTCTTTTTTTTCTAAACTCATTTTATGAGGGCCAGAGAGCTACAATTTGCCACGTTGCTGCTTCTTTCTTCAACATTCATTTAAAAAAAATGTAGCTTACAGCTCCAACATGAGCATCTGTGGTCACCGAATCAGGACTTATGAGCATGCTTGCATGGTGATGCATGCACTTCTATGCATCATGATTCTGCAGCCATTTTGGCTCTGTTTTACAGTGCTGTTCAACATTGGCAACATGCTTTTTGGTTTTTCCTTTTTGCCGATACTGTTCAGCATGGGCAACAAGCATTGCTGTATGGTCACCTAATCCCTTTTAAAAATTAGCCCTATAGGCGTTGCCAATATTCGTTTAATTTTCTTACTAGTCCACTCCTCTCAGAAGAAAATCTTTGAGTACAACAATTGTTCAACAATGCTTGTGGGTGTTTGGAAAAATCAATCTAACCGCAGCCTTAGAGGCTCTCAACTTTCTTCATGGGCAAAGTCTTGTCTAATGGAAATGAGGCATTATTGGATTTCAACTAAGATATCTAGAAGGTGTTGGATAGAGAAGTTTTAGAGTATTTACTGCAGTACTAAGACTACCCATATCTATCTTACTCCCTGAATAAAACACAAGCCCTCCTTTCCTACCAATAACTGGACCTCTTTTTTCAGCAGCTGATACGGAGGACGCAAAGACTAGTCTTCTACAAATCAAATCTAGCCAAGTGGCTGTCATTTACCAGGTTTCGATCTTCCATTATTTCTCTCCCACATGTGCAATCTTTTACTTTTCCCAGTCTGCAAAGAGGGGTTGTAACCCTCTAATTAAGAAAGGGCAATGTAGAGAGCTGCCTTACTGTGAACTGTTAGCTCAGTCCAAGGCTAAATATCAGATAGATCTGAAGCTATGCAACTCTGCACTTATCTGAAATAAACTGACTAACCGAATCATTGCCAATTGGGTCCCAATCTGCGTCAGGGAGCATATGACAAGTGCTATTCATAAATTCTAGATGAAGTGGACACTGTGGCCGTGATTTCACATGGTTTCTCCACCACAAAGAAAATGGTATTTCAGGAACTGGGGAATCATAATTTGCCTTGTTGTGAACCACTCACAGTGTGCTATGACACCACCACATTGCTCAAATGGTCATCCAATTGAGAGTGCAATACCAAAGGGTAATGCTCTCCCATGCACATCAACAGTTGTGCGAGCCCCTGGAACAACTAGCAAGATTGTATGGCTTTATTGCTGTATCCTATGCTAACAACGCTCAACTGGGCTTGGGCTGTCTTGCATCTACTTTGACAACCAGTTTGAGTGGTTGTCTGCTAGGGATACAAAGGATGCACAGTTTTTTTCACAAAACTGAAAGCCAACAAAACAGATCTTCTGGTGGTGAGCAAGGATTAGGACCTGTGTCAGGACATGACTTGGCCACACGTATTGGGTGCTCTATCTGGGTAATTTTAAGAGAGCCCTGCCAAGCTGCAAAGTATTTCAAATCATTGTGGTCCAGAGAGGGGCACAACTGGAGAATGTGATCACTAATTTCAAATGTGAAGAGAGGTACACTGCTCTTCAGTTAGACAAAGGGTCTCCTTCAAGGCTGTCTGTAAAATGCACACAATCCATTTTTTGAATAGCTTTCCTAAACCCTTCTGTTCAACTTCCCTAGTGTTTTTGCAGATCCAGCATTTTAAAAACACTAATTTGGGGGAGGGAGGCACTCTATGATTCCTGGGTGATAAACTTTGGAATGACCAACCAACCTCACCTAATAATATCCATAACCATCTTGCTTTCAGCAAAACAGTCAATACAATATTTAGTTACCCAAGTAGTATATTTGCAGAGATATTTAACTGTGCCTAAGTGATTCCAAGTGAATAACAGGTTTTGTACAGTATTCATTAACATCATTATTGCCACACTCACCGTTCCCCAATCCCATCACTTTATTTCAATTTAAAATGCAGCCAAGTTGTTCTGTTGTTTTGTGTTTTGGGTATTGGTCTAGTTTTACACAGTTGCATCCTTTTTTTTTAATTAAAACCAGCAGAGTGAAATTCAGAAACACGCCCTCCTTGGACATGATGATATAAACGAATTAGGCCAGACGATATCAAGCTCCAGAAATTAGAGGTTTGGCTATTTTTTGCAATCCTTATCCACAATAACACTGTATTATTTCACAGAGGACTGTATCCTATCAGCATTATTGGTCATTATGAGAGATTCAGAAAGAGTGGTTAAGGATATTCTCTATGGGATACATCAAGCTCAGTATGAACTTGTAAACAATATGAAAATTAATTCAGATTTAATTTAGATTTTCCTTTCTTGAGTCAGGAAACCACTTCTTCAATGATAGCATCCTGGTATCTTCACAACTGATGTATTTGCTAAGAAAACCAGATAATCATGATTAGCTTTCATATTCTTGAAAATATTGGGCCAGCTGTACTAACATTCAGAAGACCGATATCCTAATTGCGATTCTCTCTGAATTGCAATTAGGAAATCGGTATTCCTAAAGTATGAATCCTCTTTTGAGTTTCATTAGCAATTCCTAGTGGGTCGCAAATAGACCTACCTCATGCATATTAATGAGGTAGGTTGCAATGTGCGAACCATTAGGAATCGCAGCCATCACAAGGATGGTGGCCTGCTGAGACCACCAAGTCTATGACTGCTTTTTAATAAAGCAATCTTTTTTATGTAGTCCGTTTTCCTTTAAGGAAAAAGGGATGAGTTGAAAAAGAAAAAATGAAACTTAGCAGTTTCGGTTTTTAAGAGGAGGCAGTGGTCCGTGGTACCACTGCCTGCTCTTGATAAAATGTTTATTTTCCATTCTCAAAGGGGAAGGGGTCCCCTGGCGACCCCATCCCATTTGTGAATGGGTAACGGCCTCCTTCAAAGAGTCAGTAAAAAATAAATGTTTTGTGACCGTAATTCGGTCGCAAAACATTCATACATCTTGTTAGACCTGTCCGCCCTAGGGTGGTCTTACCCTGTTTTTTTCCCTTTTGCGCCTCATTTTTGCCACCGTATTTTTACTGGACCTAGGTCTCAGGGCGCCTTACCACTGCCAACCAGTGCTGAGGTGCAGGTGCTCTCTTCACCCAAGATGGCTGCCACAGGCCCCTGCTACTGCGGAGTGGCCTTGCACACATACACCTACTAGTAGCCAGGGTCAGGCTGGGACATAGGGATACAGTATCCATCCCGTCCCGCCTCTGGGCCACATAGCCAGACATGGTGGAAGGTTCCAGAACCTTCCGGGCTGTGGGAGGAGTTATGGTTTGCCGCCTTTCTGGAGGGTCACCTGACCTAGGGATATATTAGGCTTGGAGGGAAACTTAGAAGCCAGTTGGGGCACCACTGATCCTGGGAGAACCTCTGCCGGAGTACAGGCTTTAGGGCCCAGGGGGGAGACCTACACTACTGCTACTGACAAGGCTTAGGCACTGCTGTAGTAAGATAGCTGAGGAACGCCCGCCACCCACTGACCTTGCCCAGTGTGAGGGGACCCAGGGAACCATCTTCAGCGTGCTTGGAAGCACCACCCAGCGCCCCAAACACCACCAACTCATCCCCTCCCCCATAAGGAGAAACCCCAAGAAGCAACCACCAAGGAACTACTTTCAGCAACCTGAAAACGCAAGCCTGACAAGACAGCAAGGTCAGAAGCCAGAACTATCAAACTGGGGATCACCGGGTAAAGCGCTATGCCATGAAGCGCTAGGCCTTCACCTCAATCCTCTACCACCTGTCGCAGTGCTGCCCTGCTGCTGGGCTGCCCAAAGCACTGTTGCATCAACCCCCCTGCCAGCCTGCTGCAAGCGCGCCCCCGCGCTGTGCCTCCACGTGGGAGGAATCGCCCTTAAGCCACTGACCTCGTGGCGGGAATCTGCCTGTTGCCGTGAGTCACCGCCACGGGCCCAGCGCTGCGCGAAGACAAGCGCGCCTGTCACCGTGAATCACCGCCGGGCCCGGGAGCCCCCGCAAAGAAGCGCGCTGGTGCCGGGAATCACCGCCGCGGCCCAGGAGAAAGAACGAGGCCTTCGGCCCCGCCGACGCCGTTACTAGGCGACCGGGGACGCCGACCGCGTCATCGGCCGCGCCCCGGGAAGGCCACACAGCGATTGGGCGCCGGCTCCCGCCGCGCCCCCAGCGCCGACGGAGGCCGGAGAAGAGCACCGCGTAGGCAGAGGGAGGCGGGAGGCGGGAGGCCGGCTGGAGCGGACTGCTGGCTCCCGCTCCCTTCCCCGCATGCCGCAGCTGACTACGGGGGCCGGAGGAGAGCGATACCGGCCCCCCAACGACCCGCAATCCCAGCCGGAAGGCCGTATGACCCAGTCCGGGCCCCGCCCTGCAAAACACGGGCCGGCCCGGGAAGAAGCCAGTCGCTTAAGAAAGTGACCAACGAAAACCACTACAGGTGAGCCCGGGAGGCCCCTAGGGCACACAGGAACGCCACTGGGGGCCGGGGGCCACCATTAACCCGTTATTTGAAAGGGGGAAGTAAGGATTAACGGACACACGAGGCGAGGCCCCGGAGAGGAGTGGGCCTGGCCTGATTTAACCCCCTAAGCCGCTCCTGAGAACACAGAAGCCCTAATTAACAGGGAAGTCCCAGAGAGAAGGACATGTAGAGGGGTTCCCTAAGCTATTCACCAGCCTAATTGTTATGCCTGCTTTAATTACTGTTTAGGCCTGATGCATATCCGCACTAATGAAACGTCTTTGCCTAGTGTAAAGGTGCTTAACTGAATTGAGCTGAAGTGTACACCGCCAAGAGTTGAAGTGTTTTATGTTGCAGGTGTACCGGATTTGCGACGCCCCCTGTACTGCCTATGGGAGCGCCTAGATTAACGCAGGCCCTGTTTGAAATGTAACGTAAAATGCCTATTTACAAGCGATTGAATATTCATGAGGTGAACTGCATGTTTTAGGCCCATGTTTTATTCCTGCACCCTGTGATCATTATTGGTGCTACGTTTAGGAGATGATTCCTGCGGCCTTTTAGTGGCCTACAATGTTGATGAGCTATGGTGCTTTAATGAGATGACGCACTAATTGAGTACCTCAAAGAGTTGAAATGTTGCCCTGAATTATTCTGCCTCATCTGATGCTGCATTGATTTATATAAAAGAACTTGTTTTTAATACACAGGCCTGGTGTGGTGTCACCTTATTGCGTCCGCATTACTGAGTCAGAGTGAGTGTGTGCTGCACAACTGCCTTACACATTGCCTTCGGGTGCCTTTCCGCCTCGCGCCATGCTACTGTGCCGGAATCGGTAACCCCGGTTCCAACACATCTCATTCAGCTTCGGTATTTGAAAGGGACGTCCTAAACACGTCCCTTCCAAATTTCCCAATATCGCACTGTAAAAGCATTTTTGCGGTGGGGAACGGCCCAAACGGCCGTTTCCGACTGCAAATATGCTTTGTACATGTGGCCCTTACTTACCAGCTAGTGAACATGGATATTTACTTGCTTACATAGTTATATAGCCGGCATAGTTAACTACATCAATTATGTGAGGGCTTGCTCACCGCTTTTAAGAATAGGACTGTTACATTTGTTTTTTTATATTGTGTAGTTGAAAATAAAGACACTGCCTGCTAAGTTCAACTTACATTCTATATTATATAGTGGGTCCAATTCGTGCCTGCTCACCAGTGGATCGCAACCTGAATGTATACTTTTATTACATCACTATCAATATTGTGCAAACTCTACTGCAGCGCAACTATTTACTTTTTCTTTCATGAAAAGCAATAGGACAAAAGTTGCCTCAGAGCACTGCAGGATAAAGGCCAAATGTATGTCTATAAAACCTCAGTCCAGTGAGCAAAGATTGGCTGAACGTGAAAAACAAATACTTGGGGCATACAACTCTCTTTACAATCTGAACCACACCAACAAGCATTCAAGCAAAGGTTGTCTCCTCACAGTTGCTATACTTCAAACATTTTGATTTGTTTTCTAAGAAAACAATGCTACACATTAATGCTAACTGGAAGTTTTATTAATGGTGAAAGAGGTATTTGTAGCGTCCTTCCCAGCCTGGGAGCCTGTAACTGACCATGCCACACATGGAACTCTGATTTGTACGTCTTTATTATTCAGCATGCAATAATTAACTGAACACACTGCATCACAAACTTTATTAAACACACCCAGTCACACCCACCACATAACATAATACTTGTAAGGAGTCTGCCAAGGACCACTAGAGGCCTCATACACACAAACACAGGACACAACATCTCCCCCTTTGTTAAATAAAAAGTATGAACAAATACATACACATATACATGTTATAACTCCTCGATGAGTCATCGAGGTGCTCACACCACTCTTCCAGATCTAGTTGCACAAGATAGAGGAGGCGCGCCTTCATCTGGCATCTCTAGAGAAGGGCTGATGAACATCGAGGCAAATGCTTTAAGTGTGACATGTCTCTGGTTATGTCCTTTGCTCGCCACCACTCTTACGGTTCAGCATCAAACGGAGCTTCAGTCTTTTGCTTGACAAGAACTCGGTCTCATTTCTCGAAAACCGTGTCTCGAGTGAATCGGCGCTTATCGGTGTAAGCCTTTATTTTGCATTTGCGAGATGTGTCAGTGACACGAATCTCGTCGGGGTCAATTGACCTACTGGTGGTCCATTGTGGTATCTTCATTCCAAGAGCTCTCTCGAACAGCACGGTGGCAGCACTTTTTCCTGTCGTTGAATGAGGAGTGTGTAACAGTAGGTAAGGAGGGCTGGGCGTAAAGCAGACTTGAGGTCGGTGCCTTCTAGCGCAACATGCTGACCCACCCGTTTCAAAGTACTGATAAATCATTCAACAACGCCATTTGCCCGTGGCCAGAGAGGTGTACTTTTTTGATGTTTGATATTCAGGCGATTAAGAAAGTCTTTGAACTCTCTGCTATTGAGAGGTGGACTGCTGTCAGATTTAAGAATGGAAGTAATACCCCAGGTTGCGAAAATGACATCCAGCCTCTCAATTACTTTGTTATGTGTGGCTGATGATAAATCTTTCACTAGAGGAAACGTGAGTACTCATCGACAACTACCATGAGATGATTTTCATTATTAAGGGGTCCGAAGAAGTCAACCGCAATCCTCTCCCAGGCTTGCTTAGGAAGATCAGACATGTTCAGCGGGTGCTGAGTTGTTTTGGGAGACAGACCGTTGCACAGATGACAAACATTCAGCTCCCTTTCAACTCATTTATCAAGGCGCGGGAACCACACTCGATCCTAAGAAGGCTCTTTTAGTTGCGTTATTGCCACAATGTCCTTCATGTTCCAGTTCAATAACTTGTTGCCTCTGGCTTTCAAGGACAACTATTCTTGCCCCTCTTAGTATGACACCATAATGTGTAACAGTAAGTTCTTCCTGAACATTCTCAAATTTCTGGTACTCAACATCATCTGTAAGAGGAGGTGTTTTCTCCATGATTGCGCTGCAAGGATTTCTTTAAGATTAAGCATGTCTGTGTTAGTACTAGTAGCTGTCAGAATCTGTTCAATAGAAAGAGGCGCACTTGACTTTACTATGAAATTGATGTAGGCATCAGCCGCTTTGGGCGTTTTACTATGACGCTGTAGCGGCACTCATGAAAAGTAGTCTGCGGGGTTTGGATCCTTCCCGATTTTGTGCACAATAGTGTAATCATACTCCTGCAGACGCAACCCCCACCTCTCGATGCGAGGGGGCATCTTGGCTTTCAGATTTCCAAAAATGGTGAGCAACGCCTGATACGTGACAAGGGAGAAATGCTTTCCGTACAGAAACACATGGAATTTCTCACATGCCCATACTACGGCTAAGCTATCTTTCTCAGGTTGAGAATAAGCACGTTCGGTCTGAGATGGACTCCAGCTAGCATAGGCAACAAGGTGTCTCAGAGCATCGGGCTGTCCATTGTGTTGAGCAAGGATCACGACCCGCCCCACCAGGCTTGCATCTACCACAGTCTCTGTTTGCAATTTCGGAACAAAGTAAACCATTTCAGTTGCATTTTCAATTGCGTGTTTCATTTTCTTGAAACTTCAGTCATATTCAGATGATCATTCAAATGGAACATCTCACTTTGTTAGTTCTCTTAGATGGGCACTCACAGTGGCAAAATCACGAATGTACCCGGAGCAGTAGCTGGCCATGCCTAAGAAGGATCGCAGCATAATCACATCTTCTGGGGGGCAAGTAGACAACAATGCTTGACCCTTTTTGGGGTCAGGAGTCATACCCTTTTCGGAGAAAATATTCTTAAGGAATTTAAGTCTGCTTTTCTGAAGCTCACACTTCTCTGCATTTAGTGTGAGACCTGCATCAGCAAGCAGACTGCATACTTGTGCGAGTGCTTTATCATGTTCCTTTCATGTAGCCTCAAACACCAATATATCATCACTGTAGTTAAAAGCATGTGTGACAGGTTGAATTATTCGACGAGTGACATCTTAAAAGATTTCTGCAGCTGACGACACACCAAAACGGAGTCTTTTATATCTGGACAAACCAACAAGAGTTGAAAAAGTAGTAATGTACCTGCAGTTTTCTTCCAGTTCAAGTTAATGGTAGCTTATGTTCAAATCAAGGAGGGCGAAAGCTTTGGTGCCATTCAGCTGTGTGATCATGTCTGCTATGTGTGGACCTGGATGTCTTTCTCTTTCTATTGCTGGCCTGTCGTATATCAACACAAATGCGCACTGAACCTCCACTGTCCTTTTTTGGCACCACCACAATGGCTGAAACCCACAGTGTCGGACCAGTAAAGCGCTCGATGATGTCATGCTTTAACAGTGTTTCTAGTTCTTCCTCAACAGCTTCCTGTAAGTAAAAGCAATTCAACAGTGTCGCTGTGCAACATGGCTAATGTCTTCATTCATTTGAAGTTGCACCTTCATTGTCTTAAGTTTCCCAAGTCCATGAAACAATGTTGGGAATTGACTCACTATTTCAGAATGGGCATTCAATTTGTAGTTACTAGAGATCAGTCCCATGTCAGCCGCAGTATTGAAACTTAATAAGCATGCACTCGAAGAAGTACATTGGCGGACATGCACTGTCATTTTCTTGTGCATTTTCTTGTGCCCCATGGTTGCTACAAGGATCATTTACTCTGCAAGGGCGTAGAATCTGCCCAGGTGTGCACCTTTGTTCTCAATGGTGTGAGACATGGTATCAGATATATTTCCTTGTACTTTTCTGCTGGCATGATGTTGATCAACACACCACTGTTCATAATAAATGTTGTAGGACAACATCACCATCTCACATTCATCAACCTCATTGTCACTCGATGATGACATTAACAAACCTTTGGAAGATGAATTTGATAATGATCAACTTCGATTCGTTTCCACTTGCCTAAGTCGAATTTGCTGTTTGACCTTGTGGGAGTGGCTACAGTGCTTCTGGAATTTTTCCACATTCGGCCTGGACTGCCTCTAGGAGAAGGGCGCATTGTCTCGCCCTCCTCACGCTGCTCAGACCGGCTGACTTCGCAGCCGCGTCGTGTGGACTCTGGCTTCTCCCCAGATATCGATATTCCCTAGGTTGGATCATGGATTATTAGATCGTTATTCTGGCAGCCAGCTCCACACCTTCCAATTGGATCTATATCTCGCCACTGGATGGATCATTGATACGACTCTACCACTGACTGTGATTCCGCACCCATACATGATAGGACTGTTCGTCCTCTGGTCTCCCTCACTTTGGGCGCCCGGCTGGGCCCCTCTGTGAGTAACCCTCTCTTTTTCTTCCTCATATTCTTCTTGAGCCACATAACTTCTTGGTGTGCACTATTCACACTGACAGTCCATTGTTCGCATTCCAGGTGTTCCATATTGTCTGGTCCTGATGAGACCCCTCAATTACTCTTGGGGTCGAAACGCCATCGACACGTACCACAAACGAACCACTCTTTCTTTATTACTGTATTAGAGGACTGTTAACTCATTAAGTACACTTACCTGTGGTCGCTGTGTATGAGTTTGATTCTTTCTCTGACATCCTATCCACACGAACATATGCCATTGAGCGTTTAATTATCATATATTATACACAGGAAACATCCTTTACAATGCATGCATTACAACGCATGCCATTACCCCTAAATTTTTACTCCACAAAATCTTTTACAACGCAGGGCTTTACACCGTAAACCATTACAACGCATTCCCCAAAGTAACACCCCTGTGGAGTTAGAATAGTAAATTGCGTTGTAATGGGGAATGCGTTGTAATGGATTGCGTTGTAAAGCCCTGCGTTTTAAAAGATTTTGCGGAGTAAAAAATGCAGGGTAATGGCACGCGTTGTAAAAGCGTGCAGGGTAAAGTGTCCTAATCATTATACACATTGTCCACAGGAACCACTGTTCCTTGTTACACTCTGGAACTTTTCTGGCATCCATCTTCTCGTCTCTCCGTGATACAATTAGTTTCTCTTTCACTTTGCAAACCGTTATGAAATGATTTTCGTCCCCCCAGACTTTGCATATCTGTCCGATGGCGGGACATTTACCTTCATATGGAAAGGAGAATCCACAGCGAAAACACAATGTCTTTTTCTTCGGAGAAATCACTCTGTGGGCCTCTGCCTCATTTTTCTGCTTACTTTTCATACTCAATGCTGATTCATCATGGGTTGTTCCAGCTTACATATCTGCAGCCTGTCGATCAGTATGTTCCTCCGCTCTTGCAGCCATGAGCACTTTCTCCAAACTCAGCGTTTCTCAAACCATGCATCGTCTGAATGAATCGGAAAGGCACCCATCGATAACTCTAAGACACATGGCTTCTTCATCATTGAATTTACTGAACCTGCAGTGCTTTATGAGCGTATCAAGTCTCTCAACAAACTCATCCATCGTCTCACCAGGTTGCTTTCTTGCTTAGTTGAAAATGTACCTTTCATCGTCGACATTTGGTATTAGATTGAACTTGGCTTTGAGCGTCTTCTTGATTTGACGATATGATACTTCATCTGCTTGTGATATCTTCTTTATCACTTCACTTGCAAGGTCCTTTAAGTATTTTATGATCTTTTTGTCATCTGCTTCTTCTATAGCATCTATGAACTTATCAAACTTTTCAATCCAAGCAGTCCATCTAGTGCCAATATTCTGCTTTTTGGCGGTGGTAAACACAGTGGCGCCATATTTGGCGCTCTTTTTAACATCCATTGGAGAGCTTCAAAGCTTAAAGATCTTTTGAGTTCTGCTGAGTGCCACCAGCCACCTCTGTGGTCGCTTCTGCGGGGACCAACAGCTTCGTAAGCACAGCCACTGTACTTACGCTTGGGTTGTTGTGGATGCCACGTGCTACTGTGAGGGCACCGGCCCCTGGTCAAGTCTCGATTAGAGGTTGAGTGGCGCTTTTCCTGTTCTTTCCAGTGAGAACAATTGTACTTTTTGTACCTGGTTGTCTCTGCCTTTAGCGGTTTCTTGCACCTGGCTGTCGCAGCCTTTAGCGTTTCTCTGTGCCTGGTCATCTTTGTTTTTAATGCTTTCCTGCATGTGTCAGTTGCTGCCTTTAGCACGTCTTCATACGTAATTGTCACTGACTTTAGCGTTTCTGCTTTGTTTCAGTGCTGGCTCACTGTTCTGCTCCTTTTTCAGCCTTACCAGTAGATTTTTGGCAGGCTTACTGACTGTGCTCCTCCGTAGGGCCTTCACCTTCTCCGAGGGCCTCTCAAAAGCTGGAGTTGTGCTTTGACTCCACATACGCCCACTGTAGACCACTTCTTGGGGCGCATGTGGCATGCATGAGCGGTTTGCTTGACCAGGGCAAACTCCCAGTGAGAGCAGTCATGTATCCTTGGGAGTCACGTATCCCTATCTCGTCACCAGTTGTAGAGTTTTACCTAGCCCAGGAGCATGTAACAGTGACCTGTCATATGCTACAGTTACATGTTACATGCTACATGTTACAGTTGTAGTATTTTACCCAGGCTGGGTAAAACACTACAACTGGAGCTCTGGTTTGCACATCTTTATTCTTCAGCATGCAACCGTTAACTGAACGCACTGCATCACAAACTTTATTAACCACACCCACCAGTTTACATAATACTTGTAAGGAGTCTGCCGAAGACCACTAGAGACCTCATACACACAAACACAGGACACAATAGTATCTGACCCAGGTTGCACTGTTTTCAGATGATCCATCTTCTTTACTACCTTCATCCACTCTCCCATTATAATGCTAGTTTGTTCTTCAGTTTCAATCTTTAAAAATATCGGTCTGTCTGTTAACTTCATTTTGAGCCTTCTCGTCGAATCTCTGCAACCACAGAGATAACCCCATTGCATACCATGTTTCTCTTCACCTGTCGAGACCAGTCCTAAGTTCTTTTAAATCTGCAGTATTTAGGTTATCAAAAATCCTTCCCTTGTCATTACATAAAACACACCCTCACACTATTCTAAACTTAGCTTAAGAAATAAATATTTGTTGTCAAAATGCAATCTTCTATTGGGGATTAGGAGGAACTTCTGGACCCTTAACAAACATGCTCCCAAAAAATCTTTGTTGTGGGATTATAAAGTACCATATGGAATCAATGTTGCAATTCTTGACCACATTTCCCTCATTACTTATCTTTGACAACCTGATAGATATTTTCACTCGCAGTACAGATACTTCTCTTATTTTACAAGTACTAATGCTTTATTCTTTTCACTTTAGTTACATTTGTTATAGTAAGGGAACACTTCAGTGTATATTTGTTTTCCACATATATTTATAGGTTTTTTTTCCATGGTCTCCATGCCACTCATGAATTCATTAGCAGATAGATTTTTTGCCCCCTGGTAGCTTCTATTACAGATACTGCAAAGTGTTTATCCCTTTGGACATTTATAAACTTCACACCCTTTGGCATATTGGAAACACTTCCTTCAAATTATAAAAATTGCATGGCGTTTACTCTTTCAGATGGATTTAGTAAAGGATCCTTGTTCTAAAAGTTCATATGCTAATCTCAAAAATTAAATCTATTGCTCTTTACTATTAATGTTTTAACTTCTGCCAGGCTTACCAAAATAACATTTCATTGTCCTGTTTGTTCAATGTTTGAGACAAACTAGAGCATTTGGCAAATTAGTTGTACTCCTAAATTTGGAGCAAATTTCAGGGGGGCACTAGATAGCCCGGCCACAAGATGGCTGCTGCATAGCAAGCCTGTACTGGCCGGAAAGACAATCAGGCAATTATCCCATGTATCCAGGGGCATTGGCGCTGAACTGGCGGTGCCTAGGCGCCTAGTGCTGTACCGATTGAGCTTGACGGAGGTGCTGCAGGAGAGGCGGGCCCTAGTCTATGGCCAGGAGCAGAGCGAGGCCTGCTGCTCAAGGGCCACCAGCTGTGGCGGCCCCCCTTGTGGCTGAGATTGAGGCCTGTGGTGTGGGCGCTCAGCCTGGAGGCGGATGCTCAGTCACTAAAGGACCCCTGAGTGCGGTGGCAGGGGGCAGACAGATCAGCGGGGACCGGTGCAGCCTGTACGGTGAGGATGGCATCATGTGGAGCGCGTGGCTCATCTGGGCCCAGTGGTAGCTTGCACAAGAAAGGCTGTACCCTTCTCCCTCCTTTACGCCATATGGTGCTGATAGCCTCTCCTGTGGGGACCCTACCCTGGATTCTGGAGCCCGTTGACTGCCTTGGGTCTGCTCCTGCTCCCTATGATTGGGTCCCCGGAGTGAGGCAGGGCCCGGAGGCGAGAGCCTGACCCTCGCTTGAGAGAGCGAGAGTGTGGCAGTGGGGGCGGATGGACCAGTGGGGCCCAGCGTGGCCTGTACAGTGAGGTTGGTGCCATGCGGATTACGCAGGATGCCTGGCCCCGCGAAAGCTTGGGCAAGAGAGGCCGTACCCTTTTCCCTCACTCACGCCATATGGCGCTGATAGCTTCTCTTGTGGGGACCGCATCTTGGACTCTGTAGCACTCTGACGCCCTTAGGCCTGCTCGTGCTCCCCGTGCCTGGGTCCCCAGAGTGAGGCGGGGCCCGGAGGCGAGATTCTGACTTTGAGACCCGACTCCTACTTCGTGTACCCTGAAATTTCTGGTAACTGGTGCAGCAGCAGCTGCATCGAATGAAGGGCATTAAGTTGATGCCCTTAGCCCGCCTGTGTGCTCTGCCTGGTAGTGTCTGGCTGGGTTTGCTCATGCCCCCCTACAGAGATGCCCTCTCCCCCATGCTCTTTGTAGAGAGAGCTCCTAGATCGATGGGCCAGAGATGCCCCCAGGAGCGCCAGCACGCCCGATAATCACCAGGCTGCTAAATTATCATCGACAAGGAAACCACACAGCGCTTGGCCAGTGATCACCATCCCTTCCAATATCAGGGCAATTTTACCTTAGCCGTGCAAGCTGTGAGACGAGACTTCCTTCCAGTGAAACGCAAGCTACAGAAAACTGACACCAAGTTCTCTTCGATCTATCTGGCCTAACTTCGCGTTCACCATTTGGGGAAAACACCTTACTTCACTGACCCCAAGGCTGCAGCCAAATTTGCCAGAGATCTTCCTGCCTCTGACTCTGGATTATCCTCATTGCCCAGGTGCTCAGGACGAGGCCACCTCATTGATAATGATTGATGAAGCATCTCCTTTATTGACGACTATGAGATGGCGGACTGCCACAGCGTTGGACATAGCAGACTTTGTCAATGACTCTTTCTTAAACTAAGAGCCACTGGGCTGCCAGGTATGTCCCCCCGGGTGGTGGCAGGCACTGCTTATGGTCTTACCTCTGCCCCCACGATCTTCTCTTTCCGGTCACCCTGCTTGAACCATGGTCGGAGAATGTTGGGTCTCCTGGTCGCCCTCCTGGGTGATTCCCCCCTGATACTTTTGATTGTATATGGGGCTTTGTGTGGTGGGCAGGGAGGTGATATTTGTCCCGATTGGGAGGCCAAAGTGGGAGGGAGGTTGCTAGGTGGGGCAATATTTATGATATGTGGTTTATGTTTCTTTTTCCCCTTTAGAGCCACTCAGCAGTGTGTACTCTACTCCTTAAATTGATTGCAACCACCTGATTACTGGTACTCCCTGCTTAACCATAAATGTCATCTGTTAAATGCTTGACTTGGAACATTAGGGGGCTTAATGATAGATGCAAAGCGCGACATGTACCTGCATATTTACAGTGCCACAATATTGACGTCTGCCTGCTGCAGGAGCTACATCTGACAGAATCGACCCGGATTCCTGCAACACGGCCACCTTGGCTTCCATCCGTAGTAAACTTACAGAGTATGAGGAGGCAGCACTCAGGGAAATGCATTATTTGGGAGTGAAGCTCATGCCCGGCGATATGGCGAGGGAGACAGGGTGGGCAAGCCTCTCGCTGATTACTGTGCAAGCCCTGGGTAAATTACTATATTGTTGAACTCCTAGATGACCAACAGACCACACGTACTGATGTAAATTCTATACAGCGCATTCTGGTCTCCTTTTACATCGACCTGTACTCCTCCCAGCCTCTGCCCCCGCCATCCAATCTTTCCCCTTATCTGTACTCAGTTGCTTTGGCTAGTCTACTCCTTAACAAACCCTTTCCGGTAGAGGCAATTATCCAGGTCATTGGGAGTTTACCTGGGGTTAAGGCCCCAGGCCTTGATGGCCTTACCGCTGCATTATATAAGGAGCATGCCCAACTACTTGCCCCATCTCCTGAATATGTACGAGGAGTCCCTATCGAATGGACTGCTCCCCTCTACTCTTCCAGAGGCCCTCATAGTCACCATTTTGAAACCTGATAAAGATACCCACGCTGCGACTCTTATAGGCCTGTCTCTAAGATAAACACTGATAATAAAATATTGGCCAAGTTGATTGCCTCGCGTCTCCTCCTCCTGCTGCTGAGCATTGTCCGCTTTGATCAGTCCGGTTTCGTGCCTGGCCATTCAACAGCCCCAGGAGCGGCCCGTGCAGGTAATAGCGGTGAGGCCGGGTGGGGGTGTGGGGGAGTCGACAGACGAGGGAAAATTAAATATTTATTCGACACCCCCCACTCGGCCCCACCGCTCTTACCTACATAGGCCGCTCCTGAACAGCCCACAACCTGTACACTTTATTTTATCTTTTACACACGATTGAACCCAGCCTTAGTGCAGCTACAGTGTTCTTAGATGCCACTAAGGCATTTGATTAGCTTGAATGGTCCTATCTTTTCCAGCTATTGGCTCGTCTTGGGATTGTTAATACGCTTTTACGACTGATCCGACCTCTTTATGCCCAGCCCGTCACCTGCCTGAGGGTCAATGGGGCGATAACTTCTCCCTTTACGGTGTCTCAGGGCACCCAGCAGGGATGCCCCCTGTCACCCATATTATTTGCGATCGTCAAGGACCCCCTTGCAGCTCGACCGTACCAACACCATTCTCACTGCTGGCTTGTATTCTTCCCCAGGAAGATCCTAGTTTCAATGTATGCGGGTGATGTTACCCTATATGTTAGGGACCCTCAGGTTAATCTAGATCCGCTTATCAGGGAGTTCACTTGTTTCGGTGGCAACGCGGGTATCACATCAATTGGGCTAAATCCATCTTGTTTCCCCAAATGGCTGCAACGCAGTACTTTGCTTCTGAGTTCCCCCTGAAGTGGGCATGTGATCCAGAACGGTATCTGGGGATTTGGCTTAGTCGGGACCTCGAAGAGCTTTGGAGGGAGAGTTATGGGAGATTGATGACATGGCTCGATGACCAGGTGATAGCTTGGACGAAACTTCCACTGTCACTCACCGGGAGACTGGATGTGGCCAAGATAGTGGTACTTCCCGAATTCTTGTACTTATTTATCAACTTGCCAGTCCCCCTGCTAGTGTATTTCCATAAGAGACTCCGGTCCCACCTTATAACACTGGTGTGGGCAGACGAAGAACCACGAGTGGCATGGGAGATATTGATGCTTCTCTTCGAAGAGGGTGGGTTGATAGCACCTGATGTGGACCTTTATTTCTTAAGTGCGCAAACGCAACATGCACATTACTGGCTACACCCTACACACTTTCAGCCGACCCGGCGCTTGAGCATGATCGCTGCTACGGCTTTGTATGCAACCCCCCTCCCCCAGACAGGTGCGGAACCAGCTACACATGGGAGCCTGCATGGAAAGATCGGCAACGGAAGGCGCAACTTGATCATCTATTTGCCCCGTCAGTTCCGATTGCGGGCCACCCCTTGATACTTATGACTATGGACGCTGGCGCTCATGCACAGCTTTGTATAATGCAGGTGACATCCTTTGGCGTTGTATACCCGAAGCAGACATTTGTTACCCCGCAGCAGGTATTCCATTGCTCAGCTATTTCACTCCCAGACACCCTGGCCTATTGTCAGCTCCGAGTGGCCCTGCAAGCCGTTCATGATAGTTTCCTGACAGCACCTTTGACGTTCACTGTCTTAAAAGAGATACTCACTAACCCTTCCCCACGCAGGCTGATCATGCGCTTCTATGCTGGTATGCAGGTGGCTGCACCGCTCCGAACGCCTTCGGCCCATCAAACATGATCCGCTGACCTGATATCACTATTAGCGATGGACTTAGCACTGGATGGGCTTGCCGGCTGACACACACTATGCGTGCTATTCTGCGCCGTGCGCAGACTTTTTGCACCGGGCACGGGACTGCCCTGACGTCCAATGCTTCTGGACGGTAGTCTTCGCTGATACTGCACAGATCACGGGTCATTTTAAACAAGTGCTCACCTCGGGTTGCACTAGTGGGTTACATCAGGGAGATTCCCCCGGAGGTGCACAGGTTGACAACGATTTTGCTGCTGCTGGCCAAGTGAAGCGTGGCTATCCATTCCGGTAGACGATAGGCACCTAGTAAGGCAAAGTGGCTCCAAGATGCTGCTTACTGTCAGGAGCAGATGGACACATACTGATCTCGCCCAAAGGACATGTGGGATCCTTTGGTCACATTCCTGAGAACACAGGAACATATAGATGATAGAGCTGACAACCAAGCTAAGACAGACCTTGCATGGCCTTCTTCGTGCTGAGCCCTAACAATATCCTCTTTCAATAGAGTGGAGCATCAATCAAGATTGCTGTCTGATCAGCCACTGCAACAATCTCACAGTCAAGCAATTTGTAATTTTTACAAACCTTCACTCGTATGGCGGAATTTCCTATACAATAATTGTGAGCAAAGATTTTTTTTCCGCTCAATCCCTACTGACTGGTGTTTAACTTAACAAACTTTATGACATCCGCGAAATCGTGCATACTCACCTAATTTTCCAAAGGAACTACACTTGATCAAAATGTTACTGCCAAAAAGAGAAACTCAGTATACAAATGTTAGAACTACAGCTGCTGAACTGACAGAAATGAGCGCCCTCGCTGCCAGAGTTGTATTGAACGCGCTTGCAGCACACCTGCTCCCCGATGGCGGGAAGAAGCCAGGAGACACGTTCTAGAATGTTCTCTTTCCAGAGGACTCCCTGGAAGCGCGCATGCACAGCGACCGTAAATCATTGCTGTGGGTGAAATGCAGAAGTGGAAATTCAGTTGAGTGGAACAGTATCAATAAGTTATGTGAACTTTTGCGCAATAGCAATTTCTGCGTTTGGTACACTGGGTGCTTTCGGCGGCTTAGCGAAGCCGATTCAATAATTGTTTTCACAGCATTAAAAGCAGCTACCTACGCCTGCTGTTCTGTCACCGAGTGTCAGGGTGTGTGCCAAATGCAGTCAGAAAGGTTCTCGGGGGCGGAAGAGGTAAATAATTCACATACTCCTGGGAGCTTTTGCAGATGAGGAAGCGGGCATCTGGTAACTGGAAGGATTCAAAGTTTTTAATCAACTAACACGAGCTGAAGTGTCATCCCAGCAAAAAGGAAAGCAATTTTTTTAATAGATAGTTATGTTTTCTGGTGTGGCTTTAGCCAAGATGTTTGATTTTACTAAAATAATGTCTAATAATATTTCTTACAGAGTCTTTCAGCGAGCCCTCTTCATCCATTGGTCTGTTAATGTGCCATTCACATTTTTCTTGTGGCCACTGCAGTCATGGATCAATGGGTCAGTCCACTTCAGTCATTTTTCAATAAGATCATATCCACTCAAGGGACTACTATGGAAGTGTGTGCTTTTCAAGACAAAAATTTAATTTTTGCTGTTAGCAATGTAAAGTTGTGCAAAAAGCATGACAAAACAAGCACTTTCCAAAGCCAAAAGTCTGGCACCCAGTACCAGACCTATTACTTTTACCAATGTTTGTTTAAATGCTGCCCCATAAAAGATATCATACCACGCTGAGCTGTACTTTCAAGAAATCACTTATTTGTATGTGATGTATGTCATTAGTTTATGCTCTGGTTATTTTTCTTCTAGATTTGATGGCGAGCGGGGTAAGGGTGAGCGATGGGCACCCATTTATGAGTTGCTTACCTTTCACCAATGTTGTGTGTTGGGTGCTAGGGCATACCTCATGTGCCAGATAAATGCAGGACCAGCAGCAGAGACATTCTCACACATTGTCACACAGGTTGGCAGCCAAGTCACATTTTCTTAACATGCTGACTCTAGCTTAGAGTTTTTATTGAAGAATGTCAATGAAATTCATACAGTATCCCATGATAGGTGTGAAATGCTATTTGACTTTCTCTCACGACACTGAGGCTCAAAGGGTATGTGCTGTTACTTTTACCAAAACTTTACTTTCAATAATACTACATTTAGAATTTAAAACTTACAGCAATTGTAATACTCCTTAAACTTGACACAAGATTATTAAAACTGCAAAAATGTATAATAAACTCTTAATGACCCCTAGGAAAAACCAGACCAGCAACATGGAAAAAATAAAAAAATAAAAATGACCACAAACACTTTCTAGACCTATCTATTTTGAAAGTGTAGACGTATGTGGGGGTTTGAGAGGACAATAAAATAAACTTTTGCATTAGACTTATTATATTTATCAGGCACAACCGGGTCTCAGTTCTGGCATGTTTATAGGTTTATAGTTGGAAGAAACCAAACTTTAGATGAATTGGTAAACTAATATTTTTCACTGTGACTGCTATTAATATAACTTAAATTTACACTTCCAATTCCATTTACCCGTTATTAATATTCTAGCAATTTTGTGTAATAATATCTGTGATCAAGTCTGTTCACAGAGCCCGAGAATATGTGTTCGAGGGCAGGGATACAATGGAAAATTGGTGAACACCCACATAAGGTCTTATTGGTGAACACTGTAAGGTCAAAGCATTCACAAACATTTGCAAGGCAAGCTTTACATCTAACAAGGGCAGGAGTTAATCTGCATGCAGAACAGGAGGAAACACCCCAAAATTGGTGAGGGTATAGTATTGTGCCAAGGGCTTCCCCGGAGAGAAAAATGCTGCCCAGGGAGAAAGGTATAATTTCATTTGGACGGCATTTTCTCATGTTTACACCTGTGATGCATTTACATATGTTACAATTCCTTCGCATTTCACTAACTAGAACCCCCCCCTATTGCAACTTTAGAGGAGCATTCATGGAATATTTTGTGAATTCCAATAAAAATCATAATATTTTCCATATGGGCTTTTTAAGAATCTCAGGTATCTGCCACTAATTGCTTTTTTTGTCTACCAGCAGGAGTTGCTCAGAACCACCTAGTCTTCTAGCTTTCAATGATACATAGCCCCTGATGGACATTAAATTCGCAACTTGCAATTGTAAAAGTAATGAAAGTTTTGTTACCGATTCATCTTCTAGTTTCAGGTGTAGGCTGGTGTCTCCATCTTTGTAATCTTTGACAATTTCTGCCGATTTCCACACTTCATCTGCATCCGGAATCCAAACCCTTGTGTACTAAAAAGGAATAATGAAAACATTATTTAAAATTTGATTTAGTTTTATTTTACTTTTTGTTTGTTTTTTGGTAAACTTGAACGTTGCTGGGTCATGGAGTATTGTACAATGCAACCACAATAAAAGCGGATAGGCAGCAGCACAACTAACAAAACAAAGCACCAAGAGAACAAATTCTATAATAAATTGAAATGACAATTTTGTAAGGGTGATCATAAAACAGAAGCAGCCACACGAACAGCCACAAGGAAGGAGTTCCAAAAGCGAGAGGGGTGCTACTGAAAAAGCCTGACAAGAAGTGCAGCCATTCACCCATGTTCACGTTTTGCTCTTCCTCTTCTCAGTGGCCTCTGCTGGGCTTACTACACTTCATTTTTATTGCCTCCATCTATTATTATTTGGTAGTATATTCTTTAACAAAGCATTATTTTCATGTGGATTAGACTGTTCCACATTGTAATCCTTGAAAAGACATTTAGTACGTCCCTTATTTATGGTTTGCTTCATACCCACACTTACGAAGATTGGAACTCTATTAATCATAGCCATATGCTTATGATAGGCGTAGGTTTCCCGACTTTCATCGAATTAACAAAATCCCAGGTAGAACACATGGAATACTATCCATCCATCCGTCCACGTCGCCACTTTTATGTTCCTTCACAACACACATCTGACACTGGAAAGGGAATACTCATTTATATGTTCCATGGAACTAGACATTCAATCATCCAGATTCAAATCATCCTTTCTCCCTTCCAAAACCTTCTCCCATCATCAGAATCCAATGTTATAGGTAATTGGTAATACAGAATGCAGGATATAATCATGTAAACAATGAATAATATAGAACCCACACGTAATGAAGACACTACACCGCCAACTCCATACTCAAGTGAGATACAACATATATCTTATCACACATTCGCCCATTTCTCTAAGCTTATTCCCACAATCCGAACAATAGTTTTTCTATTCCTCAAGAAATAAGTCTGTGTGTATATAGTTAATGTAGCACAGAAACACATTATTTAGAAATACTCAATACAAAAGTCAAGATTATTTCCACAAAACAGCAGAACAGACATGAGAAAAATAGTTTTCTATGTGCACAGTGTATGCTACAATGACTTGAACACAGGAGACAACTCTCCTGAATGTTTAGGAGACCTCTTCACTGTGATTGTACCATACTGTACAAACATAACCTCTTGTATACTAGTTTTAGTTAAATACCTTGTTTTAAAACAATGTACATGAAAGATGAAAATGCTTAAACTACATATGCAGATCCGCAGTGTGTAATATGCTATTTATTACTATTGTGTGGGAAGGAATAGGGCATTATGACTCCCTGTAGGACTAAGGTTTATCTATGGGCATAAATGTCAGCAGACCATGATTCTGTGGGTCTGGATCACCAATTTGCAGCCACACATAGGAATGTTTGGTCCTCAATACGGACTTGATTGTGTGTGCCCCGTGGAAAGAGGCCTTCAATTCCCCACTACAACATATGAAATAAATAGGGCCACTACTACATCAAGCAGTCAGTACGGTATATGCCCGATGCATAAGTGTTGACAGGCGCAAACCATTTTCATACCCACAGTAAAAATATGTAGTAGGATTTAAACATAGCTGCTAGTCGATTACTCACCGGGTCACAAAAGTACAAGTGAACAATACTGATGTCAACCCATGTGTAAAAGACACTCACAAGCTGACAGCCCAATTCGCTTGCGCCATAAAATGTATACTGATCCTTAATTGGGATCAAGTTTATTTTAGTTTTTAGCTATTATACTTAGAAAAGACATTATGTATTAGCAAAGATGCTAAATCGACAAGAAATTACATTCAGCTCTGCATTTGCACGGTTGAGGTCTAGTGCCCATCTATCCAGTGACACCGGTCCTATTTCCACATGTACAAAAATGCACGTAAAGTAGACGTGAATAATAAGTACCAAGCCGGAAGTAGAGTTGCTTCTGTGCCATTTACAAGACAAATAAATACCATTAGTTCACCCTACGTATAAAACATAAACACAACGTTTAACACCCCCGTATGAAACATCCTGTGGACAAAACGTGATACAGTTTCTACTTTGCACTTGTGTGATGCAGAAGTTCTGGGATCTGCTCTCAATAGGAAACGTCACGCCTTGCTTCCCCACGATTATAATCATCTAAAAGTATTGAGTAACCAATGAGGACTTAGCAAATACACAAGCAGAAAATGTCAGGTTTTTACAAACTGCCCGGTCTTGAGGTCAGACTACAAATCCCATGATGACCAGAGTCAATTTCATTTCCATGCAGGCACCATCACTATTCGTCACCCCAGTTTCAAACACCTTAGCCCCTCTGAACTGCACCTCCAGGAGCCTTCCTTCATCGTATCCCACTCTACCGGTACGCTACCACATGAATAATCATATCCGTTTGCGAGAGCAGAAGGGTGGGATTATTTGGCGCAGAGCACCGACAGCCTAATCCGGCCATGGACCCGAACCTTGCCTCCGTTTGTGAAAATAAAAGTATGTGCGGCAGCGTAATATGTACCCGGGAGGTCGGACGGCTTAACAAGCCAGTCTATTGAATAGGTGGCGCCGGATACACTCACCTCTGCGCCTGCTACTGGTCCTGGGGACGAGCCATATGGAGAATGAGGGGAGGGTAGAAAGTTAACACGGACAACGGAAGGGGGGGCGGGAACAAAGTTAACACGGACAACGGGAGGGGGTGGGAAGAAAGTGAATATGGAGAACGGGAGGGAGGCGGGAACAAAGTTAACATACACAATGGGAGGAAGGTGGGAAGAAAGTGAATATGGACAACGGGAGGGGGTGCAAAGAAAGTTAACACGGACAACGGGAGGGGGCAGTAAGAAATTGAACATGGACAGCGGGAGGGAGTGGGATTAAAGGCAACAGAAAACTACGGCGGGAACAAAGTCAACAGGGATGGCCTCCATTATGGCAGCAGAGCTCGGAACAGCAAAGCTGCAACAAAAGAAAAAGTAGTGGGCGGACACTATATATTGCCTATATCTAAAGGATCCATGTAGCAGGGTCAGGCGCCAGGGTGGGACAAATGTACTCTATTTACCAATGAAAACTATGAAATGTATAAAGGCGGGCCAAGAAACCAATGAAAAGCTGTGGGCGTGTGATGGGTGTGTTCAAACTCCACAGAGGGATTACAGCATGCCTCGCAGAGAGGCATGCGCACTGCCTCTAGGCTCGACCTAACAAGGCATCACATATTTTGGTTTTGTCGTATCTTTGTGTGTTTAATTTGGAAGAACATTAATCTTGATTGTAGATAGTTTACCCTAGATAAAGACAAACTGTGAAATACAGCTTTAGATGTTTCTTAAATCACAATTTCTACCTCCGAATCCTAGCACAATCTTGTGAATTGCAGTTCATTCTGGTAAAGCCAGGGGTTAAATATTATACATGGTTTCTTTAAGAAAGCCTACAAGCAATACAATATGTTTTAATTTTCACACTTTTAGATCATCAGCAGTTTAATAATGTATTTTTCATTATGTCTGTATCTGGAGAGCAAATAATTTGAAACTTCAGTATACAGTTACACACCTGATGGCATACATTGAAGAATGGTGAGTCCTAAAAGTCTGAACTAGGGATAGCTTAACTACCACTTTATATTGAGTATTTAATAAAGGAGGAGCAGAATGCAATCAGCAACGGTACAAGGATAGTTGGTATGCCAGGCAAAATATCATTTTGACGCTGAAGCACTCCTTTACAACATTTGAGAAAGTAATTTTTCAGCCATTTTGTGAATAATTGGTGCAACCTAGTGATTGCACCCTAAGAATACACATACAATCTTCACATGTGTGGACTTTTATTGAAGAGAATACATACCAAGGCAGGAGGCAAATGTTTAAAGCAATTTCGGACTTTAGAAAATCATTTTCAAAGTCAGACCACTCAACGGCATGGAAAACTATGGAAAGCAGGATGGTTTGCTGCTCCTCCCTGCAAGGATTTTTAATGTCTGAATCTAGCTGGGAAGCAGCAGAGCGCTACATGTTAGAAGGGGCTGTTGGGAGAGATATATCCATTGCGGATATACACATTTGAATTACATGCCTACATTAGGTGTCATATACCTACTATTGCATTTTTTCACACTATTTGGGAAAAACACATTTACAGAGTTTTCGAGACTTGCCCAGAAGCATAATATTTGCAGTTAATTGTCCGGGCACAGATCGATCCCAGGTGCCCATCTTAGCCACCAAATCAACTTTAGAATTCTTTGTGCCTAATGATTCACTGCAGCCTTCATGTCTTCCATTTTAATGATCTGAACTTGTCACTGTTTCTAGGCAGCTCTTGCCAGGCTATATAACAGTTGGCATCAATGTATCCTGTCATTATTGCGGGTATTCAAAATTCATTTAATCTAATTGTGAGGATATTCACTATTCTACAAACAATAACAGAGCACACAGGAACATATGCTATCAGGAAAATTGACTGTGAAATAAATCATCTGTTTTGACTGACTGATTAATTGCTATTATTTGTAGAATAATGAATGTTTAACAACACCTTCAGTCAGTTAACTCTGAAGAGTGCACTTTATAACCAGTCCCACCCTATTTCAAATGGAAAACATAGTGCTATTTCATTTTGACACCTAAGAAAATGATAATAATAAATTGTTTTATTGTATATCACTTCATACTGCAGTGATGATGTTTCCATGCAGTATAAATATGAAGTTACTATTAGCCAATTTAATGGTACTCAATTTATCAACCTCAGAAGAATGAAAGGATGATTGTTTCGTTGTTGGGATAGCCTTGAAGGGCTTTGAGTCTGAATTCTTCATCTCGGTCCCACTGTACCCCTGTGGTGTTATCTTGCTCTTCTTTACCTCACTTCTTTAACATGTTCTTCTTTGCCTCACTTCTTTGACATCTTCTCTCACTCTGTTTCGATGACCATCTCAATGCCCAAGCCCTCTCCTTGAGCCACATCCGGTTCCTCAGGAGTTCTCCTCATCGCTCAACAGCCCGAGGTCTCTCAGTGATGTTTTTTGCTGTGACTGTGCCATGGCGTAGTGAGCACACCTCTGTTTTTATCATCTTCAGGGTCTTCAGCAGGAACTCCGCATACACGTCACAGTCCTCAGACCTTTGGTCCTTCGGCAGGAATAGGTTGCAAATCTCGTGCCTGTCCTGCTGGAAGAACTTGTGGTAGCACTTCAGGCAGGATCTAAAGAGGGTGTGCGCCATCCCTGATGTTCATTCTCTGAACCACGTGGTTGATCTCCTTCACAAGCTACCCAAAAAACTTTGGTTTTCTTCGGAGCCCACATGATTTCCTCATCATCAGTCTTCTAATCTTCAATTCCCTTAAGATTTTTTTCTGTTTCCCTCAACTAAACTTTGATTTTTCCTCCAATGACTTTCGCAGTCACAGCTGTGCTTCCACACACACCCAAAGGCGGAAAAAAGAAACTAAGGATGTTGAACACTCAAAGGTGTGTCTGGGATGTGCGTCTGATGTCACAATGGGATGGACAGAACACCAAATGGTCAACGCCGCCTAGTGGAGGGGGTGGGGTGGGAGGACGAGGGCTACAAGAGACAATTCTGAAACTAACCACTGGTGATTCTCAGCATGTGAATCCAGAAAACCCGTTTCAACATTGTTGTCTAAAAACAGTAAGTTATGCTAAGTTACAAAGGTTGGAGGATCTAGTTTACAAGCTACAGCGTTTGAAATACCAGCTACGGTACATGTTTACACAACTAAATATTTACAGTTTTTATAAAATGCACTTCCTAGTAGTTACACTACTAAAATGTTACACCTAATGGAAGACTGCACTTTAATAGGTACATCTGAAACGTTACACCTTTAAACCCCACTGGACAGATCCACAAAGCAGTGGGTAATTCCAGCTTCTCCTGGGATTTACACTGCTTACCCTTATTTACAGAGTCCTGGGGCAGAATCTGGAAATTGAGGACTATTGTCGATTTATAGGAGCACACCAGGTAAACCAAACCTTCAGGCACACTATCTACAAGCAGACACTACGCCAGTTTACGGTTGAAGTAATTTTTGCACTTAACTTGGAGCCACCCCCTTTCTTCCATTGGGCAAGGGGTAAGCCCAGTTAGGCCATTGGTTCCTTTCTTTGGGAGTCGGGGAATTACGCAAATCCACGATGTTATCACTCAAACAGAAAGTAGTGCACTTCAGTTCCAGGGACATTAGGGCATTTGTTTGCTTTTATTTACTTTTTTCATTTTTTAACATTTCTCCTTCTGCGTGCGCACTGATAGGAGCTTAGGGCCCCATGCATCAAACTAAAAACCGGTCGCAAACGGGCAGATTCTCAGAAACCGGTATTTTTGCATTTGGGATGCATCATCCCAAATGCAAAAATCGCAAATTGCGATTGCATTTAAGGAAATTGCGATTCCTTAAATGCAATGCAATGCTAGAAGCAATAAAATAGCGATTTCGCTATTAGGAGTCGCAAATTACCGGAAAAAAAACTGGTCGGTAATTTGCAAAAACTTTGAAAAATGCACTAAAGTGCATTTTTCAAAGTTACATGTTACAAACACACATGCCCTTGGGGCATGTGTGTGCCCAACATGGGTGCACATTACAATTTCAGGGGTGCAACAGGGTGTCCTTTTGACACCCTTGCACCCTTGAAATTGCCTGCGCAATTTGCGAGTACCTAATGGGTAATCGCAAATTGCGCATGCAATTCCCATTCATTCCTATGGGCCTATAGGCCCATAGGAATGAATGGGAAGCCATTCCTTAATTGCGACTCGCAATTTGCGAGTCGTAATTAAGGAATTTGTAGGAATCGCTATTTTTTTAGCGATTCCTACATGCATTGGCTTTTGCAATTCCTTATTAGCGAATCCTTATTTTTCGCTCATAAGGAATCGCAAATGGCATTTTTGATGCATGTGCCAGTTAGACCTTATAAACCCCATTCCAAGGTGTCTGCTTTGAATGCACATTCATGTGCGTACGCATCCACACTAGTTCTCTTTGAATGTGCTTCCAACCCATTCCAGGATGGCCACCCAGGGGTGCACATGAGCGCATATGTTTTTATTACACATTTTGTAACAAAAACATATAAAGACCTCCGCCTTTGGCACTGTGCACATACATGTGGACACATGGACACCCATGTGGACACGTGGGTGGGCAGATATCTTTGGATATCTCTATACAATTGCATTACAAAAACATAGATGACATGTATGTGTGTATACGTGTGCCTGCATGGGAGGTCATTCTTACATGCTTTTATAATAAAGATTTACAAAAACATTAGAAAAAGTTGCATTGCCAATTTGTGCAGAACATAGGATCTGAAATCGAGAGTATACACCAAAATTAAGCTGCTAGTTTACTCATACACAAATATTTTCTAACTCACAGAAGTGCAATGTGAGGGTTTAGGGGCACCATGCACGAGAGCAATGCATGTGTAGATTAGGCACGTAGAATTTATTATCAGAAGAGTAAACACAGCTGAGCTGGGGGATGGCCGATGGACTAGTCAAGGACACAGAATGTAAATTACATTTTCAAGTACAGTGTAGAGCATATTTGAAGCGATCCCAAAAGGTTAGGAATGCACTTGTATTACATTCGAAGCACCTGAGTGAACTGTGCATGTGCTGCACTGAACATGGAATAGTGCACACTAACAGAGCCCAGTAGGAGTTGAAAGGAGGGTGTGCAAGTGAAAAATAATTTTCTGGGAAGAATAGCAATGATTAAAAAATAGCATTACAGATGCATAATGAATACACAGTATATTATGCACATTGTGCTCACTTCTCATTGGACTTGACAGAATCTGTATTCTTGCATTTATAGAATTTAGGGGCAAATTCACAAAGGCATAAAATACTACTACAGGATTGCTACGTCATGTATCCCAAAACACCTCTGTGATAAGTCCCCAATATATCAAACATTGCACCTGCATAATGTATGCACTGTAGTGTATGGACACGTAGAGCATATAAAAGCAGATATCAGTCACCATTCTACATGAATCACATGTGTATTTACATATGTATGTGTCCACACAACTAAATGCATACATTGAACTTCAGTCACATTCAAATATATGTGAATTAGCAAAAGATTTTTAAACTATATACATGTGTAGGCAAAACACGCATCACCCAAGGGTATCAAGGCGCTGAATTACAGATGTCTATTGTTACCCAACTCAATGGTACTCATTTTATTGACCTCAGAAGGATGAACGGTTGAGTGGCCCCGCCAGGATTTGAACATGTGACCATGATGAGGTTGAACACAGGCCCCTAGAGTGGATGCATTAGTCCACAAAGCCACCAGACCCGGGAAACGTATCACTGCACCTGGCAGAATCCGTCCTCTTGCATCTATGGGACTGAAAGTTTAAAATGCTGTAAGTTGTGGAAGCCAAAGCAAGACAGGATACCATACATTCATCACTGATCCTGATGTAGTCAGCGCTTATGGATCTGCGTTTGACATCAGTTCAGAGGTTGTGGTGTACTCAGTACCAATGCTTTTATAAGAAGACAGAAACGAGCAACCTTAGCATGCCACCTATTGGTGGGTCGAATCAATGCAAGGATCCAAAAAAACATTTTATTGGTGTATTCTGAGCACTCCAGAAGGCAAAATTCAATTTTACGTGGAGTGCTGAAACCCCTTGCATCGTTCTTGGTTCTACTGCAGTACGAACATTTCCATTCTCATGCATAAACCATCATGGACCTCCCTAATGAGGAAATTCACCCTAGAACCAGAGCAGGACAATGTCTTCAAAGATGCTTACCCTCAGCTCTTCATCGCTGTCGCAATCATGGTTTGTGTCACTTTAAATATAAATTAAGTCAGGCAAAGAAAATGTGCAAAAATCAAAGACATGTTTCAATTTGCTGGGTACCATCTGTGATTTGGATGTCATAATTTGAAGAAAGCACGTTTTACAATGTGAAATATTAAAACTGCATCGCAGATAAAGAATGTGCCACACAGCCCCGTACAATGGGATTGTATTCCAGCTCTAAGTCACAGGGCAGCATTCCAATAGGCTTCATCATGCTTTTAGCTCAGTGACTACACACGAAGCTCAGACTATTTCTATAATGTGCTATTTTAAACACAGATGTGTCACAATGCAGTATTGCTTTAAACAGGACTTTGTTAAAAATGTGGTGCCACTTGGATTGCAGCATTGGCTCAAGGCGGAGCCAATGATTATTTCTGAGATTCTGTCCACTGTACACAAAGCGTACCAGGTAGACGCCACAGTCACGTATAGAAACTGGCACTTGGCCAGTGCCTTCCGCTCAACTAAAAACCCGATTAAGCACCGAGGTTTCCTGAGACTCACAAATGAAGGCAGATCCCATGCTGAGGCTTCAAGAGACTTAAAAATGTAGGCCTATCCTACAATGAGGCATGAAGAGAATGAAACATGGAGGCTGGCCCCACAACAAGGCTTCAGAGGACTTACACATGGAGGTAGAACCCAGAACGAGGCTTCCCTAAACTCTAACATTGAGGCAGATCCCTCAAAGAGGCTTCACGAGACTCAGACATGGAGGCAGACCCCCCATTGAGGCTTCAAGAGACTCAAACATTGAGGCAGCCCCTCACTGAGGCTTAAGGAAACTCAAGCATGGAGGCAGACCCCACACTGAGGCTTCCGTAGACTCAAACATTGAGGCAGCCCCCTCACTGAGGCTTCAGGAGGCTCAACCATGGAGGCAGACCCCATACTGAGGCTTCCGTAGACTCGAACTTTGAGGCAGCTCCCTCACTCAGGGTTCAGGAGACCCAACCATGAAGGCAGCCCCCTCATTGAGGCTTCAGGAGACTCAAACATGGAGGCAGACCCCACACTGAGGCTTCAAGAGACTCAACCATTGAGGCAGACCCCACACCGAGGCTTCTGTAGACTCAAACATTGAGGCTGCCCCCTCATTGAGGCTTCAGGAGACTCAACCATGGAGGCAGACCCCATACTGAGGCTTTCGTAGACTCATACTTTGAGGCAGCCCCCTCATTGAGGCTTTAGGAGACTCAAACATTGAGGCGCAGACCTCACACTGAGGCTTCAAGAGATTCAAACATAAAGGCAGATCTCTCAATGAGGCATCAAGAGAACGAAACATGGAGACTGGCCCCACAACAAAGCTTCAGAGGATTTACACATGGAGCTAAATCCCACAGCAAGGCTTCCTTAAACTCTAACATTGAGGCAGACCCCAGACTGAGGCGGCAGGAGACTCAACCATGGAGGCAGCCCCCTCTCTGAGGCTTCAGGAGACTTAACCATAGAGGCAGCCCCCTCTCTGAGGCTTCCGTAAACTCAACCATGGAGGCAGACCCCCTCATTGAGGCTTCTGTAGACTCAACCATGAAGGCCGACCCCACACTGAGGCTGCAGGAGACTCAACCATGGAGGCAGACCCCACACTGAGGCTGCAGGAGACTCAACCATGGAGGCAGACCCCACACTGAGGTTGCAGGAGACTCAACCATGGAGGCAGACCCCACACTGAGGCTGCAGGAGACTCAACCATGGAGGCAGATCCCACACTGAGGCTGCAGGAGACTCAACCATGGAGGCAGACCCCACACTGAGGCTGCAAGAGACTCAACCATGGAGGCAGACCCCACACTGAGGCTGCAGGAGACTCAACCATGGAGGCAGATCCCACACTGAGGCTTCAGGAGACTCAACCATGGAGGCAGACCCCCCTCATTGAGGCTTCTGTAGACTCAACCATGGAGGCTGACCCCACACTGAGGCTGCAGGAGACTCAACCATGGAGGCAGACCCCACACTGAGGCTGCAGGAGACTCAACCATGGAGGCCGACCCCACACTGAGGCTGCAGGAGACTCAACCATGGAGGCAGATCCCACACTGAGGCTTCAGGAGACTCATACTTTGAGGCAGCCCCCTCACTGAGGCTTCAGGAGACTCAACCATGGAGGCAGCCCCCTCATTGAGGCTTCAGGAGACTCAACCATGGAGGCTGACCCCACACAGGCTTAAGGAGACTCAAACATTGAGGCAGCCCCCTCACTGAGGCTTCAGGAGACTCAAACATTGAGGCAGACCTCACACTGAGGCTTCAAGAGATTCAAACATAAAGGCAGATCTCTCAATGAGGCATCAAGAGAACGAAACATGGAGACTGGCCCCACAACAAGGCTTCAGAGGATTTACACATGGAGCTAGATCCCACAGCAAGGCTTCCTTAAACTCTAACATTGAGGCAGACCCCAGACTGAGGCTTCAGGAGACTTAACCATATAGGCAGCCCCCTCTCTGAGGCTTCCGTAAACTCAACCATGGAGGCAGACCCCCTCATTGAGGCTTCAGGAGACTCAAACATGGAGGCAGACCCCACACTGAGGCTTCAAGAGACTCAACCATGGAGGCAGACCCCACACTGAGGCTGCAGGAGACTCAACCATGGAGGCCGACCCCACACTGAGGCTGCAGGAGACTCAACCATGGAGGCAGATCCCACACTGAGGCTTCAGGAGACTCATACTTTGAGGCAGCCCCCTCACTGAGGCTTCAGGAGACTCAACCATGGAGGCAGCCCCCTCATTGAGGCTTCAGGAGACTCAACCATGGAGGCTGACCCCACACAGGCTTAAGGAGACTCAAACATTGAGGCAGCCCCCTCACTGAGGGTTCAGGAGACTCAAACATTGAGGCAGACCTCACACTGAGGCTTCAAGAGACTCAACCAAGGAGGCAGACCCCACACTGAGGCTGCAGGAGACTCAACCATGGAGGCAGACCCCACACTGAGGCTGCAGGAGACTCATCCATGGAGGTAGACCCCACACTGAAGCTTCATTTGATCCAACCATAGATGCAGACCTCTCCCTGATGCTTCAAGAGACTCAACCATGGAGGCAGACCCCACACTCAGGCTTCCGTAGACTCAAACATTGAGGCAGCCCCTCACTGAGGCTTCAAGAGATTCAAACATGAAGGCAGATCTCTCAATTAGGCTTCTAGTCCTACTTCCTGCACTTCAGGAAGCCCCTAAATCAGAACTATGCAGGGGGGGCATTTCAAAGGGCATTTGTAATTGAACAGGCTGCGAATGAAGAATCGCGCAGAGAGGACCCTACCTCGATTCTAGTCAAGCTACCGTTGTCAGGTTCCAGGAGAGGAGAGGCCATTGGCAATTTATTTCGATTACTTTTAGGGGCTTTGTACAGCTGAACCCGGCCACAAGTGTCTGTTGGAGTGTTGTACACAGAAGGGATGAAGAGTAAGGATCTAATTCATTACCAAACATCAAAAAAACAATTTTTATTGGAATTTTCACCAAAATTAGATCTTATTTACCTATCTTTGTTTAAAAGTTAAAAAAATTAAAAAAACGTGAAAAGCCTTTGTAAGTTGAAAACAGCATCAATTAGTAAGTAGTAAGTTACAGGGGGAGAAAGCATCTTCCCAAGAAATTGTTATATATATAAGCAACCACAGGCAAGCACTGGCAAAAGCAGTAAGTCTCGTGTTAGGAAACGTGCAATGTTCTTTTTTATTGTTTTTGCACACATATCCAATGTGCAAAAAATCAGCAACAATATAAACAATGTAAACATGTACGAATAAAGAAGAGGCCGAGCGACCCAGGAACACTAGCCCTAGCACTGAAGCGCACTCGTTTTCAGGCGGCTGTGCACCTGTGATCAGGATAAATTCAGCCACAATGCAAGAAAGTCAAAGTTCGCAGCAGACTGGCTTATTGCTCCAAGATGTATGCGCTGGCAGTAAAATCCGAATGACACTGGAGCAGATCAGTGGATGAAGAAGGCTGACCGTAAACTCCTATATGTATGTATTGTATGTATATTGATTATGAATTTATTGGAAAACATGAGACCGGCAAGAAAGCTAAACTGGCTCTAGGCCAGACCTAAAAAGCTTATAAAGTCAGCATCACAGAGATCAATAGGATCACAAATAGAATTGTATTTTTTATATGCCAAATGACAGTAATAAAAACATAGCCTCAACGGTTTCAAAAGTATGTCTTGTGGCTTTATTGGCTCATAAAGTACTGTATTCAGCTGTTGTAAAATTATAATTGTTTTTTTTTACTGTTTATCAATGTACAGCATGTCCCATATCTAGCTGTGGATGGCCCAGATGTGGGAGCGAAGGAAGATATTTTAGGTTAATTGAGATTGTTCATTGAAAGGAGCCAGTCAGAGATGCAATTGAACAATTTGGGATTTTAAAAAATCCAATAAGCAGACTATTTCAGTTGTAACCACCTAAATCAGTCATGACACCCCATATATATCTCTCGCATATGCGATTTTGTAAGCACGCAGAGTAACCCACGATGAACTAAGTGTAAAAATAATTCGTCTAAAAATCGTGCCGGCGCCATTCCATTTTAAGTACAGCACGCCGTTATCAAACATAGCTATAATTGCTGTTCCATATGCAGGCAGGCTCCCAAGAAAGTGACAGTAAATCAATTTCGCTACAAACCGGCCAGTTTGTTTCTTATTTACATATTGCGCTATGACTTCCCAGCAAAATCCTTATGAGAACAGTCTTAATATTAAATATGTATGCCTAGCCTCCCTGCAGACGCATTTTCTTTAAATGAATAAACCGTAGCAATTAAAAAGACGTCCAAGATTTACCAATGCTGTTTACTCTTTATTCCCGAGACGTCTCCCTCGAAGGATCAAGTTAATGGGTCTCCCCGAAACTTAGGTCTTTTATGCACCATTAGCTACAAAATCCCATTGCACATTGTTTGAGAGGCGGGCCAATCTCAGAGTATGAAACGAGCACCTACAACAGACAGAACAGGATCAAAAGGTCATCAGGAAGTCTGGTGGAGGTCATAAGGGGCAGGGGGCGTGGCCTGGGAGCTGAAGTACATAAAGTACTCCAGAGAGTATGTCTTCTGATATTCATCCATCAAAGCAGACTTTGATGCTCATCTTCAGTGCATTAAAGACCCAAATGTCCTTGTCGGGGCCATGTCACGAGTACCACCCTCGGCCAGTCCTGTCTTTGTAAACCACTTGTTCATGTACTTCTAAGCCCGAAGTTCAGAAGGGAAAACCAAGATCACAAGTATCAGAATCCAGTGTTGTTAGCTAAAAAGCCAAGACTGTAGGTTACTGTCATAGCCTTCACCAGTTATCGGTTATGTCTCTTGGAAATCAATGGGAAGATGGAGTGTGTGCATATGTTGTGTTGTTTTAGTGTTCAGCGGACAAAATAACCAGACACAGAGATGGTGCTGCGCTGTTATTTACTGGAGGGCCTATTTCCCACACATTGTTCTTCTATTTCTGTGGGACCCTGTCTCTACCCAAGTTATCCCTCGCCTGTCTTAACCTCGATAGCCTGTCCTTCTATTTCTGTGGGAGCTTGTCTCTACCCAAGTTATCCCTCTCATGTCATTACCAGGATAGCCTCTCTTTCATCCACACACTTCCTGTCTAGTTCACTGCAAGACACGTGGTGCAGTGTCCTTGCTGTGTATCCAGTCTGGCAGCCAGGAGGCAGAACCTCTAGTAAAGCTGGGTACATGCCTTTCAATCGCTTATTTCTCAATTCTGAAACCCATTGTGTACTGCATCAGCTTATTAAAGAAATGCACCTTGCACATCACACATTTTAGAGCTCTCCAGTCTATTACTAGGGGCATCAGAATGGTGAGCAAAGGTTACACATGAGAAACACCCGTGCATACTCCAGATAGAAGACTTTTGGGTAGAATTTTTCTAACATCCTTTCAAGTGATCATTCTATCATCTAGAAATCCCCACTGGACACCGTTTTACCCACATCATTGCCACTGTCTTCATTTTGGTTTACACCCCACTGATCTGCCCCCACTAGGTGACACCATCAATGCCTTGTGCCAACTCCACACGGGTACCAATCCATAGCAGTGGAACACTTTCTAAATAGTGCCTCTGCCGTCAAAAAATCTAAATGAATGCTTAATGTAACACCACAATCAGGCAGTCATTTTGCAATACTGTTATGCTGTGAGCCATAGAGATTTTCATGGTGAATACATCTCCAAGATGTCAAAGCGGTATAGAATATATATTTCAGGAGATGGATGGGATACACAGTTAATACTTTGATATTCTTTTTTTATTAGATTTCAGGAGGACATCAGAAAATAATTGACAGTACAAAATATCCCACATAGATATACAATTACATAGAGAAAAACATTTTAGGAATTAATAGTTGAAGGAAATCTGCCTTTTCTGAGTGGTCACCCCACATTTTTTGCCTTTTGCAGGACCCTATATTTTTACAGGACCCTATATTTCTACTGCCTTTAGAACTCTGTGCACTTTCACCCTGCTAACCAGTAGCAAAGTACCTGTGCTCCCCCTTTAAACATGGCCAAATTGCCATATTCCCAATTGATGTATTTAACTTATATATAATTCAATGATGATGACACAGTTTTAATATACATTAAGGAAATGTAATTTTTAGAAAGCTACCTTTTACCTGCCTGCAGTTCCTGGTGGCTAATTTGCCTTTGCTCTTTAACTTCTCACAGCCAGGGCTTAGCATATGAACCAGTGTGAATGGCGTGCGAAATTCCTCCCGGGGTCTACACACTATGCTGAGCTGAATAGGTGGAGAGGCCATCTCTGAACGTCACAGAATATGCAGGGTGGAGGCTGCCAACGTTCTTTTTTACACTACAGTGTCAGATCCTAGTTTACAGGGCTGCTTGGTTTACACATAATACTGGGGGCACACTTGAAATGATGGAAAACAGGATGACAAGGCAAATCGTCTGGTTGCTGGAAAATTCTACTTTTGTTCTACCAGACTTCTGTCTCTGGGTTTATTGTGGGTACAGTGATTGCCTCAAACTATATTTTAGTGTTAAATGTGGCCTAGGACTACCATAGTACACTCCCGCACAACACGCCAGTCCTCAGAGCCCAGGTTTATTGTGTTGAAGACTTTTGCCATCTTGAAAATGTTCAAAGTGGGTAGGGTTGGCCCCCAAGAACTTTTACCCCATTGGTTAGATCGTGCCCAAGAGTAATTCTTACATACTAGCTTGTGCTAGGCATAAATGTGACATCTTCAGGCGCCCACTTAAGAACACCTTTGGACCTTAGGAAGAACAGAAGAGGGCTGAAACTGTTGTCTGTGATCTGAGAGAGGCCGTGAAGTACCGGACCTACTCCTTTTTATACCTAGGACAAAAAGTTGAACCCAAGGGTCATAACGCTGGCCTCCTGTTCACACTGCAGGGATACAACAAACTACTAGAGTGGCAACTGGACCTAGACTGGAGCCTGCTGTTGGCCTCTGTCTGACACCCTGTTAGTCTCTAAGGGCCTCCATCGCGGCCCTGGGGGGCTTTAGAAGTGAATTCCTGTAGTGGATTGGGATTTAAAGGGCTAAGTCAGAAGGTAAAATCTTTGACCAGGATGAACTTGGTTGGAGTATCCCACCCACACTCCATAGCGGTCAGCTTCAAACTGCACATAGTTCCCGGTGTACCACGACCAGTGAGTATAATGATGCTTTGTGCTTTTTGGCACTTTTTCTATTAAAACTTTATAAATTCATATCTCCAGTTACCCTTATATGGATTTTTACAATCAATGGTGGTGTTATTTTGTTTATTAAACTTAACTCTATTTTTCTAATTTGGTTTGCGATTATTACTGTTTTGCATTTTGACTTTATTACTGTTTTGATACTGCATGAATATTTTACACATTTAAGTTAAGCCTGTCTGCGCTGTGTCATAGCTACCAGGATGTTGAGTTCAGGTTAATTTAGTGACTTTGAGGGTTCAGACAGACAAGGGTTGTGATTATTCCCTGGGGTGGGTAGACACCCACCCCAAATAATAAACGAATTTCTTACAATAGTGAAGAAAAATAAATGTATTTGCACACCTATTTGGAATGAGGGGGAAAATAAAAATCCTTATAAAAGCTTTATGTCAAAACACCCTAACCTGAATAAATGCATGCCTAAGTTATTGATATTGCGCCACCCTATGGCCAGAGAAAATAGTTTGCATTAGCTTATCTCACTATCCACCGAAATTTCTCTTGGATGAATTTGAATTCTTTGAAATTGAATATTTATTTATTTATTTAACCATTTCTAAAGCGCATGGTTACGCCAACCGGCGTGTCCCCGCGCTGAACGGACTCGCTAGTAAGAGACGGCCCTAGACATGTCACTTGATTTACCTACCGACACAATCCTGTCGCTATCATTCACTTTAAGATGCAGAGGAGAATAGCCATGTTTTTAGCTTTTTCGAAATTTTGTTTCGCATGGTTCCATTCTTAGGGTTTCCGGGAGCCCGTTCCAAGATTTTGCCGCAAGATATCTGAAGGACCGTGCCCCCATTCTTGCGCTCTGAATTCTTGGAACCTTCACTAGCGCCCTTCCTTCCGATCGCAAATTGCGGCCTGGAATATATTGTGTTATTAAAGGGTGCAGGTATCGCGGACCTTTTTTGCAAGAATTCTATGGCAGTAACACATTGACTTGAATAGAACCCTTTTCTCCACCGGCAGCCAATGTAAGTCTTGCAGGGCTTTCCTTGTAGAAGCTCTTCTGGGGAGACTCAGTACCAACCGGGCCGCCGCATTTTGCACCACCTGCAATTTGGCTAGCCCCTTTTTTGGTGCTCCCAGATACAGTATGTTCCCATAGTCCAATTGTGCAGTCACCAGGGCATGCACTATGGTTTTCCTTGCATTGGGTGGTAGGAGGTCAAGAATTTTTCTCAGAATTTTTAGAATGCCAAAACATTTACCCACTACTTTCCGTATTTGGGCATCGAAAGACAGTTTAGGGTCAAACCAAACTCCCAAATTTTTTACTTCCGTTTTGGGAGTAGGTACTTGTCCCAGTGTTTCCGGCCACCATGCAGAGGACCATATATTGGGTGCATTGCCCACTATCATTACCTCTGTTTTATTCCCGTTCAACTTCAGGCAGTGATTAGACATCCATCTTGCTACCTCTTCTAAACACCCAGTAAAATTGAGCGCTGTCTGTTTATTGTTTCCTGATAATGTCACAATTAACTGAGTGTCATCAGCGTACGATACGATGGTAACATGATGTTTTTCCACTAGCTCTGCCAGTGGTCCCACATATAGATTAAATAGCGTGGGACTCAGAATTGATCCCTGTGGGACTCCCTGGGGCAATAAGATACTTTTAGATAGTTGTGAATGCTGTAAGACTTGAAAACTACGCGACGAGAGGAAGGATGCCATCCAGCGTAATACGGTACCTTCTATACCACATTCCTCTAGTCTGTGCAAAAGCAGCCCATGTGAGACGGTATCGAAAGCCGCACTTAGGTCTAACAGGATCATTGCCGCTGTCTGCCCCTCGTCCGCACAGCGTCTCATTGTGTCAGTAGCCAGGAGCAGAGCTTATTCTGTCGAGTGGGCTGCTCTAAAGCCAGATTGGGAGAGGTGTAGTAGATCATTTTTCTGAATATGGTTGGTTAGCTGTTTATTTGCTACTTTTTCCGCGATCTTCGCGACGAATGGTAGCAGCGAAATTGGGCGTAGATTTTCTAAGACTGCTTGGTCTATTAATGTTTTTTTTTTTCAACGGACGCACTATCGCTTGTTTCCAGCTAGTGGGAACTTCTCCCTTCTGGAAGGAGGTAGTAATTAGCTCAGAAATATAAGGCATGATAAGATCTGCTCCCATCAGTAGTTGTTCTGGACGGGCAGGATCTCGTGGGGAGCCAGATTTAATTCCTTTGGCTATAGTTTTTAGTTCATCTAGTTCTAACATTTTAAATTCATTGAACATTTCCCCTGTGAATTTCTTCTCCTTCCTAGGTTCTAAGCTCTTCCCCTGGCATGCTTCTGCTGGGAAGACATTATATACCTTTGCCACCTTCTCTGCAAAGTATTCGGCAATTTTATTGCAGTTTTCTACTGAGGGAGTTCCTTCCTCCTTTTGGTTTTCATAGGATTTGAGCGACTTTAGTATAGAAAACATTTCTTTGGAGGAACTCCTCGCTCTTTCTATTTTTTCCGTGTAAAACTCGCCCCTCGTTTTCATAATTAATGTATGATATTTTTTTATTTCTCTTTTATAACAGTCCTTGGCCTTGTTACAAAATTTTTTACGCCAAGTCCGCTCCAACTTCTTACACTCTTTCTTTGATTTGGCAAGAGTTTCATTATACCATGGAGCTGATGCCTTCTGTCTCTTAGGACTCCTAGTACTCCAAGGTGCTATCTCATCTACGGCATCTGTTACCCATTTCTCGAATTGGGAGTTGGCCGTATTTATATCCGTACCTAATATCGGTTTATTTTTTGCCAGTGCCTGAGAAAAGGAACTAAGATTGAAGCCGGCCCATTTCCTGTATGTGGCTTTCGGCCCTGGTCCCTCTATCCTTGAGCTGCTCACAGATATTGAAAAAGGGATTAGGTAGTGGTCTGTCCAAGGGATAGGCCACGGTGTTTCCACTTCTATTTCCTTTTGGTTAGTAAATATGGGATCAAGAATATGGTCCTTTTGATGCGTTGCTTTTTTCACCTGTTGAATAAGGTTCATTGCCATAAGATCCATACATAGGGATTGGACTTCCTTGTTCTCTTTGTTATCGAAGTGCAAGTTCAAATCCCCAAGTATAAAGAAATTTTTATAGCGTAAGGCTGTTTGGACAGTCCTTTCTCCTAAACTTGCTATAAATTGGGCAGCTGGGCCTGGTGGACGATATATTAGGAAGCCTACTATGGTCATATCATCCGCCGCTGAGAGTCTAAAGAGGAGTGCTTCACAGAATGGGGAAAAGACTGAGGTACTGGTATTGGGAAAGATCCTGGCCCTATGGGGCCCACAGCACTGGCCTCAAAACATGGACGCACTTCTTGTGCTGGGCCAAAAGGTGAAGAACCTTGGGTTCCTGCTGGACGACAAATTGTCCATAAAGCCTCAGGTTGCAAAGGTTGCTGCCACCTGCTTTGGTGTCCTGAAATGGCTGCGGAGAATCCTTTGGATTCTTCCTTTCTCAGACCAAAGCACAGTCATTCAGGCCCTTATTCTATCCAGACTGGACTATGACATGGTCCTCTATCTGGGAGCAGATAAAGCCTCTCTAAGAAGGCTGCAAGTAGTGCAGAACTCTGCGGCCAGGCTACTCTACAGACTCTCAAAAAGTGCTTCTGCTTCCTCTCTCCTGAGGGAGTTGCACTGGCTCAAGGTGGAGGAGCAAATCCAATTTAAAGCCCTGTGCTTTGTGCACCAAGCTAGATCAGGAGCTGGCCCTTGCTATCTCCATGGACTTGTGCGATCGTATCTACCGACTCGCGCATTACGGTCCAGTGATCTTTCGTTATGCGTGGTTCCAAGAGTCAAATGGATTCAAATGGGAGGATGGTCCTTTGCTTACCAAGGCCCCAACCTTTGGAACAACCTTCCGCAAACTTTGAGATGTTGTACCTCACTGTCTTCTTTTCAGAAACCGTTGAAGACTCGGTTGTTATGAATTAGCAAGCTCTAACTCTACCCTATTGGCATCTAAGCACCGGGAAACCCTGTTGCAGGTAGCGGTTATGCTATATAAGCTCTCTTAATTATAATAGTAATAAATTAGGTGGTGAAGGCTTCATTCAATAAAATACTATAACTAAGCGACCAAACATTATTGCCAGAAAATACAGCTAGTTCCATTACCCCATCCTACCCCAAGTACAGTAACGGTTGAATCAAGTACAATGTTTAGAGTGTCAAATTATTCTTATTCCACTGACATTCTGATACCGTGTTTGTAGCTCTTTTTATTCATTTATAAAGGAAGAATTGCTACCAAAAGTGCTGACTATTATATATTATATCACCTTATGGTTATGTAGGTCTGTGGTGGAGGTGACTGGTTATAAACTGGACAATTCAATTGCAATACATTGCATACAATTTACACATATACATATAACTTGCATCCCTCTTATTACCATACTTATTGTTTACACTACAAAAATGTACAATTTCGTCACCGAGAAATTAAGTGATATTACAGAATCACTCAATATTTTGAAACGTGATTTTCTGGGATTAGAATGCAAGCCACTAGGTTGGGATGCTGTGATAAACTAGCTTTCTGGGTTAGGCACCCAAGTCAAGTCCATAGAGGTACACAGGATTACCTAAAGATTCCTCTGGTCACCCTTGGTCGTTTTGACAGAGCAATAAAGCAATGTGTGTCAAGAAATAAAGAACTTAAAGGTCCACAATAGACTTAGTTTAAAAAGAGAAGACTTTTCAAACCGAAATCAAATATTCTAAAAATAGGATCAAGGTATCAATGGTTATAACCAGTGCAAAACTGATTTAAAAGAGGGTGCAAAATCATACATTAAAAAACAGAAAGCAGAAAGAAAATACTTCCTGTATCCTAGAAGAATGGCCAGCAATGCACTGAAATTTATTGTTGAAAGGGGAGCAGCCAGAAACACAGATGTCTCACATAGGCCAGAGGGGCTTGAAGAGAGTCATTTGATTTTCTCTGATGCACAATGCTCCTCTGATGGGGATGTTTTAGACAGAGGTGCAAAGGAGGTGTGGAATGCCCTTAGCTAACTTATTCATCGCACACGTCAACTGTCATTGGATTAGGCACATCATATTGAAAGTCTCAAAAGTCGCACACCAAAACAAGCAGCTCAAATCTCATTACTGTGCTTGAGTGTTTTAGGCCGAATTACATTTAGGATTAATACATATTTGCATTTGCCAAACCTGAGATCTAAGTTAATGATGAAGTAACACTTTAACTCAACAAAGATGAGGAGTCTGCAACAAAATGCTACCACAGCCCCAAGGGGCAGACAGTTGACTGTAGGCGACAACATGTGATGATGATTTGTCCTGCTTCACAGGTTTCATCGCGCGCCCATACACCACAGAGTAGGCTGCTCACCACTAAACCTGCTGACCTATGAGGGGTAAAGAATTAGTATTTGGCAGGCCGCAGTTGCAAAGTAGTGCACTGACAGCATCAAATCAGGCACACAATAGTAGGATGGACATTAAGAAAACACAAGCTTGGTTGCAGAGCACCTGGGGTTGCGCCTGCTTAACAGGCAACAATCCAAAGCATAGATCCAGAGTTCTAAATCAAAAAGGCATCACAGTAGACACATTTCCTAAATTGCTATAAGCACATGCCTGCAGCAATAGCAGTGCATTTTGATACTAAACAGGTCAAGCATTCATGCAGGAATTTACTAATACACAAGTACACTTAAGGGCGTGCGCGCACACAGAGACAGACAGGCGCACACAGAGACAGACAGATGCACACATTTTCCCAAATCACAATGAAAATCAAAACATTGCCTTTATCAAGGTGCATGTCATTCAATTAGAATCCCAGCGGTTTGGCTGCTTTTAATGCCCAGCAGCTTCTGCTGCCAGCCTGAGAGCAGCATCAGAGCTGCAGCTGTGATAAGAATGTGGATTTAACTTTTTCCTTCAAATCCTTCTTTTGAGAGAGGTAAATCCACCCATAATAGCAAACAAATAGAGCTGTCAACCTGCTACTTTCCATCCGCTCACTACTGTATGTACTTATCAAGCCCTTAAGAAATGTTGTTCTAAGCTCTGGATGGATTGCTAGGCAGCGCGTTCCATCACAGGCCAATCAGAACGTGGCTTTCATATCAGGCTGGTGAATCTGTGACCCATACAAAACACACTGGCACTAGATGATTACAACATACAGACATGTTAAATATGGATGAAAGAAAGGAATCTTGTGAGCCACTGGCAAGTAGAGACCACGAGGCAGATGACTGGACAAAGCATGTTAAATTGTGAAAAGAAGGAATGGGCGAAATTAAGGCTGGAGTTTACAGAGATGATGACAGAAATACACAAACATTGGGAACAAATGAGAAGATTTAAGTTCCGACATGATATGTACAACAATGTATGTCCGCCTGTAGATATACAATATACGACTGAAGTATATTACATGATTTTTCAAACCTGAGCTCGCACTATAAGCTCACTGAAAACCCAAGGGTGCAAGTTTTCAAACGTGAGAGGCGGTAAGGGCAGCGGGATACTGGAATCTGGATTAAACAATAACACGAGAGGAAATAATTTTATAAGAAGTGATGTCACAACCCCCTCACTTCCACGGTTTTAACAGTAATGGCCCTTTTTTCCTGCTAATGGTATTCTAATATTCAATAAGATCTAACAACAGAATGTCTGATTCACAAAAGATAAGTTAAAAAAAGTAATTTGCTCCCACATCTCTTGTAAAACTATTGCAGTTGTGAACTTCTGAGAGTATTCACTTGTACAATGTACTCATGCAGAATATGCACCAGATGGAAAATTCCTTATATGAACATTTTACACAAACATGCAATTGCATATTTTACTTTCTCTTTAACAAAAACCCTCATCTTGCACCCACAAACATTTTGGGGGTATTTGTTCCCAATTACCACCTTGAAAGTAACGTACCTCTGCCCATGATAGAAGTGCATTTGCCCTTGTGGAACACTACCTGCAAATTGTTGTTGATAATCTACAAGCATACAAGTTATGGGTGTTCACCCAAATGTAGAGCTGCATCCACCAAGGGGCTCCCACAAAACCACCCAACAATCAGATTTACAAATCAGAAATATTACCATACTGGTCAAATTTCCACTTTTGAAAAATAATTTTGAAATTTTGTGCAGAAAGTGTACATTTTGCACATCCAACAACATTACATGCAAAAATTGCTGTGTGAATTGGGCTACTAGAGAGGAACAGATATCTACATTTCATATGCTGGCTATGGTTGTCTCTTATTTGTTAGCTATTAGTACGGAATCCATGCGTGCATGTTTTAATAAAGTTTTGTGGGGCATGACGTGTACACTGTACGTGATGGCCATGTTTTGACTCCACTCTCTAGCTATAGTCAGATACAGCTGTAGACATTGAAGCAGTGGGGTTCTATTGAAGTGAAGACCTTTACCCTGTTCTTCTCCATTGAGTGGTGGGCTTGTTTGCGAACTGTGACGTGATGTTCATCTTGCATGCGCCGTCCCCGGAACTAAAGACGAGAGTGGCCACCATTTTCCGACTACTTGCGGCACAAATTCTTAGTCATTTGGCACACTGCGATGTTGCTATTTTTCACCATAGCTAGCATTCTAGTGTAGAAGCCTTGTAATCAATAAAACAAATATGCAGTAAAGTTCAAACTATTGCTTTTACAAAATGCAGTAGCATGGGGACAGCCTCTGTAGGTGGCTGGCCCCCAGCACAATGATTCACATGGATTTGTATACCTTTGGTGCATCTTGCCTATTTAACACTGCCAATCGGGCATTACCCAGTGCTAGGTTTTTCCAAACATTTATCCAATCATTAATCAACATCAGACATTTAACTATATTTTGATATTGTATTATGAAATACACAACTCAAGCACAGAGGCAGATTTACAAGTAGACATATATTCTCAGGATTTTCCGCATTTTTCAAGGCCTTGCAGTTACTACAAATTCAGCACAGGTCACCAAAACCTTGGACGTCTCCAAACTCTTATTAAGTGTCACAATATGGAGTGTGAAACAAAATGTATTCTACAATGAGAGGAACTTACGAAGCATTAATAATTATCCTGAACAACTAGTTCATGATTTGACCTTAATTATTTCTTCGAGGCACCTTCGCAAGAGGTAAGAATGGCGTTGTCACCATTTTGAGAATGCTATCAGCACAAATGTCCAGTCATCATTTGTCATGCAGCAATATTGTTATTTTTCATCACTAGATCATGCTTTGGGGAAAATGTATAAAGCATTAATATTTCCCTGATGTATGGTTGACCAATTGGGGAAACGTCCATTACAACGCAGTCATTACATCGCACTGCTTTTACAACGCAACTGTTACAACGCAACTGCCTTTACATCGCATGCCATTACAACGCATGCCATTACAACGCATGTCACTACAACGCATGCCATTACAACGCATACCATTACAACACATGCCATTACAACGCATTTTAAGGTAAGTAATGGAGATTTTCAAGTTTTAGGGTGGGTATCGGTTTTGGGGTAGTTGGGAATAGTAATTTTACCCCTACGCTATCCAACACTTTCCCTACTGTTGCACTCACTGGAGCGGGAATAGTAATTTTTACCCCTACGCTATCCAACACTTTCCCTACTGTTGCACTCACGAGCGGGAATAGTAATTTTTATCCCTACGCTATCCAACACTTTCCCTACTGTTGCACTCACTGGAGCGGGAATAGTAATTTTTACACCTACACTATCCAACACTTTCCCTACTGTTGCACTCACTGCAGTGGGAATAGTAATTTTTACCCCTACACTATCCAACACTTTCCCTACTGTTGCACTCACTGGAGTGAGAATAGTAATTTTTACCCCTACATGTAATGGTAGTTCTTAAAAATGTGTTGTAATGGCATGTGTTGTAAAAACATGCGATGTAATGGTAGTTGCGATGTAAAAACCGTGTTGTAAAAGCATGCGTTGTAATTGTTTGCGTTGTAACGTCATATATTGACCAGCTTTCACAGAATAAAAGGAATACAACTATAATCTCACCTCAGTGGTTGGTCATAAGTGAATTTATTTGCCTACTAAATTGGCATAAAGGAATTTGAGAACCACACAATATGTAAGCTAAATTTAAGAGTAAGTCATATCATTTACATGTGATTTTTCTCAAATCGTTATATATAATCTACTCTTATTGAGTTTCTATCAGCCAGTCAATCAATCAAATTTATCATTATTGACCACATTTCTGTAGCATAATAGAATAAAACACGGCACAAACAAGCAAAATAAATAATGATCCATCAAAATACAATGATTCAGCTGTACATAGTATATGTAAACAAGAGCACGATATAGCACATTTCCTTAGTTTTAGTCTATGCCATATAAAAGAGGCAACCGAGCAGCATATCAGAGGGCTATGTAATTGTTGTAGAAATTATAAAGCCGGTCTACATTGACCAAATTGAAAATCTTTAACAATTGGCAGTAAAAACTTTCTTCTAGGCATTTGATAGAAAGAGCAAAAGAACACAATATGTAGGGTCGACTAGACTGACTTCCCATCACAGGGACAAGGGCTCAAGTATGACAAGGTGCCCCACCAAAAGTGGTAAAAGATCAAAACGAAACCTGGTGAGGACAAATCGCTGCTGTCGATTAAGGGTAAAAGAAAGATACTGTGGAAGGCCCTCAGGAATGTGCACCGTATTGTAAGTGCACACCGTGGATTTAGGATTTTCAAAAGAATCTCTCGTTGACGGGCCTGATCCTAGAATAGCTGCTTTCAAATTCCCTTCTCAAGGAGGTGGTAGGACTTTGGGGTGGTAAATAAAACCAGTACACCAATCGTTGCACAACCAGCTTTCACATAAGCAAGTCACGGTATATCTAGGGCAGATTGAAGATGGAGACAATCCTTTATCACAAGCTTGTTGAAAGCGGTCTCCTCCCTTACCCAGATGGAATACCACAATAAGAGGGGGGATAATTAAATTCTGTCCTCTATATAAGGGATACCCAATTCAGCGTGACAGATGGCGTTGGCACAACTTCGAGGAACCGCCTAAAGATTTTTCAAAAAATTATTTTCTCCTTGTTGTATTGTGTTTGCATCAATCAAGCCCCAGACACCTGCCACCTTAGGTTGTGATTGCCACACTTTACTAGAATGATTAATAGAAATCTCTTTCATTGGTTTTGAGCCCAACTTTTAACATAAACCTTGCAAACCAATAATAGATTTCTCAAAGAGGGCTTTCCTATTTAATCTCATTGGTTTCCAGGTATATTTATCATCAAACAGGATACCTAGATAAGAGAAGGATGCAGCCACCAATACCTTAGTATCATTAATAAAATGAGAGGGTTTTTTAGCCGGTTTTGCCCCTCAGATGATTGTAAATGCTTCAATCTCATTTGCCTTCAAATAGAGTTCATTTATAAAAGCAATAAAATCATTTGTTAAACTTTGGAGCCCTCTTCCTGTTCTAGCCACTAAAACCGCATCATCTGTGTACAAAAGAATGGGAAGGGGTATGTCCTTTGCTCTCAACTTTAAAACTTTCTCAACTCTGTTAATATATAAATAGTATAAAAATGGGACAAGGACGCATCCTTGCCTTGCTCCCCTTTTAATACTAAAATTGTCAGTACATTCTCCGTCCATTCCATAGCACACAGAAGCAGAGGCTTCCTTATATAGTTGTCTTATAAATAAAATTATGCCCTGCTCCACTCCCAACTCATTTATAATAGTCCATAGTTTAGAGTATGAAACTCAGGCAAAGGCTGTTGAGAGGTCCATGAAGGGCAAATATATATCCTTCTGTGACAGCAGTATACTTGCCTATGACTAAACTGAGATTTAGGCATTGGTCTACAGAGCCCAAGCCTTTCTTAAAGCCGAATTAGGTGCTGGTTAGGATGTCATGGTCGGCCGTTCATTCCTCCAGACTATGTAGCAGAATATTCCCTGTGACTTTAATAGTAGCGTCTAAGAGAGATATCGGCCTGTAATTCTTTGGCTGGACTTTATCCCCTTTCTTATAAATGGGAATTATTACTGATCTATTCCATGTAGGAGGAGGGACTACCAAATGTTACTGCATTAAACACTGGCACGCAAAGGGGCACAAAGATCTGGCCTATCAATCAAGACATCTAGTGGGACCCCATCTGGGCCTGGTGCCTTGCCCTTCTTACTTTCGGCCAATGCCCTACAAACCTCAGCATACTCAAACACCAGAGGAGAGCTGGTGATCTCTAAAAGGTCCCTTTGGCAATTTTCTAATTGATCCTCCTGAGTAGTATAAATATTAGAAAAAAAGGTGTACCCACTGGTGTGCCGGAATATGAACATCTGTAGATGGACTCGATGAATCACTAAAATAGGGGGCATTAATCACCCGCCAAAAAGCAGCACTATATTTTTGTAGGCTGGCCATATGAAGAGCTTTCCAGGCATCCTCCTTAATCTGCTTTCTCTTTACTACCAAGGCTGCTTTCCTAATTAACTCCACAGCTCGAGGTCTCACATGTAGTGCAGTGTGGCGAGGCGTATGGGCTTTGGTACAGGCACTATCAAACCAACAACATGGCTTTCGTGGGGATGGTCTATTAGAGCTCTTAGATTAGCCAGTCATTGAATGTTGAAAGTGTTTGGAATTTATGTTTATGCTTACCTAGCCTCTGAAAGATGTATAGGGAGAATGCAATGCCTCAAACCATCAAATAAGCTGTTCTCTAGATCCCCAAAACGCGACTCTTCAAATTGCAGTCAATAGATATTTGTCTATACAGATATCTCTTGACTGCAATTTGAATAAAAATATGAAGGAAGTGACATATCAAAATCAGATGGTAATCATGTAGTAATTCCTAAAATTCCAACATCAAATAAAAGCTTATCTACAGTGGCAACTAATAAGAGACGTAAAAAGATCTGTGTTCTCCGGTCAACTCACCCTGATCAATATCTATGGAGCTACTTCTAGAGTTAATTAAAGCTCTAAAAGCTTACATCAAAGAAACGAATAAAAGACTACAAGGATTTGATAAGAAATGGTCTCCTATGGATAAAAGGGTGTCAGAACTGGAACAAAGAGTGGGTGATCTACATGATGCATCAACTAAAATAGATAAATTACAGTCAGAGGTGGAAGATCTCAAAAGACATGCTAAGGATCTTGAAAACTTGAAATCATAGAAACAATCTCAGAATTCCGAAAATAAAGAAGGAAATGACCCCATACACTGTTTTAAAACCTATATTCAAAATATTCTAGATCTTCCTAGTTCTACTTATTTTACATCTAAGGAGCTCATAGATGTGTGCAAAATTCTACAATTCAGTATAGAGGAGTTATAATATTGTTTCTAGACCATACTGATCTTATTAAAGTTCTTAACACAGTGCTCATAATCTTTATTTATCCTAGGATGTGGCTAAGGGGATGGCTGACAGAAGGAAACAGTTTTTAGATTCAAGTCTGCAGCTAAAAGCTTAAAACGCTATGTTTGGTTTATTCATCCCTGTCAATTTATGATTACTTACAAAGATAAAACAACCAGATATGATGAACATTCCAAACTTTAAAAAATCTTATTTTATCCCAGGAAGTAGGAGATGGAAACATCTAAAACACAACCTGTTTTTGTGTCATTATGAAGATTTGTTGCACAGTTGTGGTAGCTTTGTAATAGGTCATAATTATTTGTTGGATTTATGCAGTTTCTTTTTCTTCACAGATGCATTTTCTTATACACACAATAAAACTTCTCCACGTCTTCCATGTTTCCATGGTATTTTAGTTGCCTGGAGTGAAACTGTCTTATCTCTGTCTTTTGTGGCTTTCCTACTCCCCTGAAACAAAAAGTTGCATTTACATGGCTTGTATTGTCTTCTCTTTATGTTGTACTATTTCCTTCTTTTCTTTCATCAGTCACCCCTGGCTATACTGACATTGGTGTATGTTATCTTCGTATTATTAAAGTAAGCATATTGTTAGTTTATACATTAGTTTGTTTCTTTCATTTAGAGTGCTATCATGGAACATTAAGGGTTCAGGGAATCCAGAAAAGAGACTGGATAGAGAGTTCTATCAAACTTAGCCAACTTGAAAGCTGATACAGCTTTAATGCAACAATCACATCATCCCGAGAATGAGGCACTGAAACTTAAAACATGTTAAGTCGGTTGTGTTTTTTTGTCACCTGCTAGACAAAAGAAAAACTGAATACTAATTCTTTGAAACAAAAATCTAAATAGCACAGACATACCTCAAAAGACGGATAATGAAGGTAGGTGGATTGCTGTTGAATCAATGGTTACTAATATACTGAATACAATTTTCAATGTGTATGGTCCTACATCAATAAACAATGACTTTTGGAAGGCTATTGCTAACCAAATTATAGATCACAGTGGTACCAAAGAATCTTTTTCATGATTGGGGCTTCAAATGGAATACACATACACCTACATTTTTAGGAATATGTTTCACAAACTCAATCAGAGAAACAAATAAAATGAACTGTAATGGAAAAAATAGAAAATGTATATTCAAAATGGAATGCATTGTTGTTGTCTTGCTGGCCTAGGTTAACTTGTAGTCAAATGAGGCTTTTTCCTCACATGATGTATATGATCTCCATGATTCCTGTTCCAATCCCATCTGCATTCTTCAAGAGAATTGAATCAATTTTATTAATCTTTTTAAGGCACACAAAAAAACTAGACAGCCCTATGAACTTTAAAATTGTTTAAGCAAGATGGAGGAGTGGATTTCCCTGATTTTCAAAAATACAGTGATGCATTTTGCTTAAGACAAACTGCGTCCTGCTTATATTTTATGACAATGTACTTTAACCGTTCTGGGTTCAAATAGTAAATTATTTCATTTCTCCTTTTTCTTTTAGGTAATTTTTGTCATTAGTAGCTAAAACATCCTTCATATCACTACTGGTAATATCATATTCAAATGAATTATGAAGACCATTTTTGTTCTCTCATGTTCTAAGCAAAACAGTTATTGTAAATTATTACTTAAATTATGAAAAAACACATTAAAATGAATAACAAAATTAATAAGAAGTAAAAATTTGGGAAAATATTGATGGATAAAGGTCTCAAAAGGGTATATCAATTGATCACTGATGACTAAGTTATGTCTTTTGAAAACATTCAGGTTACCTTTAAGTTACCAAATTCTTTTGAAACAAACTATGCTTTGCTAACAGAAACTATTTCTAAATCCCAGTTCTGGTATGTCTGATGTAATTCTAACGAAATTATTGATAAGATGCTTCTGGCACTTATATGTCATTCAAAAGCCTCAATAATATAAAAGCTTCCTGTTGCACCAATTGAAATTAGGTTAAAATCTAAAACTGAGTTGAAATTAGCAGATACTTTTGCCTTTAGAGTGTCAGAACAGAATATGGGAGAAAATTCATGAATTGTCGTGGGCAGAGCTAATACAACTCAAACACTATATTATATTTACACTAGATTTTTGGTAACACCTGTTTTATTAGCAAAAGGGAAAAATGAAACACAAGATAGATGCTAGTCTTGTAATGAATTGATAAGCAATTTGAAACATATGCCATTTACATGTCCATATATATCTAGATGTTGGAAAATGGATTAGAATCAAATTAATGTGATTTTTAACGTTGAAAAACGAAAGTATTAACTTCTTCCAATAGCACCATATATCTCAGACAGACTCACGTACAATATCACCAGACAGAAATTAATTTGTACAGGAATTCTAAAACCAGCCAGCTTTTACACTATAATTCATTCTTCGCTCTTGCAGAAAAAGTATAGTCAAGGATCAAACTATTCTCAAACTTAAAGTATTCAACCTGTGGTGTAACCCATGTACAGACTCCAATAACTCCAGCAAGTGAAAGGTAAAAGTAACTTTATTCATGGACTCCCCAGGGCAGCCTTCCTGGCCACGGCCTCAGTGCCAGCTGCCCCCATACTTAAACAACCACAATTCAATGTTCTATGTTCCATACACAGGACATTGGCAGACTATCAGAACATAACTCAACCCACAGCCCCCTGACTCTAAAAAAATTGTAAACTCTGCCAGCAGTTTGCAGAATAATGCTTGAAAATTCTGAACTGTGTTTAAAGCATGTGAGGCTGGAGCATCAACCTATCTCCAGCACCAGGCACATCTGTGTATACCTAGCTGCAGCCTTAGGTGAGATCACATAATCAGAGGCATCATTAATCCCCACTTTAGCAGCTTGCGCTTGGGAGGGGGAAGATGGCTGTGTGTCTCTAAGCAGCTGTCTCTAAAATTACATTTTTAAATTGCTCTTTGTGGCCCCTTTGACTTTGATCGTAGACTCTGGTCTCCAAACACAAGCTCATCGCAACCACTGCAAGAGAATGGTATGATGGAGCTGTAGAATAGGGGGATAATAGAGAAAGAAGGAAGGGTTGGACGGAGAGCAGGGTGGCTGGCGAGAAGGATGGAGAGTGATGGATGAAGAGACTATTGATAGAAGTATTGATGGTTGGTGGAGTATGGGGAAAAGGATGGATGAGAGAAAGATTGAGAAATGGATGGAGAGGTTGGTTGCAGTGAAGAGCAGATGGATAAAAGGAAGGATTGAGGGAGGGAAGGGTGGGAAAAAGGATAAATGGAGTGGGAGAACGAAGGAATGATGAACGGATGGATGCATGCATCTATGCACGTATAAAAAACTGAAAGAAGAATTGGGTGGAAGAAGTATGGATGGGTGGAAGAATGGATAGATGGGTAAAAAAGCCAGAAAGAAGGAGAGAAGGAAAAAGGAATGAGAAAACGGTGCATAAAGAGTGATAGAAGAAATAAACAATGATAAAAAGAAAAATGTAAAATAAAATGCAAAAAATAGATGAGAAAGGTGGAAAGAATGGAGGAAACACCTGAAAAGAAATAAGAAAGGAAATAAAGAAAGAAATAAAGAAAGAAGAATAAAGAAGAAAAATATTGTGGAAAAGGGAAAGAAGTGAAATAAAGGAAAGGAAAAAAAGAAAAAGATGAAAACGGAAAGAAAAGTAAAGTGGAAAGAAATTAAGAAATAAAGTGGAAGAAAGATGACCTGAAGTAAAAATGGAAAGAAAGATTGGAAAATGGAAACAAAGACAGAAATATGAAAAGAAATGAAAGAACGAAAGAAATGTGTAAATAAAAGATGGAAAGAAGCAAACAAACTAAGAAAAGAAAAGAACAAAATAAAATGGGAAGAAGGAACGAAAAATGAAAGAAAAATGAGAGAAAGATGGAAAGAAAGAAATTTGGATTGTGGGAATCTCCCTGGGATGTATAAGCCTTGTCTTGCACACAATAAATGTATTAAGATATTTAATGAGTTCCCCTTCCAAACGACCTATGAACCAAAAAGCTTTTTTTGCCAACGTTTTCTCAATTTTCTTTGAAAATAGTCATCCCTTTAATGTCTCTGAGGAAGGCCAGCCCCACTATGCAGCTCTAGCTGAGTGATTGTTTTTCTGACTTCTCCCATGCCACACAAACTTGATCACCAGATTGAACCAGAAAAACAGGAGGAAACTACTGGAGCAGTGATTATACAATGATCTTAGCGCAGAGCTAAAAAAACAAATCAATCTACTATCCTTCACGAGAGCCCTGGAGGCAAACCTCAACAAAGGGGCCTCTACTGTACGTGAAGACTAGACCAGGACCATGGCCCCAAGTGCTAAGACCAAGACCATCACTCTCCACCCCCGAACAAAAGTACCAAGCACCAGTAAGAGCACTCTGGACTGCCACCCAAAGTCAACACAGGAATACCCTCTGCTGTGACCTGCACCTTCCACTGCTGGGAAGGGTCCTCCGCAGAATGTCCCTCTTGAAGAACTTTCACAGTGCCCTGAGGTGGCACTTAAGTAACAACAGAGCGCTACACAAAAACAAATTACATAGAAACATTAATGTATACATTCTGTCTAGTTTTACGGCTTGCGGTTGCATTTACCTAAGATGTAATAGACAACAACCACAGGTTAACAAATCCAACAGACCAGTGTGTCCAGGAGGGCTGGATTCATGTCAGATTTTCATGTAAGATACATTTGCATATAATTCATATAACCAGCAATCATTTACTTTGACAGTGGTCATGCTGAAACCAGGTATGCATCTAGCCCTGCTGGACCTACACTGGACAAACCGTGTTGTACACGGACTAACATGAGATGTACTAATGCTTCCATGAATACTTCATGTTTCCAGATGTTGTCTAGGCCTGCTCTCTTAAGGTTTAAACTATATCACACATGAGGAAGGACAGATTCTAACACCACTGTATCAATATTTCACAAGTCTGCCAGAAAGCGCCAACCTCAGCCCTCTGTGACTGCTAGAGCATGAATCGGATCCCCGCAGTGAGTTTTTCTATTCATGTAGCTCCAAGACTGAAGCACTGGGACATTTTCAGAGGAAGTCAGATCAAATAAGCACATGAAAGAGTGGGTAATCAAAGGAAAGACATCTTCAACTGCAAGGAATTAGGCACATTGCATGAAAAGTCCTATAAAACCCAGCAGGTCCAGCAGAGTCACAAATTGTAAATATATATAAAGAGATATAGATATACATATGTATTAGATATTAGAATGGCACAGCTCTGTGGGTGGCACATGAGCTTTCAGTTATACCCAGTGCTTAATTTAAAAAAAAAAAAAAAATACGTGCCAGGACCCTAGTCAGCAGGCCACTTACGCTTGCATCGCACACTGTCGCTTCCAATTACAGTAGCAGCATAACTGATAACCGTCACACGCCTACAAGTGTGACAATAACCGTCACACGCCTACAAGTGTGACAATTTTGGCAATTCCAGGACCATAAAGTTAAGAGAATGGCTTTGGCAGCAGGTATTAGTCATTCTTATTGTATATTGATTTAATAAACAACTGTTGTTGTGCTCGTCTCTAAATTAAACAAACAACCACCACCATGTGGCAGACTGTAATAGGTACCGGTGCTGGGAATTTAGTGCTGGTGCTGAGTACCGGAAACCACTAGCCCAAATTAAGCACTGGTTATACTAGGCAATGCCCCTGATTGCAATTTGCATGGTGCACGGGTTCCGGAATTAGCAAGGTTGGAATCACTGATTCCAGCTTGTAATTCCACTCCTGCTCCATTCAACTAAAACTTTCTAGTCCCAGAATGGGGACTATCATGCTAGGCTCAAAATAACCAGGTCTTTTTCTACATGCAAAGTCCTGATTCTGGCCTATTTCTTTGCATTAGTTCATCCTGCGAATCTGCACTCAGTAATCTCGCAGGGATACCGGTCCAATGAGGGAGAGAAGTAGCTCAAACATTTATTTTAAAACAATATACTAAAAAACCATAAACCCCCTTCCTTTGTGTTACTTAAACGCGAGCTGGTAGGAAGTAACAGTGGGCAGAGCTCCTGTTCCAAGATGTGGGGTTCATGAGTTCAATCAAGCACGGTGGCTACAACTTTGCGGGCGTTGTAGTGAGTTTTTTGGAATAGCAGGAGCCGCCAAGAACTACTTCTCCAACATTTTCCAGATGTCCACATAAAATAAATTTACCAGGGCCCCAAGACAGAAATATATGGCCATTTAACACATTACCTATTATGTATTTTGTATATTACATGTTTAGTTTGGTGCAGGTAGCATGAAAAAGGAGCCTTTTTCAAAAAGGGAAATATTTAATTAAAAGAATAACAGTGAAACTGGAGTATTACTGGTAGGTTGTCTGTAAATAAAAAAGAAACAAATATTTTTCTATGTAATATTGGGGAATTTTAGAAAAACACCTTTTGCTATGTCGAACAAGATACTCCCTGTATAAGTGACAGATTTCTGAAGCTGTTGCCTGCATGCTACAGCTAATAATGGATTCTGACTAAAAGTCCAATGTTAAGGTTTAGTTTACTTTTCATGGAGATAATTCGTCATGGGAGAGGTAATGCTCATTGGAGTGGTTTGAAGCTGTCATTATCAAAATTAGATGCACTTCCATGCTTAGAGATCAAATTAGTTGGAGGGAAAGAAATCAGGCTTAGACTAGATCAGTGGCGGTCCGTGCAGGTAAGCGCGGTGAGGCGGGGGAGGTGAAAGTGACAAACGACGGGATAGGGAATGTAAAATAAATAAACCCACTTAACTTGCACTCGCGACTTGCAGCGAGCGTAAGGAAAGTGGTTTTATTTATTTATTTATTTTACATTCCCTATCCCACCGTTTGCCACTTCAACCCCCCCATCCCCGCCCCACTGCTCCCTGCACTTACCTGCACAGACCGCCACTGCACTAGATATCCTTTGCATGACATATTGAAAATATTTTACAAATTTGACATCATTTATATGGGCTTTGTGCAATAAAAGCAGCCAAAGATGTAATTTAATCTTACCCTTAGAGCTCAGGAAGACACATTTAAACACAGCAATCCAACTATGAAAAGAGTCCGAGTATTATTTTTAATTTGCGTCAAATCCTGAAAAAGGCCATGCAGAAGGAAACAACTACTCCAATGTGTAAAAAAGATATTGCAGAGTCATTTCAGAGTACAAAGGCCTTTAAAGGAACTCAGCAAGCAACCCGATTGGCTTTTGCCAGTGCCTGAGCGGCTAAGTTAAAAGCCTGGAAAGTTGCAGATCAGGAAGCCTGACTGGTACCTGGAGAGGTCTAGACAGCTACGGGATGGCAGTGGCACGGCTCATGCACCTGCTTCGAACCGGGCAACTCAGATACTATCAGCTCTCCCATCTGTAAGTCGTGTCATACACTTCCCATTTCCATCTTATGAGAAAATCCCTCTTTTTGAGTGATTACCCTCATTTTGTGTTGACTGGTATTTCTGGTTTTTGAACTCTGCATACTGGATACGGCCCGAGTGATTACCAGTGACTGAGATTAATTCAAGCATTCCATCCATCACTTTTTTGTATATTTTAAAAGTTCAGAATGTAGCAAGATATGGGTTGGGACAGACAGCTAGTCATGGGCGCGCAAAAAGAAGACAGACACAAACACAAAGCCGCAGGTGCAGGCACCAGCGGACACAGAGAGGTAGAGATACGTACACAGAGTGTCGCAAGCGGATACAAACAGGTACAAGAACAGAAAGGTCTGGGACAGATGCGGTTAGGAGTACACAGTGAAGCAATGGAGCTTCTGACAGTTAAGGTTCTCGCAGCAGGCGATCAGAGGTAGGTACAGGCAAGTACAGAAAAAGTGGTAATGGATATAGGTAGGTGAAGACCAACGCTATTATGGGGTACAGTCACTCGCAGGGATTACTACACAGATGGATTCAGGAAGGTACAGGTAATCACAGCCAGATACAATCTAGCAGGTGTGTGTGCTTGCAGGAAGGTAGAAGCAGATACAGGTTGGTAGAGATACGCTGAGAAGAAGATAAAGTGATAGACAGGTGCTGATAGGTAGATACAGGCAGTTACAGGCAAATACACAAGAGTGTTGGCAGGCAGGGCAAGCAAGTGCAGGGACATATCAATAGACACAAGTGGCGAATACTTCTAAACCCTGCTTTTACTATTTACAAAGTTTCCAGTCAATTGTGCCTCTCTTAGGTGCTAATCTCAAACTCCTTGTGGTTAACGCTATTATACAAACTAGGCTGGATTATGGAAATGCTATTTTCCTAGCCGCACCAACAATGCATCTATCACAACTGCAGCTAATTCAGAATGCTGCGATGTGCCTTCTTCAGGGCTTAAGAACGAGAAATTCAGTTGCAGAAGTCAGAAAGAATTCTGTTTAAGGCCAAGGTGATGCATAAACACATATATACTCAAGCGAAAGACTTCATGACCAAAAGATTTTCCTAGTACTCCTCACACAAGAACCTGAAGTCCAATCAGCAGTACTTGTTACGGGTCCAGAAAATGCGAATGTCCACCTTCGGGGACCAAGTCTTCTGAGTGGCGGCTGCAAAAGCTTGGAACACTATCCTTTTCGTTTGCGCAAGCACCCTACCCTGGGTCATTTCAGAAAGGCTTCAAAAGCCTTTCTTTTCAACCTATAACACTACTGCACTAGCCTTTTTTCAATTTAGCGCCAAGAAAACCTACACAGGTGTAAGTCGCACTTGATTACGCTAACTTGCACACCTACGTATAGCGTAAGCGATCGATCTTTTATTTACCTAAAGTGGTTGAGGGGAAGAAAACAACTCATGAAGTCCTACATTCGTTGCCATGTAATGTGCCGGTGTGTCCTCTGGTGGGGCTTCTTCCCCTACCCGAGTCACTACCCCTGTGTCACCTCTACACAAATCTCGCAATACCCTAAAACATCTCATTGTTAAATCAATCAGTTGCAAGCTACAAATTACGCTGTTCCACTGCTAACGAACTTCCACCAATCCCAGCACGGCGTTACCACCACCAACCTATCACAGCGCGGCGCACCCTGACGTCACTTCTCACTCCTTGCAGCGGCTCACCCGCCTTTACAATTTCACCGCAAACTCTCATACACACATTCGTACCACAAGTAACTGTATAACCAAAAGTTATTCAACCAAGTAACTGTTCCTACACAATTACAATAACTTACAGTCACATAAACAAGTAATTGTCTGTCACTGAAGCTCGATAGAACACTCTCACAAGAACATTCAGCCGTAGTGACCCCCGACCTGCGTTGGTCACTCAATCGCTATAGTCTACCCCCGGTACCTGAGGCTTTCTACCGCGACCTCTTCCTCATTCACACAAAGGTCCCCAACACAAGTGGATTGTTGATAGCGCTTCACAACACCCACATTTAATCAGACAATTACAATACAAAACTATCCCGGGATCTTGGACTTCTCTTGAGTCCGCTCACCAAAACTTAAACCAAAAACCACATTCACTCAACATACATCCCAACTCCGCAAGACATCACCCACTTACTCATTACCACAATTTAACACCACAATGCGTTTCATACTCACGCCACCACTGTTTCCGCCGCACCATCAACGTCCGCCAGTCTCCGATCTCCTCCGCTCCACTTCAGGGCTCACCGACCTTCGACCCTACTCCTAAGTACTCCCCTCACCTTAGAGGCAAACCACTTTAAAGGTAAACCATCCTCTGCTACCATTTGATTACGCTGGCTTGCACACCTACGTTCCCTACTGAGTATAGCGTAAGCGATCGATCTTTTATTTACCTAAAGTGGTTGAGGGGAAGAAAACAACTCAGACAGATATTAACAAAGTCGTCATGCCTGAAAAGATCACTGACTCCAAAGTGCAGTTTGAATATTTATTATAAGGCCAAAAACAATTGGATGTAAATACATCTCAATAGCAAAGTATAAAGGTACAGAAAAATTAATACAGAGCCGGTTTTTCGGATATAAGTAATTTGGCCCAAAAGACAAATGATTATAAATTCCAAAATTACAATGCAACACAAAATAGATGCAATATTCAGCTCTCGACTCATTGAAAGAAATCAAAATCTTTCCCTACACTACTCTATATGAGGGCCCTTCCTGTCTCTCTTCTAACGTTCCCCAATGGTGTCAGCACGTGAGACTTCCTAAGAAGTACTCACGTCAAATGGGTCGTTTAGCTTAAGGCTATGGAGCTCGCTCTAAGATGCTCCTTCTTCTCCGAAAGCTAGCAGAAGTCTGGTCTCTCTGTCCCTGCGCATCATACAAAAAGATGGGATTCAACCAACATTGCGTCACTGTTTCTTAAAATTTTCCATTAGACCTCTATGCAGTAGCTGGTTCTCTTTTTAATTAATGATATCTTCTTCCAGTGGCCTTGGCTTCCAGACAGACCCGATACGCAAGGCATCCTCCCTTCTCGCTTCCAGCTATCTTCAAAGACATTCCGGATCTCTCCTTAACTCTGAAAATAACGATGTGTATTCTTGCACCTGCAACAGGGTGAGAACATTCGAACTTCGAACACAACAATCATTTAATTATTTATTTCTCGAGAGCAAGGAGAATCACACATTAACTTTGGGCCTATATTTCAGACAACTTAAACTAATCACCATTACGATATATAAAAATAATATTGTCCTGCGCATTATGCATGGAGGAATCATAATACATACAAAATTCTACTTAAATGCGTTCACTAGTTTCAACATTAAACGATTCAAATAAATGTTTCTTAATAATCAAAAGCACTGCAAACAATACGAATACATGAGAGTGCGTTTAACCATGAGTATAGTGCACTCATACAAATAGAGTGCTATCAGCGCTCTATCAGTTCCCCCCTCTTATGACTAGTGTCATAACACCAACTTTCTATTCTTCTGTAATTTCTCCTTGTAGAAGAGACCGACCTAAACAGGAGCTGTAGCTTGCCGTCCCTGTCTGAATCGTTCTAATCCTTTAAGGTGCTGGTAATGTCTGTCCTGCAGTTGCTCAAGTTGGTGCTCCCGCTTTCTCAAAACAGTTTCCTGATGTCGTGCCCTTTGCCATTTGTAAGCCTTGATGGCTCCTAATAGGATGATTATACAAATGACAGCTATTATAATAGGCTTCAAAATATATCCCATTATTCCTTGTCCCAAACTTCCAAACCAACTGCCTATCTTGCCAAAGCCTTTCCCCACTTGTTCCCAGAGTCCTTCAGCAGCCATCTCACGTAACTCTTGATGTATATCTGAAATATTATTGATGTATTTCCTTATATCCCGACTGTTGTCAGGAATATAAGTGCAGCACTGTTGAACTTTCAATAATTTGCAGACTCCTCCGGCTTTTGCTAGCAGCACGTCTAAGGCAAGACGGTTTTGCAAAACCATAGCCCTTATCGAAACCATCTCCCCATCTACAAGTAGTACAATCTGAGCTGTATTTATGGAGAGCTTATCCACTAATGTTGTCAACTTTCTGATTTTCAAATCATTCAGAATCACACCCATACTCGGTATCATAGCTCCAAATATGTCTCCAATCACTTCTCCTGCACTCGCACCACGTTTCCCTATTTGAGTTCTCCTTCTCTCTAGGGGCCATAAATCATTCACATGGAAAATCTTGGGAAATATTACAGCCAAATAGCAGGTGCCGTATCAATTCTTGGGCAACTTCACATAGGCATTCTTTCCACACACAAAATACACATTGGGCACTACTGTTATTTTATCCAATAATGCTTTTCTGATTGATTCTCACCCACAAATATCTTATCATAAGATGTGGTCGGGTGCCTAATGCACAATTTTCCTTTTTGCTGGAAATCTAATGCTATGGGTCAAAAACTCCCCTTTGCTTTATGATCTAATTCTTCTTTGGTCCATGGGGTAACCTTGTGCTTTGGATCTGGTCTAAATAGTGTCTGTCTATGTCGATCTTCTATCTGATCTATAAATTTCTTTTCAATGTCAGTTAACATGCAGGTCAAATTATGTCTATGGGCATAGGATGTATCTAAAGTAATGGTAGGCACAAAATACTTTGACATTCGCTCTACTTCCTTATAGTAATCATATTTATTCATGTATTTCAGAACGGGGACTTCCGAGAGTACCACATCATAATTAGAGAAATAGTACTCGAAGTGTGCCTTGCTATAGAACACGGGTACTCATAGTACGGCCCGCGGGCCGCCAGCGGCCCGGCAAGCCTTCCTTGGCGGCCCGCGGACCTTGCAGACATCGTACATGTGTTTTTTTGGGTTTTTTTTTACAGAGTGTCAGCAAACACAGACTCTGCTCTATGGGGGCCGGGCGATTCCAGCGATAGTCCGAGTGGAGCTGCAGGGGCGCTAAGAAGAGGTGATATACAACAAAGCCTCGTTATCATGCAAATGGTCTTTTAAAGACCTGTGAAGTACTCGGGTGCGGCTGTGTGTGTGCCCGGGAAGCTGTCTCAGCCTGGGCTGCCACACACGTGGGGTGAGGTGACAGAGAATGATAGAGGACAGCAGGGTGTGAGAGCCGGGTGAGGTGACGGAGGGCAGCAGGGAGTGAGAGCCGGGTGCGGTGACGGAGGGCAGCAGGGAGTGAGAGCCGGGTGAGATGGCAGAGGGTTTCAGAGGGCAGCAGGGAGTGAGAGCCGGGTGAGGTGACGGAGGGCAGAAGGGAGTGAGAGCCGGGTGAGGTGACGGAGGGCAGCAGGGAGTGAGAGCCGGGTGAGGTGACGGAGGGAAGCAGGGAGTGAGAGCCGGGTGAGGTGACAGAGGGCAGTAGGCAGTGAGAGCCGGGTGAGGTGACAGAGGGCAGTAGGCAGTGAGAGCCGGGTGAGGTGACAGAGGGCAGTAGGGAGTGAGAGCCGGGTGAGGTGACAGAGGGTGATAGAGGGCAGTAGGGAGTGAGAGCCGGGTGAGGTGACGAAGGGCAGCAGGGAGTGAGAGCCGGGTGAGATGGCACTGGGTGACAGAGGACAGCAGGGAGTGAGAGCCGGGTGAGATGGCAGAGGGTGACAGAGGGTTGCAGGGAGTGAGAGCCGGGTAAGGTGACAGAGGGTTGCAGGGATTGAGAGCCGGGTGAGGTGACAGAGGGTGACAGAGGGCAGTAGGGAGTAAGAGCCGGGTGAGGTGACGGAGGGCAGCAGGGAGTGAGAGCCGGGTGAATGGCAGAGGACGACAGAGGGCAGCAGGGAGTGAGAGCCGGGTGAGGTGTGCGTTAAGAGCCTGTGATGTGATGTTTCCCGCCAGCCTGTAGTCAGAGAGTTGAGCCAAGGCCAGGGAGCTCAGGCCTGGGAGGGAGACAGAGAGGGAGACAGAGAGAGAGGGAGACAGAGGGAGGGAGACAAAGGGAGACAGAGAGAGGGAGACAGAGAGGGAGGGAGACAGAGGGAGACAGAGAGGGAGGGAGACAGAGAGAGGGAGGAGGGCGACAGGCAGAGGGAGGAGGGCGACAGACAGAGGGAGACAGAGGGAGGGAGACAGACAGAGGGAGACAGATAGAGGGAGACAGATAGAGGGAGACAGATAGAGGGAGACAGAGGGAGGGAGACAGGGAGGGAGACAGAGAGAGGGAGACAGAGAGAGACAGAGAGGGAGGGAGACAGAGGGAGACAGAGAGGGAGGGAGACAGAGGGAGGGACAGAGACAGAGGGACGGAGACAGAGGGACGGAGACAGAGGGACGGAGACAGGGAGGGAGACAGAGAGGGAGGGAGACAGAGAGGGAGGGAGACAGAGAGGGAGGGAGACAGAGAGGGAGGGAGGCAGAGGGAGGGAGGCAGAGGGAGGGAGACAGACAGAGGGAGGAGGGCGACAGGCAGAGGGAAGAGGGTGACAGACAGAGGGAGAAAGACAGAGACAGACAGAGGGAGACAGAGGGAGGGAGACAGAGGGAGGGAGACGGAGGGAGACAGAGGGAGGGAGACAGAGAGAGAGGGAGGGAGAGAGAGAGATAGAGGGAGGGAGACAGAGAGAGAGATAGAGGGAGGGAGGCAGAGAGACAGAGGGAGGGAGACAGAGGGAGACAGACAGAGGGAGGGAGACAGAGAGGGAGGGAGACAGAGAGGGAGGGAGACAGAGGGAGGGAGGGAGACAGAGAGAGGGAGGGAGACAGAGAGAGGGAGACAGAGGGAGGGAGGGAGACAGAGAGAGGGAGACAGAGGGAGGGAGACAGAGAGAGAGAGGGAGAGAGAGATAGAGAGATAGAGGGAGGGAGGGAGACAGAGAGAGAGATAGAGGGGGGGAGGCAGAGAGACAGAGGGAGGGAGACAGAGAGGGAGGGAGACCGAGGGAGGGAGACAGAGGGAGGGAGACAGAGAGAGGGAGACAGAGAGAGGGAGACAGAGAGAGGGGGAGGGAGACAGAGAGAGGGGGAGGGAGGGAGACAGACGGAGGGAGACAGACAGAGGGAGGGAGACAGAGTGAGACAGAGGGAGGGAGACAGTGGGAGGGAGACAGAGAGAGAGAGGGAGACAGAGAGAGAGAGATGGAGGGAGGGAGAGAGAGAGAGATAGAGGGAGGGAGACAATGAGAGAGATAGAGGGAGGGAGGGAGAGAGAGAGAGATAGAGGGAGTGAGACAGAGAGAGAGATAGAGGGAGGGAGGCAGAGAGACAGAGGGAGGGAGACAGAGGGAGAGAGAGAGACGAGGGAGACAGACAGACGGAGACAGAGGGAGACAGAGGGAGGGAGACAGAGAGATAGAGGGAGGGAGAGAGAGAGAGAGGGAGAGATGTGAATGCCAGGTCCGGTGGCTCAGTGGACGAAGGCGTCCGCTGCAGGGGCCTGTGTTCCACCTCATGGTCACAGGTTTTTATTGCTCTAGCCCCGCCCCCTCCCCCAATGACCCCGCCCCCACCGGTGCGGCCCTCGGCCACAAACCACACTGTAAATTTGGCCCCCGAGAGAAAGTTTGTGAGTACCCATGCTATAGAACATGCTCAATAACACACTACATGTAATGCCATAGGTCACAGGCAAATGATGATATCGAATGCCTTCCTCTACTGAGGCGGGTAGTTGCATACACACATAGCAATCCTTCGCTTCCATGGTATCCACATACTCATACAATAATCGAGCATACGCATTCAAAGTAAAATCACCCTTAGACAAATCAACATGTAATCTACAACTAGTTTCCTTAATCATTTCTAGATCCCTTGCGGATGCATCCTCATCTATCTCAGCGAATGGTGTGGTGAGTGTGGCTTGTACCCTATTCTGTCCATCATCCTGAGATCCAACTAGAGATGTAACAATCACCACAGTTATAACAATAAGCACCACCACAATAAGGGTGCCAATGATGCACTTCTGTTTGCGTTTTGATTTTTCGGACACCATGGTTTCTACTGATTGTTCTGAAGCACAAAAGGGAAAACACAGTCTCTTTCTGTTTTCTTTGTTTGAACAATGTCTTTCTCACTTCTCTCCTCTCATGCAATTAATGTCAAAGTTCATTTGATTGATACTAAACCTCTTGAAGAAATGTAGTCAGCCCTACTCCTCACTCCATCCTCTACAAGAAAAATCCCTAACTTTAAATCTTCTTAAACTGGGGTCTAGGTTATCTTCTTTCTAAGGCCTAATATTTTCTCTGATTACAATTTAGGCTTCATCGTTAATGATATTTGATCCATGTATTTCGAGAACAAATTTCAAAATCTCTGCACAAATTTCTCCTAGTTCTTGCGCAGTAAGCTGTTGGCCAAATGAAGGGAAAATAACCTGATTGAGGATCAGGAAACGCAATCCACTCAGCTTTGGAGGATTTGGAACTTGCAGAGTTAGCTTTCCAAATACTTCTACGCCTGGGACCAACAACTGTATTTCAATTGTGAGGGTGTCCCCTCCGTAGCTCACCGTACCAGCTCCCAACCTCCCGGACTTCGCTGGGCTCTGCATTTGCAGCCAGGTACGTCCACTCAGGAGATGCGTATCTTCGAGACGCTATTCTTTCTCTTCTGGAACGTCTCAGACCATCCGGTCTTTCTTCAGCGTCACTTTGATCTGATTCAGATGTTTCAGGAATCGGAGTGAGATCTTTCTCAGATGCAAGCCGTATATTCCGCCTTTCTTTTCTTACTGGCCACTTTTCTGCTCTGGCATCTGTTCTCCTCTCTTCCTCTTGATCTGATCTTTCTGCAATAGACAGCTCACTTTGATCTGGGGCACAGCTCACTTCTGCAATATCCTCTATTTCAGGATCTGGACTCAGTTCAGGAGCATTCAGCTCTCGTCTCTCATGCTCACTTGGCTGTTCCGTTTCATCCGAAACTCTTACAGCTGAGTCTGTGCCGTCGTTGTTGCCTGTATCAGGTTCACACACGCTCCTCGGAACCATGGAACTCTCTTCCTCCACAGGCGCTTGAACTCGGCGGGTGTGGGAAGCGTGGATCCAATTCGGCAATCCTCCACACTTCACAGCGGTACTTGTGACCAATATCACCTGATAGGGTCCTCGCCAGCGAACATCAAGACAACTCTTCCTTACGTGCTTACGAACTAGCACCCAGTCACCAGGATTAAGATCATGCAGCAGGTCTCTCGAGTTGGATGCAGTCGCAGCCGCGACCTGGTGGGATACAGAAGTAACCACATCAGCCAGTCCTCTACAATAATCCAACACTAAATCATCAGTGATGTTTATTAATGCTGTAGCTGGCACCATAGGCAAACGCATAGCTCTTCCGGTCAAAATTTCGTGTGGAGAAAGCCCTGTTCTCCTATCAGGAGTGCTACGCAGACTCATCAGCACCAGGGGCAACACATCCGGCCACTTCAATGAAGTGGACGAACACACCTTTGCCACTCTTGACTTGATGGTGCCATTAACCTGCTCTACTAGGCCTGAAGCCTCGGGCCTGTAGCTACAATGCAGTCTTTGATCAATATTTAAAGCAGAGCACAACAACTTCATGATTTCACTGTGGAAATGAGTTCCTCTATCTATCTCCACTGATGTAGGGAAACCGTACCGCGGAATCAGTTCTCTTAATAACAATTTGGCTACTGTGAGACTATCACATCGTCTAGTTGGATATGCTTCCACCCACCGTGAAAAGATACACACCACCACCAAAACATATCTCAACCTATTGCACCTCGGCATCTCAATAAAGTCTAACTGTATCCTATTGAAGGGACCCCCAGATCTTCCAATGTGACTCATTCCGACAACAGTTCTCTTTCCAACATTCATCTGTTGACAAGTAACACACCTATGACATACTGTTTCAGCCCACACACGAAAGCGTGGATTAAAACCACGTCTGCCTGAACACTCGTACCATAGCATCTCTTCCCAGATGGACTGCTCCATGAATTTGCCTTGCCATTGGGCTCAGTAGGCAATTGGGTAATACTGCTCTCTCATCTGTGGACACCCAAATGCCATCGTCTCTTTTTGTGCAACCTGCTCTGATCCATGAAGCGGCTTCCTCTTCTGGGACTTCTTCCTGTAATCGCTTCACCTCATCCCAAGTATCGGCTATAGCTAACATCATGCTGAGCTCGGTCTCTTCTGTGCTCGCGCCTACATATTCTCCATTGAAAATACAAACATGTTCAGCGCAAAATCGTGCTACTTCATCTGCGTAATTGTTGCCCTTAGTAACAAAGTCTTCTCCCTTTCCATGAGCTGCACATTTAACAACTGCTATCTCTTTGGGTTTCTGCAAAGCTTCCAATAGTTGGCGCACATACTCGCCATTGCGTATAGGTGATCCTGAGGACATTAGAAACCCCCTCTGTGACCATAACTGCCCAAAATCATGAACCACACCAAATCCGTATTGACTGTCTGTATACACAGTCACTCGGATATCTGCTGCAACGATACAGTCACGTGTCAAAGCGACAATTTCGGCCACCTGTGCAGAGAATACTCTATTTAAACAGGCAGCTTCCACTACTCCCATGATGGTGCACACAGCAAACGCTGCTCTCAAATACCCTTCATTGTCTCTTATGTATGAACCGTCAACAAAAAGGATCAAATCAGATTGGGGCAAAGGTTCATCGACAATGTCAGGTCTGGGTTTGGTGGATAGGTCAGTAACATCTAGGCAGTCATGCTCTTCACAATCCTCATCTCCTTCCTCCTGCGGAATAGGTAACAATGTAGCAGGGTTCAGAGTGGTACAACGTTTCAGGGTAACATTATCAGCAGCTAAGATAACCTGCTCATACTTGGTAAGTCTGTTGTTGGTCAGATATTGTGTTTTCGTTCGAGTCATCAATAGTTCTACTGAATGGGGCACACATAAACAATGAGCGGATAACCCATCACTATGCTTTCACATCTTTGAATGCTGACACCAGTTGCAGCAACGGATTTCAGACATCCGGGCAACGCAGAAGCTACAGGATCTAATGTAGCTGAGAAGTAGGCTACTGCTCTACGGGCACCCCCATGTGTCTGCACTAGGACTGCTAACGCACATCCCTCCTTTTCACAGCAAAAGAGCGAAAACGCTTTGTTATAATCCGGCATTCCGAGAGCTGGAGCACGACAGATACTTTCCTTCAGCTCACGGAAGGCTTTCAAGCACTCGTCATCCCATGGTACCGGATCACTAACATCCTTTCGAGTCAGTTTCAACAGAGGCTTTGCTTGCAAGGAAAAATTTGGGATCCACTGTCGACAATAGCCGACCATTCCCAAAAACATGCGGACTTCTTTTTGTTTTTTCGGAGTTCCCATTTGCAGAATCGCCTCTATGCGATCTGGTGACACCCTTCGTTTTCCTTTCTCAATCCGGTGACCTAGGTACTGAACTTCAGACAAACAATATTGCAATTTGTTTGGAGACACTTTGTGTCCATTCTCTGCCAACTGATTCAGCAGCGCCACAGTGTCAATCCTGCAAGCGTCCTCAGTCTCAGAAGCGACCAAAAGGTCATCTATATATTGCACTAAGACTGAGTTGTGGGCCATCACCAGTCCTTCAAGATTCTTTTTCAGACATTGACTAAAAATGGAGGGGCTTTCTGTATACCCCTGAGGGATTCTTTTCCTTGTTAATACACGATCGTCCATCCTAAATGCAAATAAAAACTGACTTTCTTCATGCAATGGTATAGAGAAAAATGTGTGACACAAATCTATCACTGTAAACCATTCTGCTTTGCATGGTATCTGGAATAGAATAACAGCTGGATTCGGTACCACAGGACAACATGGGATCACAATTTCACTAACCAGACGCAGATCTTGCACTATTCTGTACTTGCCACTTGGCTTTTGCAGTCCCATGATAGGTGAGTTGCAGGGACTTCCTCTTATCTCCTTAAGAATACCTTGGGCAATCATAGTCTCAATCACAGGTCTTATGCCGGCCATAGTTTCGGGAGTCAACTTATATTGTGGCGTTCGTGGGAATTCAGCATTGGGTTTGACCTGTATCTTAACTGGCTCAACCCCTCTCATCAGACCCACATCCTCGCCCGTGAAATCCCACACTTTCGGATCAACTGAGTCTCTCAAGTCATGTGGCAATTCTGCTGTTGTGAGCACCACAAACATTTCCGCACACAGACTCATGTTAGCCATTTTGAAATCAGCATCGTCATCATATGTTTGCAATTCTACACCTCTTGGAGTGCATGATATAGTACAATTGAGCTTGCACAAAAGGTCTCGTCCCAAAAGACAGACCTGACTCGAATTGCACACTACAAATTGATGTCTATCCCGGAATGGTCCTATTCTCACGGGTAATTTGTCTGTCAATGGATTGGTCATTTTCTGATTACTAACCCCCACTACTTGAATCGATCGTCCCGAAAGGGTTAAATTTGGGACTACTTCAGTTCTCACTGTGGAACGAGCAGCTCCAGTGTCTAATAAGAAAGTAACAGGATATCCATTCACGTCTGCATCTACAAACGTCCCACTCTGATCTACTTCTAGAATCGCATCTAAAGTGCATTCCTCGTGCACCCCCCTCTGGCACTCCTGTGAATCTTGATTTTTATCAAATCGGTCTTGTATTTCAAAATAAGGCATCTGATGGTATAACTGATTATGCATGGGTATCCTAGGGGGTTGAGGTACTTGCACTTGTGGCTCATATCCTCCTCCATACATAGACCTTGGTCTTGTCACCGTATTGACAGCCTTGGTCAACTGTCCCTCTCCTTCCATCTGTTTCTGATTTGCTGGATTCGATCTACACTCGCGCTTCCAATGCCCGATTTTGTGACAATAATGACAGGCAGTGACTCTTTTCTGTTGAGCCACCCAGTCACTTGTACCTGAATCCATTCTTCTTCCTCTACCCTGACCAGGTTGGGTCACCATCTGTTGTCCCATTTCTCTTCCACCTCCTCTGCCTCTACCTTGACCTCCTCCAAACCCTTGCGTCGTATCAGCGTTTCTCAACTGCACCAACATCAACTTATCCTTCAATTTCTTCTGTGTCGATTCCACTTGATCACTACAATACTTAGCATAACGCAGAATCTCGTCCACCGACTTATTCTGCCAACATATCAAGTGCTGCTGTATCATCAGGCTAATGTCGGATTTCAGTCCCAAAACAAACTTCGAGACAAACTGTCCCATATCTTTCTGTTCAATTGTATCTAATCCACTATGCTGCTTAAAAGCCAACAACAATCGTTCGTAATAATCATGTACTGATTCTTTAGAGACTTGGGTGGTGCGATCAATCTTCAACCAATCAACAGTCTGAGGAGCTACCTTCGATTGCAACCATGTAATCACTTTCTCATATTTTCTCATTAAATCAGGTGAAGGACCATGAGTCAATGAATCTCTAGGTGGCTCTACAGTAGGCCACTCAATGGCAATCTTACATGCTGCCCACAAATCCGCCGGCACTACAATATCAAACAAGGTGTTCAAATCAATCCACAATACCTTCGAAATCTTTACAAACCTGTCTATTTGCTTGTACCACTCAGCAGGTTTTTCCCTCAGCCGAGGATAATCATTCGTAAATGCTGCTAAATCACCCCTGCTCCATGGCACATGTACATACCCTCCATTCTGTACCTCCCTGAGGGGGAAATTTCCTGCAGCTCCCGTCCCTCCACCCGGAGGCGGAGTATTCCCTATTCCAGTCTGGAAGCTTTTCTTTTTGGCCCATTTTTCTTTCCATCTATCTAAATCTTTCCATATCCGCATCCCCATCACTAGTTCTCTAATTTGTGCTTTCAATCCACTCGTTCGCTTCTCTTCCAAATCCTTATCTGTGTAATTTAATCTGCAGGACCCCTGTGTCAGCTTGGTCTTTGACAAATCAACCTCATATCTTTGTGCCAAAAGCAACAAGGCATCATAAGCTCGTTTGGCCTTTCTTGTCATGTCCTTTGCTACGAACAATAGTTCGCTCGAGTCATATGTATCAATTTTGATCAGGGGCAGATTACCTTCAATCACCTCGTCTAGTTCTGCCTTTAATCGTACCACATCTAACATTGGCACCTTTATTGCACTTTTTAACACTTTCTGAATTTCCTCTTTTTGTGTATCTTCCCTGTCACAACTTTGGGTTCTCCTAGGAACTGCACCCTCTTCTGTCTTCGAATCGGGGCGTCTCTCTCTTTCACAACTTCGACTTCTCCAATGGTCACCTGCACAAATCACCTGTGGCCCAAACAGTACTTTAGGCGCTTCTTGTCTTCTGCTTATCTCTTCCCTCGGCATCATTGATTCTCTCACTGGTTGAACCCACATTCGAAGGTCAGACCTAGAATTCGCTAGAGCACCTGTCCGTCCTCGTTCTACCCCACTATCTATTCTTGAGGGATCAGCTGTAGCTGGCAGTGGAGTACTAGATTCTACTGGTATTCGACAGAAATCTGTCCCACTCATTGCAAGGCTCCCTCCAGACATTGTCTCTTCCCCTTCACTTATGTGCTGAGGACTGTCCTCAGTTCTTTCTCTAGGAGTATATATCGGAACCACTGGCCCTATTGTGACTGGTACCGACAAAGCATCTGACAACTGCATGTTTCCTACAGGTGGTTCTGGATCACTGTTTGAATACCTTCTTCCTCCTGACCCTCCCGGAATGCGTACCATTGTAATCTTGCCTCTTACTCCTGCCGTTTGTTCCTCTGAACCCAGTTGTCCCACACTTAAAAGCTCTTCTGATGGGCGCGACCTCTCTGTGTCTGATTTAGAGTCGCACGTTGTAGGACGTTCCGCTAGCAATCTGTCAAGAAAGCTGTCTTCTGTATCACTGTCCTCCTCTGTCTTCTTTTTCCCTACAGCCCCCTCTCCTACTGTAAGAAGTGGGTACAAGCGTTCTCCCTCTATAGTATCTACTCTCCATCTCTTCAACTGAGCATACCATGTAGCATCATGATATGCCTTCATTGCTTTTCTCATCCTCCCATGTGAAGCCTCTCTCTTTTTTACTAGAGCTGCTCTCATCCATGCATCTAATGCCTCAAATTGTGTGGGTCTAGGGGGAGGTTTCAATGCATTCATCACCCCCCTCAACTGAGTCAGCACCTCCATACGAAAAGACCCATAACGAGGGAAAGCCAAATCACCCTCTTTCTCTGTAATTCTATGCCAATTCTGAAGCCACACGATAGTATGAAGTCCTACATTCGTTGCCATGTAATGTGCCGGTGTGTCCTCTGGCGGGGCTTCTTCCCCTACCCGAGTCACTACCCCTGTGTCACCTCTACACAAATCTCGCAATACCCTAAAACATCTCATTGTTAAATCAATCAATTGCAAGCTCCAAATTACGCTGTTCCACCGCTAACGAACTTCCACCAATCCCAGCACGCGTTACCCCCACCAACCTAACATTGTGTTTGGCCTTCAAAATTCTAAAATTTTCTTACCCTGAGATTCTATCCAATTTGCTGGTTCCCTATGTCCCTGCTCGCCAGCTACGTTCCGCTGAGCAATTTTTGGCCACTGTCCCCCGAGTGAAACGCATTTGGGCGGGGGGCAGATCCTTCCGCTGTCTGGCCGCTAAGCTATGGAACTCCCTCCCTGTGCAGACTCGCCGCATAGACTGCCTGCTATCCTTCCGTAAGGCCATCAAAACTTACTTGTTTCCTACAGTCTAGCCCTCGTCCTCTTTGACACTGCATTAGCGCCGGGACGCCCCTTCGCTGGGGCAGCCGTGCGCTATACAAGTTTACTTAACATAACATAACATAACCTATCACAGCGCGGCGCACCCTGACGTCACTTCTCACTCCTTGCAGCGGCTCACCCGCCTTTACAATTTCACCGCAAACTCTCATACACACATTCGTACCACAAGTAACTGTATAACCAAAAGTTATTCAACCAAGTAACTGTTCCTACACAATTACAATAACTTACAGTCACATAAACAAGTAATTGTCTGTCACTGAAGATCGATAGAACACTCTCACACGAACATTCAGCCGTAGTGACCCCTGACCTGCGTTGGTCACTCAAGCGCTATAGTCTACCCCCTGTACCAGAGGCTTTCTACCGCGACCTCTTCCTCATTCACACAAAGGTCCCTAACACAAGTGGATTGTTGATAGCGCTTCACAACACCCACATTTAATCAGACAATTACAATACAAAACTATCCCGGGATCTTGGACTTCTCTTGAGTCCGCTCACCAAAACTTAAACCAAAAACCACATTCACTCAACATACATCCCAACTCCGCAAGACATCACCCACTTACTCATTACTGCAATCTAACACCACAATGCCTTTCATACTCACGCCACCACTGTTTCCGCCGCACCATCAACGTCTGCCAATCTCCGATCTCCTCCGCTCCACTTCAGGGCTCACCGACCTTCGACCCTACTCCTAAGTACTCCCCTCACCTTAGAGGCAAACCACTTTAAAGGTAAACCATCCTCTGCTCCATTTGATTACGCTGACTTGCACACCTACGTTCCCTACTGAGTATAGCGTAAGCGATCGATCTTTTATTTACCTAAAGTGGTTGAGGGGAAGAAAACAACTCAGACAGATATTAACAAAGTCGTCATGCCTGAAAAGATCACTGACTCCAAAGTGCAGTTTGAATATTTATTATAATGCCAAAAACAATTGGATGTAAATACATCTCAATAGCAAAGTATAAAGGTACAGAAAAATTAATACAGAGCCGATTTTTCGGATATAAGTAATTCGGCCCAAAAGACAAATGATTATAAATTCCAAAATTACAATGCAACACAAAATAGATGCAATATTCAGCTCTCGACTCATTGAAAGAACTCAAAATCTTTCCCTACACTACTCTATATGAGGGCCCTTCCTGTCTCTCTTCTATCGTTCCCCAATGGTGTCAGCACGTGTGACTTCCTAAGAAGTACTCACGTCAAATGGGTCGTTTAGCTTAAGGCTATGGAGCTTGCTCTAAGATGCTCCTTCTTCTCCGAAAGCTAGCAGAAGTCTGGTCTCTCTGTCCCTGCGCATCATACAAAAAGATGGGATTCAACCAACATTGCGTCACTGTTTCTTAAAATTTTCCATTAGACCTCTATGCAGTAGCTGGTTCTCTTTTTAATTAATGATATCTTCTTCCAGTGGCCTTGGCTTCCAGACAGACCTGATACGCAATGCATCCTCCCTTCTCGCTTCCAGCTATCTTCAAAGACATTCCGGATCTCTCCTTAACTCTGAAAATAACGATGTGTATTCTTGCACCTGCAACAGGGTGAGAACATTCGAACTTCGAACACAACAATCATTTAATTATTTATTTCTCGAGAGCAAGGAGAATCACACATTAACTTTGGGCCTATATTTCAGACAACTTAAACTAATCACCATTACGATATATAAAAATAATATTGTCCTGCGCATTATGCATGGAGGAATCATAATACATACAAAATTCTACTTAAATGCGTTCACTAGTTTCAACATTAAACGATTCAAATAAATGTTTCTTAATAATCAAAAGCACTGCAAACAATACGAATACATGAGAGTGCGTTTAACCATGAGTATAGTGCACTCATACAAATAGAGTGCTATCAGCGCTCTATCACACTCTTCAAATAACCTGAAAATAAACATACACTTTCGGGGCTGACATTGAAACAGACACAGGAACAGGTAGGAGCAGACAGGGAAAAGCGCAGACATACACATGTGGATACGGGTAAGTACATGCAGTGCTAATGGGGAAGTACTGCTAGGTACTAGCAGGTACTGTCACGTCTAGACGTGGCCAGATTTACACAGAAGCACAGTAGCCAGATCCCTTGCACCCTGTACAGGCAGGGTCCCTAATTTGAGTACAGGCAGGGCTCTTCCTCCGTCGTTAAAGATCGATGCTTGTTAGCAATCTAAATTCCTGCATGCTTTTGCTTACATTTTAAATGTAACAGTGTGCCTGTTAACTCCCCCTGACTTGGGAGTTTTTAGTGGTTTTTTTTTGTAGTGGGCTACCATATATATCAGAATATTTGTGCCTCAAACACCTATTTGCCTGCTGTGAATCTGGCTCTTTGTAATGTGCAGATATTGTCTTTATAGTTACAAACATGATTGGCTGCTATTGAGAAATAGCTATATTTAAGCCCAAAGTATTACTGTCTTTCAGAACACCTTGTTCAGCCCAAATATTTGAAAAGCATTATTTGGCCTCATTTTCTCCCAGCCTTTCCTCGAGGAAATCAGCGCGGAAAACCAAATTCCCATATTCACTCAATTCATTTACCCCCTCCCCCCTCCCCCGCCTTACTTACTGGCTGTGCTTTATCTCCGCTGGGGCTGATACGCCAATGTTTGACAGGGTTGCTTTTGGTTCCAGGTTGTCCTTCTACACAGCAATGGATGTTGATTCACCCAATGGCCAGGGCTCGCGGAAGGGACGTCACACACCCTCTGACTCACTAATAACATCACAAAGTTCACCGATTGGCCTACCATTGGCCCATCAGCATCCTGAAGGATGTGGGTAAGGAGTGGAAACTGTGGAAAGTACACAACCTGAAGAGCAATATTTACTTCCTGTTCCTGCTCCAAGGAGAATTACAGGGGGTAGTGATGGCAATCCTGGGGTAGTATGTGCTACCCCTGACGACCAACAATTGAAGACCATGGGCAAAGGTCGAACGGGGTACTGCAGGCGCTGCTAGGCAATTGTAATATGTGCGCCTGCCTCCTGGATGGGAACTCAGGCGTCAGCAGTGTGCCTGTAACAGCTCTGCTTCATCCCAATGATCACAGAATGTCCCCAAGGGGACTTCACCTCTGAGAGGCAGCACTGCATCGCGAATGTTACGTGCACCTGCATCAGGACCCAAGGTCTGATGAAAAACTGCACCTACCAGATAAGCGTTTAGCATCAGTGATACGACCTTCCCCTCCAGCACAAACGAGTCATGATTTATAGGCAGCACAAAAACACCAGTCCTTTTGCCTTTGAGTGGAACACTACCATATAATTACCGACTCCTAATCTATGCTTGTCGCAGAAGAGAAGACATGCATTCTCTTGACAGCATTTTCTTTTTAAACTTATAAGTTTCTCCCGAGTGAAGAATATGTAACTGACAAAACAATTAATTGCTAGTGTTTGTGTGTCTGGGGGAGAATGAAGGTGCTCACATGTTTGTGTGCTTTTATTGTTCAAAATCCAGCGTTATAAAGGCCGTATTTGACAGGGAACCGTGATATATGAGAACCATTTCATGGTTCCCTGTGAAATACGGGGTTCATCATCATAATGTTTATATCGTTGTCAGGGCCACTAGGATTATATGTCAAAGTTATCTAAATTACACAGCAGAGAGGCAAATTATGACTCCCAGTTTCTGCTAGCATTAGTTTCATCCCTTTTTCAGCCAGAAACGGTTTTAAATCTGCAAATTATGTGGCAAACGATGTAAATCTATACTTATGTGGTAAAGGCTGCAGCTACAAAATCACATCAATGCATTCACTGTTACCATTTTTGTTTTTAAGAATGCATTCATAAAAGGTAAAGCTAAACATTTTGGTTCCCACTAGTGGCCATGGCAAGCTTCACTTTAAGGAACATAACTTTTTCAAACCAGCTACCCCAAAATAAATGTGCAATATAAAACATATATAGCAGGTAACATGTAATATGGCCCTACCTTGCCATCTCAGGGTTCTGCTGAGATTTGCAAACCACTGGGCCTTATGCCACCTGGTTAATGATATCACCATAATCTCTCAATGGTAATATTGGACCATATTACACAGTTATTTGTGTATCCTATACATAAATGCCATGAGAGTGAAAATAAATGTGGGCTGTGAACCCATTATTTAGAGCAACTGTAATAATAAATACACATTGGCACATTTATGACTACAGTGCATAGGTCAAATACACGTTTATTACCACAGTACAGCTAAATATAAATTGACCTGCAAAAAACACTATTTGCTGGTTATACATTACATGATACACTTATTTTCACAGAGGAACAACTCACCTAATTGTCACACAGCCTCTTCAGTGGGATTTAACTTTCCTGCACAAATTTAGCCGCTTGCATCCTAGTTTGCAAAACAATGGCACATGAAAAAGCCATATATTTAGATGTGGAGAATGTAGTTTGCTATTTGTTAACAGTGTTGAGGGACTGGAGGGGGAATCTTGACTTAGTATACCAGTTTTCTGTTTTTACTGATTTTAATAAATAAATACAGACAGAACCTCATCTACTTTCCTGTCTGTATTCATTTTACATATGGATAGAGCGAATACAGGCAGAAATTGAATTGGTTTCGAGTATTTCTAAATGCTGTCAGTCATTACTACCAGGCCAGTTACTGCACGGAATGACAGATTAAGGGAGTTAAAAAAAAAAAAGCACAGAAGGATTCAGTCTTAAACAGTTGTAGATGTGCAGAAGGTTGATACTAAAATGTGTGTTTTCACATGATTCTATTGATGTATCTTCTATTGGTATTCATATCTTTGAACTTCTCAGGCATTCAAGTATGAATGTACATTTACTGGTTAAGTAAATGCTGAAATATACTAGCTTCAGCTTATTTTTTTTCACCAACACCAAAATAAAGATGGATAAACACAGATGAAATCAGCCAAAAATAAATATAGACAAATACAGGGGGAATAAAAAATGCTATAAAACCGGGAGCACTAATCATGACCCATTCAAGTCTTCCCCTATTGTGAGTCATGGCCCCTCCCCATGCTTATCAATGGTAATAAACAGCATATTACACCCTGTGCATCTGCATATATACTATTTATGCTGTAACAGTGAAAATATATATGGCCCAATAACACATTTTGTTAAGAGTCTCTGTACTAATACAAGCACAGTCACTCATTTATTACAGCTGTGCAAATGTAACATTTGAGTTTCTTACCACAGTCCCTGAAAATTGATGCGAGAAACACTTTTTACTGCTTTGCAGATTGCACGTAACAATTAGTTTAACAGTTAGGGAAACAACTTTACATATAGCCACAATGTCTCTTCAGTGTGATTTTACCTAGCTGCACAAATGTAATCCATTGTATCCTAGTTTTGGTTAAATACCTTTTGCGACAGCAAATACACGTGAAAAAATGCCATGTCATAGATCGCCCATGTAGAGTACGATATCCTATTTATTACTGTTGTTCGGTGCCTCAAAGTCACGAGTGCTTCATGATTCCTCTCCTTCAACTATGGTAATAAACAGCATATTGCACCAGGTGCATCTGCATATACAGTTTATACGTCAAGGCATTTTTTCCATGAATGTTTATAGTAACAAAAGGTATTTAACGAAAACCAAGTGGATGCAAGTGGTTAAATTTATGCAACAAGGTTAGAAGAAGAAGTAGAACTAATCAATGCACAGGCAAGTTAGGTATACACCCTTAGGTTAGGTATATAGGTATAAAGTTAAGTGGATGTCGATGTAGCATTTGCCAATAGACATCCCTTCAAAATAGGATTTTTCTCCTTTTTGCTCTATCTGGAAATGGTGTTCAAAGACAAGCATCTCCATAAGAGGTGAATCTCACCCACTGAGGGAGCGGTCACTCTACTGTTCTTGAAGAGCTCTGAGGTCACCTCAGTTTTTTCACAAGTCAGGTCCCATGAAAGGGCATATCAATCACAGAAGCTTGGCTTTCCCCAGAAAAGCCAGCGGAGGGCATATACGCATGTCATGTTATAATAGCATGGGCATCCACTGCACAAGTAACAGAATTAATGATGTTCAACCACAAACGTAGGACATATTTCATAGCGTCCTGTCCATCTTACGCAATCTGTGTAAAAGCTTTGAGCATTTCTTCAGTAAATGCTTGTAAAACCTGACGTACCACATTCCACAGAGGATTCATCTGATTCTGGTAGCTTTGGTTAAGCTTTTCTCAGCCTTTGCGGCCAGTTGCTTCATAGCAGATATCACACATTAGAGATATGTGATTCTAAATTTGAACACAACACCAAAGTCCAGACATCCTTGTACTAAAGTTTCCACAACTAAGGTAAATCCAAACTTAGCTAATCTGCCCAACAGGAATTCGAAAAAAATTGATGCTATGGGCAAAAAAATAGGTTCTTCTGCCTGTTTAGCACTATGTGTTCCATACATGTAGTTTGTTTTCTAGGTCGGCATAGGGAGTGGTAATTTTACAACTTCTGCAGCCCTCCATACAACTATCCACTTTCTTCTTTAGGGGACTCCAAGGTAATTCCTGGGCAGATTCCGGGGAGGTATCCAAGCCACTGGCACTTCACAAGTCAATGAAGAAAAGTCAGAGATTCTGCTATTTGGTAAATTCCCCCTTAACTTCAGAGAGCAGCTCTGTGCCTCCTGAGTTTCCATTACCCACCTCGTCAGGGAAGCCAGCCAAAAATCTGGGGAATGTCTTTCCTTCTCGACACACATTAAGAAGCTGGCTGGCTGCTGTTTCAGCATGCTTAAAACTTTCAGAAGATTTTTCCCCCTCTTACCTCTGATGGCGAGGAAAACTGTCACCTGTGCGCTGATTTTGTCACGGCTGGACTATGACAACGCCCTTTATGCTGGTATCCCGGGCTACCTGTTGAAGAAGTTACAGGTGGTTCAAAATACGGCAGCCAGACTTTTATTGGGCGTGTCGGCTAGGAGCAGTGTTCGTCAACAGCTGCGCTCTCTCCACTGGCTCCCCATGCTGGATAGAGTCAAATTTAAACTACTAGCTTTAGCCCACCGTGCTCTCCATGGCTGTGGTCCTCTCTACTTGCAGAGGCGTCTTTCCTTCTATGTTCCCGCGCGCTCCCTGCAATCCTCCTCCTTATGTTATGCTCAGGTCCCTCGTTTCAAGCTTCAGAGGATGGGGGCAGCTCATTTGCAGTGAAAGCGGCGGTTGCTTGGAATGCTCTTCCTCTTGCCCTGCATACCATCCAGGACCCAGTCGTGTTCAAGAGGAAATTGAACCATGTGTGTACAAAACAACCTCTAGCTGACCTATATTCCTTTTATGCCAACCTGGCTTTGCTGAAACCACGCTGGGACTCCCAATACGCCGCCAACAAACACACAGATCCTACAAGATATCACGGTTTGGATCTACATGAATTTTTGGATTCTACACCCTATATGATGGACTAATTTCTGTTGCTTGGCAGTTTAAGAGCTTCTGACTGTAGCATATCTATATCCCTGAACCGTTTGGTTCCCCTTGCGTTCCTATGGACATCTTCTGAGCAACTGGAAGTTTTGTTCGCAGATCGCAAAAAGTGGCCTTTGAATATAAGAGCTAGAGCTAGGATTGAAGCATTGCTCTTTCAGATACCCCTGCTCCTAGTTTTATTGTTGTTACTGCACAATTCTTATAGACACGGGTCCTGATGAAGGTGGGGTTAATATCTGAGTACCACCGAAACGTACGTCGACCATCTATCTTTTGGGAATCCGTATAGTGAAATATCATTGGAAAAGAAATAGAGAAGATATCTATATAAAATAATGAAATGAAACAGTGATTCTTATACACTGCTGTGATTTATGGAATGCTTTATTATTATAGATGAATTGATTGTTTTGATGATATTCTTCCTTCTTTCCTCCACTGTCGGATCCCTATTATGTTGTCTAAATTGTTAATCAAAAAATGTTTTACTCTGCATTTTGTATGTTTGGTGAAAGAATGGTATGGTATGGAGTGAGTATGCTGTGGTTTAGGTATGAGTGTGCTGGGGTATATCAATGATATTGACTAGATTTGTTTTATTTTTCAATTTTGTATATTTCTGTTAAATAATTCTTCAGAATATTCTTAACTGAAAAAAATCTCTTTTGTTCTTTTTGAAAATGAAAAATAATAAATAAAAGATACAAAATAAAAAATAATGGTAATTTAATCAGCTTTGTCATTTCTATATGATTTTACTATAGACATGAAAAGTTTCTTTCTTATGGGGCACATGTAAGCATTTTGGCTATTTAGAAAAGGAATATAGGTCAGCTAGAGGTTGTTTTGTACACACAGGGTTCTTTCCCCTCCTCTAGGACCTAAAATTAAAATTAGGGGAACCCTTTTTTCTCCTTTATCAAGAGGAAATTGAAAACACATCTATTTCCCTGAAGCTTTCTGCCCATACCCCGCTAGGCTCCGCGCCGGGACACTCATGAGTAGCCGCGCGCGTTACAAATTCATATAACATAACAATGAGTTGGGACCAAATGATCTGCTTCCTTATTATTTTCTACATCATGTGACACGTTAAAGGCCTTGTGTAGCATCCAGATCTGATCCAAAAATGGTCTCTATCCTTCAGAAATACTATTACTATTACTGAGGCTAGAGCTGGGGATGGATCCAGAATCCACACTACTGAAGGTAGAAGCAGACCCGATAAAGGAACAACGAGTCGGGCTGTGGCAAGGGAGTGGGCAGACTTAATCAGGGGTGAGTTGGTACCAAGTGGAGGCCCCAACGGGTCCGTGAGCCTGAAGGCATGCAAAAGCGACTCATTTTGAAGATCACAAAAGGATTTCTGGCAAACATAAAACCATTTAGGAGTGCACCCCTAAGTCTCACATAAGGAGTGGGAAAGCGGGATTTTCAAGTTGGTGGTTTGCCTTGGAAGTTTGGAAATGCACAGAAAGCTGCCCATAAAAATCTAGATCGGCGTAGAAAGGATGATATGACCTCAGTGAACAGGAGGCTAATAACAGTGAAATTTAGAAACACTTAAAAAATAACTTCTCTTAAAGAAGTTGGAATAGAATTGCATACACAGTGCCAAGGAGCATTAAGAATGCTTTCTGTCCACCAACACTTAGAGGCTGATTCACAAAAGCATTGAGTCTGGCAGGACTATTACAGGAGTACTCTGTTTTCTGTACTCTTACATACCTTTGTGAATTGGCCACAAAACGTCCAACTCCCCATTAGTAAAATTGCAAAGAAGGCACAGTTTTTTTCACCGTCCTTTGAATTTGTGCTAATTGTATATGAATATTCACTGAATATTTCCATTTTATTTCCATTTTAGGTGTTTAGGGGCCAATTCACAAACATAAAAGAGTACTACAGGACTAATGAATGAATGAAAAGATTTATTGTGCGATTATTTAAAATCATTACAAGTTTTCCAATTAATACAATCACAATGTTAAAAGAAAACATGGAAGAAAAAGTAACTTAATGCAGGCCTTTCATACGATTTTTTTTCCCAATTAATATAATCACAGTGTTAAAAGAAAAAGTAAAGGAAAAGGCAACATAATACATCGCTTTGGTACAGTTTGTTTGTTTACGATATGCAGTTATATGCAGTAGTAACATAGAATCATCAACCAGCTTACGGTAGGCAATGCGGAATGGCATGGTGTGTGGTGCATGTTCTCCCTCCTGGGGCTGTACAAAATGTCTTATAGTGCTGTTGCAACTTGTGTTATAAAATGTCTCATGGACTTTTTTAAAAACCTTTTATATCAAATGAATGTTATAGAAGCACCTGAGTTAGCAGTTTTAAGCGAGCGAAGGGAACGATTGTTAAAAGGCTGGGGTCTGTGACACGCCTTGAGGCACGGTGCAAATGATCAGGGTAAGGCGCTAGGTCTCCCTTGCGCCATTTGTTACATTAATCGTAGGATTATCCTTAGGTTTCGCTAGTGCAAAAAGCATTTAAATTGTTATTGGACTCTGAAATAGTCCCTGCGGACAGTCTGTGAAGTACACAGACCTGTACTTTGACCCAGGGACGAGATGTAACCGTAATCGTTACAAGTGTGCAAAGCGCTGGATTTTAAGGTGCTATGTCTATGTGCAGTAAGGCATTATGTGCATGAAAGTTTTCTCAGTAAATTGTGTTATTCGTTAAAAGACCTGGGATCAGCTGCCCTCCATGGGACAATATGCAAATTAGCAGGGTAAGGTGCTGGATATCCCTCATGCGATACAACAATATATTTACATAAGCCCCAGGAAGATTTATTTGTTAAAAACTATTCTTCCTTTGGGAAGTGTGCAAATTCGCAAGATAAGGTGCGGGGTAACCCTCGTGGGGTTGTACAGTATGTTACATTGTCTTTAAGTAAGTCCCTTAGTAAAGTTAATCATTGATTGCTATGGTTTCAAAAGCAATCAAAACCATTTTATACTGGCTTAAACTAGATCATAGACTGTCAGAAAACGAACAAATGCAAAAAAACAATTTCAGTCGTTCAAGGCAATATTGGATAAAGGGCTGCAAAGTATTAGGTCTGTACGCTGCAATAGCCATGCGTTAAGCTATTGTCAGGAGCAAATTACACCCATAAATAAACGGGGAAACACAAGCATCATTGAGCAGTAGGAATTTAAGAAATCTTCTAATGAAAGAGTCTATGGAATCCCACTCATACACCTGTAAGTTCAGGTTCAGTAGACCAGATCTCAAGCAACCCCACAGAGGAGGAAGAAAAAGAGAATTGACAATGTAGTGGAAAAAGAGGATGTGGGTGTAGATGTCTCCAGCAGTGGACCAGAGCTACAATTTTGGACATTGAGAGACACAGCTTCTTACTCAGAGGATGGTGTGCCCGCAACAAATGTTTATCATATGACATATACTAGAGCAGAGACAGTGAAAGGTGCACCACCAGTAAACAATTTTCTTATAACATGCATTGATGTAGAAATACTGAATTATCTTAAGAAATGTCCAGCCAACTTCTCAGAAATTGACAGGAAGGAGGAAAGGATAGATAGAATTAACACCCTAAGGCCCAGACCTGTAGAATCTGTGTTTGTCTGATAGCATTTGGGAAGCAAGACGATGGTAAAGGACGGACTAACCCTGCATGGAGCTGGTGTTTTTGGCAAGAGTCAATGTTAAATGTCAACGTAGTAAGAGCAGAGAAAGAGGACTGCCAAAACTATTCTGGCTTTGAAAAGCCATTTATAAGGCGAACACACCAGAGTACAGCTACAGACTGAGCAGGAATTCCAAATGTTACGAAAGGCAGGAACATAGCCGGACTAAGAATTTATCCCATCAGGGGGCTGGAGCTCCTTGATGCCGGTTTTTGAGGCTGGATGGTTGCTGCCCATGTCTTTTTCAGCCTCTCCCAAGAGTTTAAGGCAGCAGGCTCAATGGGACATAAGGAGAGAGAGAGAGATGGTAAGAGAGAGAAAACAAATGGGAAGGGAGCGGGTTGGTTTGGACACACAGCTGGCCTTTAACATTTTGAACAGATGCAGCACCGAGGCTGTGATTGCACAGGGCCTGGTGCGCGTGCATTCACAACCTTTTCAAAAAGGTTGCTACCGTGTACCTGAATACAGCATAGTTACTGAGGCTGTGGCTGGGCTGCTCCAATTAACAATGAGCTACTAGGTAATGGCTACTTCTCAATATGTGGAAAACATATGATTTTCAGAATGCTAATGTCAAATATCACCTATCACCTAAGTGAGAATGGTGTCAGAACTTGCACATCCACTCACTCTCCACCTATACATTCCCCTCAGTGAGTTAAGCACCCGGTCCAGAGGTCTGTCTCTAACCTGCATGTCACCCATGCCTTAACTGTATATGTTCTGTGACTAGTGAAAGTTTGTACTGGTGTGCCCTGCTGTGTCTGTTCTGGATACGGAAGATTGCACTTGCAGCTTTCTGTGAGAGTTGGGAGCTTTCTTTGCTACGGCCATCCTGTACCAATTCCATGAGGAAGCAAAGTTTGCACTGCTGTTGCCTGAATTATATGTCCTAATGGGGAAAGTTTGTGCTTCTGCTGCCCTACCTATAACTGTCTTCTGAAGGAGGGAAGCTAGCACTGGTTCTGCCAAAAGTCTACCTGTTGAGTGAAGAAGGTTTGCTTCCACTGCTGAGAGAAGGTGCTTCCACTTCTTATGAAGATAAAAGGATATATAGAATGCATTTGCATAGCATGCCCTATGAACAGAGACGTTCTACAATATTTGAGGTGAGATACCTGTAGTCCTGATGAAGTTCCTGTCCCTATAGGGGCAATATCTCAGTGCCAAACATGTTGACAGAAAGGAAAAGCAAGATCCATTGATCTATCATTTATTTTTAATCTTGTGGCGATAGATACCAGTAAAAAACATTTTTAACTCACATATAGTTTTAATATAGGACTGAGAGCTTAACAAAGAGGAACATACATGCCGACATAAGGGACATAACCTTACCCAAATTAGGAATCATTTAACTAGGCGACTGTATAACCAGTGACAGGAGAAATGCTCTTGGTTGCTTATTGTGCTAGGTGATAAACCCACTGTTAAACCATGTCACTCTGGGTAGGTGAGGGTTCGTCATCCCCTACGAGTACTTGATTGTATAGTAATTCTTTTACAGGTTTGACACTTTCTTCCAGGTGTGTAGTGCTACTTGTATGTTTATGTATGTTTACAGGGAGTATACAACAGTCCTTTAACTTGTCTCACTATCTCTTTAGTGTATGAGATACCTGCATTGTACCCAACCTGTATTTGTGAGAGAATCGTGTGACATTCCTTCTGCCACTGACACCTGACCTTTACTTGGTCTTTGCATTATGGAAAGCTGTACTACTGTCCATGTTGTACCTTTGTTGTGTTGTGAAGCTCGGTATACAACTTTCCACTAAACAAGACGAAACAATTTGCATGACCAATGCTTGTTTTAATGCATGATGTGAATGAAAGTGAAACTTCACAAACTATGCGACCGGTTTAGTCTCAGCTTTATGTGTGACGCATGCAGTTTTTTAAAAAATGGACTAAAATACTTTGCAATGTTTTTAATCATACCCAACAAGTGTTCCATGCCATGTATAACATCTACAGCCAGTTCAGGTGACATTACATTACATTCTGGGGTGTTGGGCCGGTAAAGAAACTGTTACAGCAAAACTCCAAACCCCACAATGCAACATGCTGTTGGCTGAAAAGCACGGAATGACTGAAATGTCATAGAGCAGTTGGTGGACTTGTGAAATGCATAACAAACGTTGATCCTGGCTTTCTGACTTTTTCTTGAGGGTTAAACAGCCCAATGGGTGACAGGGCAAGATAGCCCTTCAAATGCAAATAGGAAAATCTCACTGCTAATGGGATAACATTATCACTCCTTGGGAAAAGCAAACAACATGCTAAAAAGGCACTGTATCCCAATCAATCAACCAGAGTCTTGTATAGCAGGGCTACTGACCCTTGAGGGTCTCAAGGCGCTGAACAACGCGAGCACCAGAAACACTGAGAAAGATAAAGCAATCTGTGGTCTAGAGGTTGATATAGTGGTGGATGGAGGGTGGAGGGCCTAGCCTGTGACTCTACATTGAAATGGCGCAGCCCCTGCTGCATCCGGTAGGGCCGCCACTGGTTGACCATTTTTTCTGGGGCGACTTTTTGCTCGCATACTGGACTTGGCGGGAAAATTAGCAGAGCAGAAGAACCTGGAGGTGTTTATCAGCCTTCACTTTCCATAAAACCCTGAAGCGTGACGCCATTCAAAATGGCCGCCGAACGCCTGCTCGCTCCCTTGTTTACTCGCAGGCAAAGCGAAACGAGCCATCGTTTCCCACCGCTCAATCACTGTAAGATCATGGTCTTAGCAATTAAACTGCTGAATGCCAACAGCTCGTTATCATCCCCGGTCACGTCAAGAAATGAACAGCTTGACCCCCCCTCCTCCCTCCCTCCAACCTCCATTACCCTGAAGGGCGCCATTGTGGACAGAGGTGAGCGCTCAGGCAGTGATGCGCCCACTGCTTCCAGTTTAGCAGAATATATTGCTTTACTTAACCAGGGAGAATGCTTCCACGCAGGATGCTGGGCTGTTCTGTGCTGAGTCCTGCTTCAGTCGGTGTGTGCGAGGCTTGCCCCAACATTTCTGCCTGATTAAGATGCTAATCCGAGACGATAGCTCGCGCGGGGCACCTGTCAGCAGTCAGGACTTTAAGCGCTTCGAATGGCATGCTCGTTTATGCGAGCACTCATTCAACATGACTTGCAAAGTGTCGAAAACAAGGACGGTGCAAATAGCTTCCAACCTTCTTGAATATTTTAAGAAGCAATAATGAAAAGAAATGTTGTGTCAACACAACAATGCAACATGGTGAGTTGTCATGAGACAATCTAGAATCAGCAGAGAGGCTATCAAAACACGTCAGTGTCGCATCAGAGCTTCACTGCAGCTGATGCATAGAAGGGTTGTGATGAAAGGGGCTTGTTTAGAAGGTCGCAGGTTTCTAGGTGTCAGGTAGGGTTCTGCCCCGCTTCTAAACATTAGAAAAAGAAAACTTGAAAAAGGATCATATATTTTTAGCTAAAAGGGGACTGCTAGGGACATGCCCGTGTGCACTACAAAACGGACTCTATCAAGTAAGCATTGGAACATCCAAGACAGTCCCACACTCGCAAAGATCAGATTCATCATGAAGATCTTGAAGTCCAAAAGCTGAGGTACTTTAATCGAGCAGCAATCCGGGATACAAAGTCAGTGCAAAGTTAGCAGTAACAGAGACAAGTCCCAACAACTACAAAACAAGGGACCGTCCACACACATGCACACGCACACACACGCACACTGCCAAAACAATGCCCTCTCTGCCTTACTACACTGATACAAACCACTCCCTCACCCAAATATAAACCTCCATTGCTTCGGCCTCTCAGCCAGTAAACAAATATGAGTGTTAACTAGCATAATTGAGACTCCCAGGTTATCCAGTGAGTAAGGTTCTTCCCAACTAAGTTAGTTATTGAGGGGAGCTACTACAGGTGGACGTAGCTCGACGTTATGGTTGGTCCCACCTAAGCAGGAGCATGCGATGCTGATGGCGCAGGGGATGTAAGTTACTGAAAACAGGCTGGGAATTCGTAAGGTGGCTGGAGAAGTACGTTGACCCTCGCACAGAATCAGAGTAATGGCTGCTTTCACTGCCATTGAATTTCCACAGGAACTTCAAAGGTTCACCATCTTCCCACAGATGTAGAAAAGCCAGTACTTTACCCTACGTCTGCTCCGTGAGGCAAATGTGGGGCATCAGCTGATTATGGAACCAGTAGACCAGGAGAATCAGCGATTATGATAAAAGTGAGAGGAGACTGCCTGCCATAAAAATATGTCTGAAGCTCTTCCTCACATAAAACATGTTCCGAGATACATGGGTACGAGCAGTGTTACACTAGGAATCATTTGTTAGTCATTTTGACTTCAACAAAGAGCTACAATGTGTGCCATCCCCTTTATTAATACATAATAAATGCATCACAGACAATGATTCAGCTGCATGAATTATACTGTCAGCATATCAAAAATGTATTTTATAAAGACAGTTCAGACATTATTAAGGTGCTTTTGGTGACGGCGCAGACTCATCGTTAACACTCTTCGTCTTCACCGATGGACTGGAGACTGTCTCAAACAGTAACGGAGTGTTGAACAAAACTGTCTGTGCAGTAAGCCGGCAATTATATTTAATTTTTACTTTTACTACATGACACATGAAGTGCAGACTGCAGTGATGTAAGTTGACAGTGTAGACCCGGCCCTGATAAAAAGGTGCTGGTGCTAAGCACCGGAAACCACCGGCACAAATTAAGCACTGGGCGCAGTGCAAAAGAGCAACGAAAACCCATCTATCTATAACTGGCACCATGTTGATCAACTTGACATTTGGTAGCAGTGTGGGGCATGGGGTGAGGGGGAGACAATGAGTGCTTTAGGGGTCTGTAAGTGGCCAGATGAAGCTATACACAAGAACAACCCACAATGTGTAGTGCCAGACTTTGTCATATGCAAGATATATTCACAGATATATCCACCTCTTCTCTACTGTATCCTGTGCTTCATGTTTGTCAGAAAACTACACAATTCACTTACCAGACACTGCTGAACTCCACTGTTTTAAGCTCTTACCACAAACCACTGAACCCTGTGGTTCTAAGCCTCTGAAGAGCAGAGGCCAGATCTGCAAATGTTGTTGTTGGGCAGAAAAATTAGGAACTAAATAAGGAACAGGTCATCTAAGGGCTAGAATTGGGAAAGCTCAGCGTCCGTAACCCAGGATACCCTCCCCAAACCAGGCCATCCCCTATTAGTCTACACTTGAAGCATATTCAACCACACCACCAGAACCATCAGCACTCTCAGAATCTGGGCTATCACCAGACTAAGAGTAGCCCTTACTCCGGCCCTGCCCACAGTCTGAGTGCTTGTTGTATACGCGTTCACCTTAATATGTTATGCCCTGATATTTTATTTTCCTTAATATGTTATGCCCTGATAATGACTTTCCTACCAATCTCCTAAATGGAGCTATATAGAGAAATAGGTTTTTGAAAAGATGCAAGTTTAAGAGCATGCAGCCTCATTTGTAAAATAGCCCTTGCTTTCATATTACTATGTTTTCATTGTAAACATATGTGTATTTTAGATTTAAGCAGGATGCATCTGGGCCTAACGTTTACAAGGCACAGTGACAAGGGCCTGTTTGCCAGGTCTGTACTGCTCAGAAGTCAAAGTGCAACCTACCCAGAGTCCAACAAATAAAAAAAATGCCAGAGGAGCAAATAGATGGACTTGCTGTAGCAAGCTATCTAGCTCCATGCTCTTGCTCCAGTATTATTAAGAAGCTGGACAAGAGCAATGAGGCATATAGTGCACAACAGAATATTAATTGTTCACCAACCCCTAACTACAATGACGTAGTGGCGGACTGCACTAGGAATAAACAATAAATATGTACAAAGGATTAGGAGCTAGGACCCTTTATCCAAATATGCTTTCATTCTTCTTTTGCATATTGGTGGCAATAATCCAGCTGCAAGTTGTGGCGAGTTCTGGGCATTTGGTGGCACACTTTGAACTTCATATGCTATATGCTGTCTATTGTTAGTTCACTTTCATCCTTATTACCAGGGATGCCTGCACCCTCAAAGCCCAATTACCCATATTATACATTAATTTTATCTGACGGGAGGATAAAGCGTTACCTTTTCAGTTTGGCAGAATAATGGCTTTTCTAGGTTTATGGGAATACAGTGGACCCTTTATGTTCCTGGGGAATTCCCATGGGAGTTGAATCAGCCATTACACTGATTCTGTAGGAGGGCCAACATACTAGTCTAGCCTAACACCAAAGCATCCGAGCTCGACATGACACCAGCAGTCAATACTGAAAACTAAATAAACTCAATAGCTTATCTTGAGAACCACTAATCCACACTCTCTCTATCTCAATTTTTGCCATCCCTTCAAAATGTTGTTGCTGACACCTGATGACCACCTCTGTGGCACCTATAACAAGCATGCCATGTTTGCAAGAGATGGTGTGAGAGGAGAGGCACCTGCAATAACCTCATGAGCCATGCTCATCATTTGTGTATGCCTTTGCCGCTTCCTACTGTGATTCTATGTCCATCGCCGCTTCTGAATTTCTGCTGTATCTCCCTGTGTATTCTTCGCTCCACGCGTCTGTGTATGCTTCCTTCCCACCATATTTACCTCCACTACCTATACATACACTCTAACCCTATCTAAAAAATATTGAGGGACCTCCTTAATTCATTCTATTGATGGCAGAATTGCCCAAAAGTTGAGTTCTCTCATGCTTCCTGCATCTGGTACCATGGAATTGACTGCTGATTAGAGAACCTTTATGCAGTGATTGCCCCTGGCCAGCTTCATTGGAGGAAAGGACTTTCTTCCTAAACTCATCTTAAAATGCCTCCCATTTCTGCAATAAACGATGAAAAAAACTATTGGTGGGGTTACTTAACAACCTAGAGGTACCAGGGCAATGTCTATATTTGACCTTTGGACTACATTGTACTTGTATCATTAGACATGTACTTCTCATTGCAACATTATTTATGTTTCATATTAAAATTGAACAAGTTAACAACTATTTGCATTGGAACCCATTTTTCTTTCTACCATTGCCTATATTACATCACACAAATGTTGTGTTCATACTTGCTGGAATAGAGATGGATCCAGACGGATTCTAATCCAGCAGCTATTATTGAGCTGGATCTGGGATCTAGGACAACCCCAGTGAATCATACTAACTGTGTCCTAGGGCTGGTTGCCTGCAGCAGTACACATACATTAGCACCGACAATTTCAATGTGCTCGGTGGGTAGAACAGCCTCCGGAGGTTGACGGAGGTCTATTATTTTACTTTCCTGGTGTGCTTGACACAAATCCTTGTGTCTGAGTCTTATCCTAACATGAAACAGTTGAGAACAGAGCATCACATTAAGCTACTGAACTATCTTACATAACGATACAAATCTACGATCAGAATATTACATACTGTCTACGAAGCATGCTCTGTTATTGTATGATGGCTCAAAAATGTGTACAGATTGTACACAGATCTTTCCAGCAAGTACATTAACGACTAGAAGTATCTTATCACTCTTATACCCTGAAAATTACTGGATACACAATGATCACAGCAGAAGGTGTCTTAAACTTGAGATGTTCTAAAAATAAAATGTGTTTGTGTCAAATTAAGTAAACAAGAACAGTTTTACTGTCACATTTGCCCTTGCCCAATTGTATTGGTAGCAGAGTTAAAAAAAATAATGTATAAGTGACTGTCACCAACTCTGCTCCTTACGATGCTGCTCTTCGCGACTGCAGCTTGACTCTAACCTCCCTACCACCTTCTTCTCTCACGTGGGTATTTTTCACATGTTCCTCCAATACGTCTCCTCCTTCCCTTCTGATAGGAAACTTAGAGCAAACAGAACCTTCCAGATCCTCCCATCCTTGTCAATCACAGCCTCTCTCAAAGCACCTGTGTACTGTCTGCCTCGACATCAGAATCCATCAATGCGCTAATGAACCCAAGTTTCACCTCATGCAGCCATGAGCATCCCACACTCAGCACCTTATACCCTATCTCAATCTTATTTAGTAGTGTATATCAGCCACATACCTCAAACTTATTCCCATAGCAACTCCGTCTCTTCTCTTCTCCTACACATCGGTACCGACCAAACTCTAATATAATCTTGGCGACCAAATATGAATATGGAAAGCTTTTCACCTTCCACACCAACTAAGTTGCTGGGGTTTCCTGTTAACTTTATGCTCTCAATTACAACCCATGTAACCAAGCCTGGCACTCAACCGAACCATCTGTATAACATTTTATTCCCACCTGTCATTTTTAAACTCCTACCAAGTCTCTAGCACTATCTTAAAATGAAAGTGTAAAGTCCTGTTTGTAAATGTGTTCTCAATTCCAGTCTAAGCCCCTTAAAATGTATTCTCAAAGCGGCTGTCGCCTTGGTATTGGTATCAAAAAAGTTGACAACACCACTCCTCTGCTGAAAGTTACACAGCAAATCCTCTAGTAGCATCCTGCAAGTTCAAATTTTACTATTTCATGTAAAAAAAATTAAACCAAAAATCAGACTATATTGTGGTTCTACTCGTGTCTTGACTCCACCCAGCTAAAAATTCACAAAGCCCACAAGGAAATAACTCACAAACAGGCTTTCTCTTCCAATGCACCCAAACACTGAAACATAGTTAACCAACCCATCAGTGACTCGTCCAATCCCTCATCCTATTTTGGAAAGACTTTCCTGTGCCAACAATATCTCCAGTAAATTCATATGAACTCCTCCCCCATGCTAACCCCATAGCACAACTCTAGATCGCTGCATCTATATTATCTTTGCCCAACTGACTATAAATCTTTTTTTCTGGCTGCCAGCTGTGTTTTCTTTCATATATTCGACACCTTATTGCACAACACCATCAATTTAATATTATTTTATCTATTTTGATGCATTTTCTCTTTATGGATAGTATTCATCTGACTGCTTGACAAGTTCATCCTTAACAAATATCATTAAGAATTAAAAAAGATATTAATTAAATGTTATTCTTTAAGACCTTTGAACTCAAGGATGACGTAGACAAAGACAGACTGCAATTCATAAATTAATTCGGTTTGTGATCAGTTAGTGTAAAGTGTACCCTTGATCATCAATAAATAACTCTTATATTGGGTGACAGAAATTAGATTTACCTGGCAAACTACTTCTTACTAGAAATGAAAATTAATAGCCAATAGTCAGAGGAATCCATTGACAAACCACACTCATGTGCTCTCTGAATCTCTTGAAAAATCCACGAGTTAAACATTGATAAGTCATATAGGTCAAAACCTCAATAATATTGATCACTCCCACCTCTTCCCCTCCTCATCAGGCTACATTGACTCAACATCACTTTTATTTTATTTTTTAGAGTTTTATATAGCGCGAACTAGACCCGAGAAATCGGGTATCAGAGCGCTTTACATGAGCACCAGTTTTGTTACAGATGGACACATTCATTTTTGTTAGGCACGGGGAGATTAAGGGATTTGCCCAGAATCACAGGATGTTGAGCGCGTCGCCGAGACTCTAACCCGGTTCACCAGCTTCGAGGTCGACCGCTCTAGCCGTAAGGCTACATCCTCTCTCACTTGCTCTAGCTCCTCTGTTGCAGCAGGGAGTAATTAAGAGTCCTTAAAACCAGGAACCGATTTGCACAGTTCATCCAGTACCAGTATCAGACGTTTTTCACTATCGAGGAAATGGAGATCCTGCACGTGACAGAGTATTCGAGAGATTGCAATGAGGCTGAAGGAACACCCCAACTCCTCTTTTCTGGTAGGGCAACCATCATCGTGCCCCAAAGCCATCCAGAAGAACTAAGTTGTGGAATCACTTCTGTCACACAGATGCTGCCAGAGTTGCAGGTATTATGGGGCACACAATTGGGTTCCACTGCAGTGACACCCACACCACGATCGCTTGAAGGCTGGCACCACACAAAGTCATGGATTCAGCCTCAACTGAAGAGGCAGCAACGGGTCATGCAGTCCTGCTGGTGTCTCCGTCACTAAACAGCTCTCGCCCACTTCTTGGAGGTTCTAACTATGATGCCACCAAGTCACCCTACATTAAAGGTAAGCTATCTAGCTTTCCCTGCATGTTCGTGGTTTTAACACCATTTTAACACAACTCATAGAAAAAACAGTTGTCAATTATTTAGGATTTTATTAAATGGAATAATACAGCCTTGCGAATAATTCAGAATATTCATTGCACCATCCTCCGGCAGTAGCTGTGAGGCCGTATGGGTAGAACACATTTTTGCCAATGCGTTTGAAGGTGGCTCAAATATAGTCTTCTTCTATATTGGGTCACATCACTGGAGTGGTCGGATGAAAATTGTTTTTGATATTGTCGTCATTCCAGAGGGGAGAGAAAGCCCAATTGAATGGCGATGATCTTCTTGTTTCAGCGTCACACCATACGTATGGAGGAAGAGAAATATTTTGCCTTCTCAGTATGGGGGCCAATCGATGATGTACACTCTCTCCCGTGTCTCGTATCTTTCAGTGTGCTACCACCTCCTCTTACTCTCACAAATAAGCACGCGCCCACATGCCTTACTGCACATACTCCAGTAGCAGTGCTCAAGAACAGCATTTCCTTTCCCTAGGCCCCCAGAGCCCTAAAGTAAATCAACCCAGTCTACATCTTCTATGTAGTTGGCTATCACTGTACACTAAAGTATTCACCACCAAGAACACTTCACCAGATTAACATCTGCAGGCAATGATAATGTCTATCAATGTAGGGTTAAGGGCCTTTAACAACTGGTATAGCCCGAGGCTGAAGGGCTCCACCCACTGAGAGCAGAATGTTCTAAAGTAAAACAGGAGAAACACACATCCAAACATTGGGATGTTGGAACACAAATATGTGGCAGCCATTATTATAGCCCGGAATACCTCCTTTGTCTTCAGTGGTGCTCTTAACATTCTAATGTTCTAGTGTCTTTTAGTGTTTATATCCACTACTGAGATAAGCTTGATTGATATAATCCATGTTCATTTTTTTAAACATGCAGATTGATATGTAATGTTTACTGCCAGTGTCGAACCCTGGTGAGCTTGTTTGCCTAAGCACTGTCAACGACTGATGCTTGTTTCACAAACCAAAATATTGCACCCCTTGAAGCTCCTGCAAATATTTTTCTGCAGCAAGTTGGTGATAAATGCATAGATTAACATGGAGATCCAGAGGTTTTTTTTTATATGTCTTATTATGGGTTTATATGTGCCCAATTTTCATGATATGGATTTTGTGAACAGCATACACATGCATGAGTGGTTATAAAGGAAAAGGGCCCGAGATTAGACTAATGAAGAAATCCCTGTACACCGTGGCAGATCACTGGCACTAATTTGCTACCTCCAGACCCGCCCCCCACTACCACCACTCTTTGCTTTTGTAACTAAAAGTACAATACAGAAGTGGGTCAAATGGATGTGAAATCGGCCAAATCTCTAGCATAAATCGAGATGAACCCTCCGGAGCGGGAATATATCCGCTGATCCGCTGGACAACACCACTTCCGCCTCGCTCCCCTCTGGCGGCACAGGACACAGCCCACTTGCGTGCCAGCAAAGAGAGTTCTGTGGCGCAGTTTAGCTCACATCACAATGCCTTTTTATGCACAATTTGACGCCTGTCAGGACCTGGCCTGAGGTAGGCATTACATTTCCACTTCACTCGTCTTCTCCTCTTTGCAGGTCACAGCCACATTGAAAATCTGTTTAGTTATGGTGCGCAAGATCTCAAACCAACAAATAAACATGTGCGGCTTCGCTAATTCCACTACATTCTACATGAAATGCCCTTAGTCCTTGGACACAATTTATTGAATGAAAAGGAATGGAAAGAAGGCAATCGATACTGAGGGACTGGCTTTAGATATTCCATCAGTCGGTACACTGCGTTGTTCTAATGGTTGTGTAATGCTTCAATTGGAAGCTCGTAGCGTGAATACCTGATTCTAAATTTGAGTGGTCACTGCTATGACACAGCAACAGTGGGAAACAAAAACGGTTTCCCATTGTTGCTACATCATAAAGGAATTCCAGGCTGCCCTGGCAGGGCTCTCAGAGATCCTGTCAGTGCAGCGCTGCCTCTCTGCAGAGTTTCAGGTGGGGAAGGGGCAAGGAAGGCACAGAGGGTGTCAGTGGTGGGTGGCAGGAGACCAGGTTTAATTTTACTCTTTGGGAGGGGACGCCATGTTATGTATTACCTTCATTAGTCCTCTGCACCTGCATACATGTTGAGAACAGGAAGAGATGATTTTAGGGCCATCCATAAAATTATAAATCGGCTCTGAGTGACATCATAGACAACTTGAGGTTCACTCTTGTGTATTTGATGTCACTTAGCCCCCTCAGTGGAAAACATCCCAGTTATTCACTGGTACCCATCTATAACTCTATATGTGATACGGGAGTTTCGTAGGCACCCACTGTAAGGTCTTCAAAAGGCTGTTATTCACTGCGACTGTATTGCAGGAGTAAGAAACAAAGCGTGTTGTTGAATGATGTGAAACAACAATGCTAAATCCTGGAGCTGGAAAAGTCTCCTTCAGTTCTCCTGATTTCTCTTTCAAATACTACATTTCAAAAAGCCTGTTCACAAATGCAGCTAAGCTTGGAACCTGTTTACAGCAAATGCGGGTATGGTTTTCGTCTCAGGGATTTGAATGATATTATAGACAATGCAAGTTTCACTCTCGTCTATTTCTTGCTCACAGCCCCTCAGTGAAAAACATCCCCATCATTCATTGTTACCGATCTATAGGCCAGATGTACTACGACTGGATTCACAAAAAGTGGTTCCAAATTGTACCCTGACATTTTGTGACTCCAATCTGATTTTGTGAACTGGCTCATGTACTAATATAGTATTAAAGCCCGCCATAGCGGACTCTACCGGCCATTAACGGCCCGCTCCAGAGTTAAAGGCCGAAGGCGAGGGCCTTTGACAAGGGAGCGGGCCTTTAATGGTAGAGCCCGCTGTGAAGGGCTCTAAGGCTTTTAGAACATTCCGCCCCTAGAGGGCAGAATGTTCTAATTTGTAAAGCAAAGGCCTCACGGAGCCCGAGGGGGATGAAATCCCCTCTGGCTCCATGAGGCCTTTGTTCACAGTAACGGCAGTGAACAAACATTGGAATGTTGATGCTCCGGGCTTCCCTTAGCCATTAGAAGCCCGGAGCACTCCATTGTCTTCAATGGAGCGCACAACATTTCAATGTTCTAATGGGATGGTTCGCAAGACAAGAAATTAGATCAGGTTGCAATCTGACCTATTAATTATGAAGGTCGCGACTCACTCTGATTGGTGGACATCAAAAGATTGGTGGCATGCTAGGGTCAGCAGACCACACATCAGTGATGCCCATTAAATAAATTACACTTTTTGTTTAAATGCAGCCCATTTTTTGAGAAAATGGGCTGCATTTAAACAAACAGTGATGTCCTCTGTACCATTGCCTCCTCTGCAACAAATGCTTTTTTCACATTCACAAAGAGACCCCTTCCTTTTCTTTGCAAATGGCTACCACCCCACTCGGTCGTCTGTAATTTGTCAAAGTTTTGCAACCACATTTCCGTAGCAAAATATTGATACATTTCATACCAAATTGCGCCTATAACACACCCTTTCCAAATAATGTTTCAATATAGACTCGCAAACCCATTTTAAGAGTCGGTAAAAAAATTACAGCCTCCTAAAATAGAACTAGCACATTGGAAAACAGTTTTTGCGGTTACAAACAGCGAATCGGACAGTTGGCAACAGTAAAAATATTAAGTACATAAGGTCCTATAATTCTATTGAATGTTTATAGGATCTTGCAATAGTTCTGGAACCAGCAATAGAATATATAGACACACATTTCAATGACATCACTGCAATGTGCAAATAAAGTCATTGTACACTGTAGTGATGTCACAGCAGCCCTTTCATTACTCAAGGGCAAACCTACAGATAAGGTGCTCTCTCAGGCCACTTTCACCATCAGCGATGCGTGACCTCCGACACCTCCTCATGACGTCTGCACCTCATTATTAACAGCAAATAGAAAGTCAAACTGTGACCAGACAACCTCCAGCTGCCAGCAAAAGGTGACTTTTACTGTCTGCAGAAGAAAAAACTATACCAACGACAAGTTTACACTGTAGCATAGTACATATGTTTCTTCATCTCAAGGTCTGGGTTACCTCAGAGACAATGTGAGCATCTCAACCTGCCGAGTAATAGAAACACAGCGCCTTCTTTTCATTTCTGGGGCAAGTGCTATATCAAGAGGAGAATCCGCCGGCAGAATTTCCTCCACCATACTGCCGATGTAGTAAAGGAAACCCCCTGATGAACTTGCCTACATATACAGCGCTTGTATCAGAAAAAGGGATATTTTCTGTCACCACCAGCTCTAAATCCGCCCCACATACAGCGTGGTTGAAGTGCACGTTTCAGAAGAACACGAACAGATGGCGTTCCTCTCGTCAGTGAATTACTTCATGAAACATTCAGCTCAGCGTAATCCTGTGGCAAGATGTTCAACATGCAATGGAGAGCAGCCAGGCATGTGGGCAAGACAGCTATACACGCGAAACTGTGTCACTGAATCAAACTGCATGCTTTCTATGGGACTTGATTTCCCTCAGACTATGTGCTTGAGTTCCAGGGCTTGAACTAACCTGCTTCGGGCTCAACCAAGGTGTAAAATAAATGTAGAGAAAGAAAAAAAGAAGGCAGGCTTTAGGAATTTGGTACCCAAGTACATGGTGCTTGAGGTACTCTGTCGTCAACCTGTTGCATGCACCTGAGTCGCTGACAGCAAACCTACATTTGCAGAAAATACACACAGCACAAAGCCAACTGATGGACAACAAACTTATACATGCAGGCAAGACACGCTGCATAAACCGGACTGTAACAGCAGACCTACATGTTCACAAAGGTCACACTGCACAAACCTGACTGGCTGACAGCAGACCTACATGGGCAAACAAACAACAATGCACAAACCTGACTGGCGTAGAACAAAGCTGCATGCCCAGACAAGACACACTGTAGAAACCTGACAGCAAACCTACATGTGAAGACAACACACGCAGCACACAGATGACTGCCTGAAAGCACACCTATATGTGCAGACAAAACAGTGCATATACCTGACTGCCTGTCAGCAGATCCACATATTCAGATAAAAAACACTGCATAAAACTTGCTGCCTGACAGCAAATCTACATGGGAAGACTATACACACTTCACACAGCTGACTACCTGGCAGCAACCATCTATGTGCACACAAAACAGTGCATAAACCTGGCTGTTTACCAGCAGTACTACATGTTCATAAAGGACACACTGCACAGACCTGACTGCTTGACAGAACACCTACATGGGCTAATGAATAACCCTGCGGAAACCTGACTGAAGTACAACAAACCTATATATTCAGTCAAGATACACTGTACAAACCGGACTGCCTGACACGAAACCTACATGCACAAATAATTTTTAAAAAAGGGCACAAAGCCAGCAGCCTGACAGCAAAAATACACGTATACACAGTACATATGGTTCAAAGCCGACTTCCTGACAGCAAACCTATATGTGCAGCAAAAGAGTGCATAAACCTGACTGCCTGACAGCAGATCTACGTGTTCATACAAGACACAATGCGGCTGTCCGCGGCCCCCACAGGGGGCCAATTCAGCAGGGCGGCCCTTTAGTGCCATTTTGGGCACCGCCCACCCGCTCTAGTCGTTGGGGGGGTTCTGTAGGAACCCTCTAGCCAGGTCGCCACTGTGTAATAATGCTGCCTGGGAAGTCTGGGTGCAGCCACCACAGATCAAACTGAACAAGCCACAGTCCGGCAGGAAAGGATGGATGTTGAATTGATTGCCCACTTAGCAATATGACTATTGCACAGGGGGATGGAGGGTGATTCCAGGGACACGGGTGGTGTGGCGTCAACGCTAGACGGTCAGCTTATGCTGGGTAGGAGGTTCCGCATCACCAATCAGAAGGGTGCCAAGTTAAAAATCCCAGTAAATAGGTTTAATATACTTGTGTCTCAGGCCTTACAGCTGTGTGGAGCGTGTCTCATTTGAAGTACGCCCAGGTGAAAATTGGGTACTTAAGGTTCGCATGACGAATGCGGTTTGTGATATCTCCTAGCGGATCCACTGAAGGTGTACTGCAACAAAACAGGGAACTGGGAATCTTGGTTTACGACACTCTGGCAGGTTTAAAGCATCCAGGGTCGGAGATGGACAGTAGGTACTGTGCATCTGTGATCCGACGGCAGTTAAGCAAGCGGGGTGCGCTGCGTAAGTTGTAATTGCACGAAGGGTGAGGTGTCTCCAATAGTGGGCACTAGACACATATTGTTTCAACCCAGATTTGACACCATTAAGGTGTTCACCAGGGTTTAGCAATCAAAGGGGTTTGTGCAACCGTCTGGTCAACGGGGCGAAGGGTAGGTGACATGTTCCTGCAGTTAAGCTCAAATGCCCGCCCGGGTAGCTATAGTAGCCTCACTGGGTGGTGACGCTGTCAGCCAACATAGTGTGCTGCCGTCCCAAGAAATGGGGAAACAAGGTGTCAAGCCACAAAAGGCTACTATTTAAAAGAACATTTGGCACGTCCAGCGATCAACAAAAAATTAAAATTTAACGGAGCAGGTAATTTTCCACCGCTGGGGTTGCCCAAGGGTGGGCAGTGTGAACGACCCTGCCCCCCCTATATTCGCGGGTGATCGGCCATTCATACTTGGCCAGGATGGCTCAGTGGGCTGCACACAGGAATTGGATGCGGGGGTTTACACAAACGCAGTTTGTCTGGATGGGCTTCCCTGGAATGAGTTGGAGAAGCATCAGGAACAGACTGGAGCAACAGTTGGCTCTAGGGTGCGCCCTCCCCAGCATCTTGGTGATCCACTTGGGGGCAACGACCTTATTCCCATGGGGAGGAGGGCACTGTTATAAACCATGAAGTATGACTTGGGGGATATCAGCAAACGCATGGGTCAATGCGAACCCTGGTGGTCGGAAATCATCCCTCGCAGAAACTGGCACAGGGCCAGGTCCAGCGTGGCGGTGGAACATTCGCGTAAGAGGGTCTATGGTGCCATGCATGAGTTCACAGACCAGAGGGGCCTGGGTTTCAGCAGGCACGAGCGGAGTCAGTCCAGAGTAGAGGGATACTTTGAGAATGATGGGGTCCACTTATCTCCGGTGGGGATGGACCTGTTCCTGCTTGACCTGCAGGAGGCACTGGAAATAGCAGGTTGTAGGTGACAGTATAGCTCGCATGTGGGGGGGCTCTGGCGACGACGGGAGCCGCCTCCAGAGCTGTGGCGGAGTTACAGGGCGATCTGGAAGCAGACCGGTACAGTAAGGGTACCTCTGCGGCAGACCGGTACAGTAAGGGTACCTCTGCGCGGCACAGTAGGGGTGCCAGAGCCAAAGACCAGGAGCCTCAGGGCAGGTTCCTGGAAAACCGCGACGGCGCCCCGTTAGTCCTTCGGGCGGTTGGGGGCCTGACCAACCGGGGGTTTGCCCTGCTACGCTCCGCCCTGAAAAGGGCGTGAGTAGAAGAGACCGTGTCACGTGATCCGGAAGAGGATCATCAAAGGTAGCACTGACGGCGTGTCCCACAGTGCTGGCTCACCAGGCAGGCGGGGGCAGCATAGGTTGGCACAGCTGCCCGCCCTTGGATCGCCCGTAAGATAACCCACATATTGCATACTCTTGTATGGAATAAACCTGCAGCAATATTTTCCCATAACAAAAGTTGTCTTGTGTATTTATTCATTCTTGCATGCTCAGACTGGGGGTGGGAGAAGTTGCCGATAATGGCACTATGCGGCTGTCCGCGGCCCCCACAGGGGGCCAATTCAGCAGGGCGGCCCTTTAGTGCCATTTTGGGCACCGCCCACCCGCTCTAGTCGTTGGGGGGGTTCTGTAGGAACCCTCTAGCCAGGTCGCCACTGTGGCGTCCTTCCGGTGCGCCAGGTGGGGGGAGGGCATATAAGCCTCTCCCGCCCCTCCTGGCGGTCTCTGTTCGCCAGCCACGCCGTCTCCCACCCCACCTCTTACCCTGCGTCCTGGCTGGTGGACAGGGTACTCTGAATGTTTTAATGTTTTCCTTTTGTGTTGCAGGCGGAGTTACAGGGCGATCTGGAAGCAGACCGGTACAGTAAGGGTACCTCTGCGGCAGACCGGTACAGTAAGGGTACCTCTGCGCGGCACAGTAGGGGTGCCAGAGCCAAAGACCAGGAGCCTCAGGGCAGGTTCCTGGAAAACCGCGACGGCGCCCCGTTAGTCCTTCGGGCGGTTGGGGGCCTGACCAACCGGGGTTTGCCCTGCTACGCTCCGCCCTGAAAAGGGCGTGAGTAGAAGAGACCGTGTCACGTGATCCGGAAGAGGATCATCAAAGGTAGCACTGACGGCGTGTCCCACAGTGCTGGCTCACCAGGCAGGCGGGGGCAGCATAGGTTGGCACAGCTGCCCGCCCTTGGATCGCCCGTAAGATAACCCACATATTGCATACTCTTGTATGGAATAAACCTGCAGCAATATTTTCCCATAACAAAAGTTGTCTTGTGTATTTATTCATTCTTGCATGCTCAGACTGGGGGTGGGAGAAGTTGCCGATAATGGCACTATGCACAAAGCTGGCTGCCTAACAGCAAATCTATATGGGTGAAATAGCACTGCAGAAACCTACCTGCCTGACAGCAAACCTACATGAGCTGAGAAGTCACACTGCAGAAACCTGACTGACATAGGTGCATTTACAAAACAATACAATACCAGACAACAAACCTATATCTTCAGACAAATGACATTGCAAACCTGACTGGTGCAAAAACAAACCTACACATTCAGAAAAGTTCCACTGCAAAAACCTGACTATCTCTGACATCATATCTACATGTTCAGGCATGCCTCACTGCACAAATATGACTGGTGTGCAACAAAACTACAAGTTCATTCATGTTACACTGCAGAAACCTGACTCTGTGACAGCAAACCTACAGGTTCAGACAAGCCTCACTGCACAAAGCTAATTGGTGTGCAACAGCACTACATGTTCAGACAAGTTACTGAGACTAACTGCAGAACCTCTGTCTCATTCGACTTAACCTTGCTGCCACTACCTATTCCACCTACATCCTCTAACAACTGTAAGTCTGTGCCTTTGTAACAATTGTAAAGTAACTGTCCCTGTGTATCTACCCGCTACTTTGTGCCTTTTGTAATGATCGTAACCAGCAACTGTCCTTATGCAACTACCCCCCACTTTGTAACTTTCAATCTCTTGTAATGTAACCTGTTTTATTGTAAAGCGCTCTAGAACCTTTAGGTAATGTCTGTGGTCTATATAAAAACGCATAGATACATAAACAAACAAATAAATAAATAAGTTACATTGCAGAAACCTGACTGAATTCAGCATACCTACATGTTCAGAAAAGCCTCACTGCACAAAACTGCCTGGTGTGCAACAAATCCACATGTTCAGACAAGTTACACTGCAGAAACCTGACTGCCTGACAGCAAACCTACATGTTCAGACAAGCCTCACTGCACAAATCTGACTGGTGTGCAACAAATCCACATGTTCAGACAAGTTACACTGCAGAAACCTGAATGCGTGACAGCAAACCTACATATTCATAGAAGCCTCACTGCACAAATCTGACTTGTGTGCAACAAATCCACATGTTCAGACAAGTTACACTGCAGAAACCTGACTGCCTGACAGCAAACCTACATATTCATAGAAGCCTCACTGCACAAATCTGACTGGTGTGCAACAAATTCACATGTTCAGACAAGTTACACTGCAGAAACCTGACTGCCTGACAGCAAACCTACATGTTCAGACAAGCCTCACTGCACAAATCTGACTGGTGTGCAACAAATCCACATGTTCAGACAAGTTACACTGCAGAAACCTGAATGCGTGACAGCAAACCTACATATTCATAGAAGCCTCACTGCACAAATCGGACTGGTGTGCAACAAATCCACATGTTCAGACAAGTTACGCTGCAGAAACCTGACTGCCTGACAGCAAACCTACATATTCATAGAAGCCTCACTGCACAAATCTGACTGGTGTGCAACAAATCCACATGTTCAGACAAGTTACACTGCAGAAACCTGACTGCCTGACAGCAAACCTACATATTCATAGAAGCCTCACTGCACAAATCTGACTGGTGTGCAACAAATTCACATGTTCAGACAAGTTACACTGCAGAAACCTGACTGCCTGACAGCAAACCTACATGTTCAGACAAGCCTCACTGCACAAATCGGACTGGTGTGCAACAAATCCACATGTTCAGACAAGTTACACTGCAGAAACCTGACTGCCTGACAGCAAACCTACATATTCATAGAAGCCTCACTGCACAAATCTGACTGGTGTGCAACAAATTCACATGTTCAGACAAGTTACACTGCAGAAACCTGACTGCCTGACAGCAAACCTACATGTTCAGACAAGCCTCACTGCACAAATCGGACTGGTGTGTAACAAATCCACATGTTCAGACAAGTTACACTGCAGAAACCTGATTGCCGGACAGCAAACCTACATATTCATAGAAGCCTCACTGCACAAATCGGACTGGTGTGCAACAAATCCACATGTTCAGACAAGTTACACTGCAGAAACCTGACTGCCTGACAGCAAACCTACATATTCATAGAAGCCTCACTGCACAAATCTGACTGGTGTGCAACAAATTCACATGTTCAGACAAGTTACACTGCAGAAACCTGACTGCCTGACAGCAAACCTACATGTTCAGACAAGCCTCACTGCACAAATCTGACTGGTGTGCAACAAATCCACATGTTCAGACAAGTTACACTGCAGAAACCTGAATGCGTGACAGCAAACCTACATATTCATAGAAGCCTCACTGCACAAATCGGACTGGTGTGCAACAAATCCACATGTTCAGACAAGTTACGCTGCAGAAACCTGACTGCCTGACAGCAAACCTACATATTCATAGAAGCCTCACTGCACAAATCTGACTGGTGTGCAACAAATTCACATGTTCAGACAAGTTACACTGCAGAAACCTGACTGCCTGACAGCAAACCTACATGTTCAGACAAGCCTCACTGCACAAATCTGACTGGTGTGCAACAAATCCACATGTTCAGACAAGTTACACTGCAGAAACCTGACTGCCTCACAGTAAAACCTACATGTTCAGACAAACCTCACTGCACAAATCTGACTGGTGTGCAACAAGACTACATGTTTAGACAAGTTACACTGCAGAAACCTGACTGTGTGACAGCAAACGTACATATTCATACAAGCCTAACTGCACAAATCGTACTGGTGTGCAACAAATTCACATGTTCAGACAAGTTACACTGCAGAAACCTGACTGTGTGACAGCAAACGTACATATTCATAGAAGCCTCACTGCACAAATCTGACTGGTGTGCAACAAATTCACATGTTCAGACAAGTTACACTGCAGAAACCTGACTGCCTGACAGCAAACCTACATGTTCAGACAAGCCTCACTGCACAAATCGTACTGGTGTGCAACAAATCCACATGTTCAGACAAGTTACACTGCAGAAACCTGACTGCCTGACAGCAAACCTACATATTCATAGAAGCCTCACTGCACAAAACTGCCTGGTGTGCAACAAATCCACATGTTCAGACAAGTTACACTGCAGAAACCTGACTGTGTGACAGCAAACGTACATATTCATACAAGCCTAACTGCACAAATCTGACTGGTGTGCAACAAATTCACATGTTCAGACAAGTTACACTGCAGAAACCTGAATGCGTGACAGCAAACCTACATATTAATAGAAGCCTCACTGCACAAATCTGACTGGTGTGCAACAAATTCACATGTTCAGACAAGTTACACTGCAGAAACCTGACTGCCTGACAGCAAACCTACATGTTCAGACAAGCCTCACTGCACAAATCGGACTGGTGTGCAACAAATCCACATGTTCAGACAAGTTACACTGCAGAAACCTGATTGCCTGACAGCAAACCTACATGTTCAGACAAGCCTCACTGCACAAATCTGACTGGTGTGCAACAAATTCACATGTTCAGACAAGTTACACTGCAGAAACCTGAATGCGTGACAGCAAACCTACATATTAATAGAAGCCTCACTGCACAAATCTGACTGGTGTGCAACAAATTCACATGTTCAGACAAGTTACACTGCAGAAACCTGACTGCCTGACAGCAAACCTACATATTAATAGAAGCCTCACTGCACAAATCTGACTGGTGTGCAACAAATTCACATGTTCAGACAAGTTACACTGCAGAAACCTGACTGCCTGACAGCAAACCTACATATTAATAGAAGCCTCACTGCACAAATCTGACTGGTGTGCAACAAATTCATATGTTCAGACAAGTTACACTGCAGAAACCTGACTGTGTGACAGCAAACCTTCATGTTCAGATACGTCACCCCACACAAACCTGCCTTCCTGACAGCAAAGAAAAAACTGGGCATTAGAAGGCAGACTGTGGCATAAACCGGACTGCCTGCTTAGCCCCGAGAGCCGAGATCAGAGGGTTTTCGCTCGAAATGACCCAAATCAGAGCTTTGGCTTTATTCTCCCGTCTCTGTCATCGAATGATGCAGTGTCCGGATCGACACTTAAGCCTTTAACCGTTTCGCTGCGGGAGTTAATGTAGTGGAAAATGCGACGAGTCAATGTTCCATGGACCGTGAGGAACACGACCTTCGCCATCTTGGCGCACTGACGCACCTTGTGAAGAACAGAGGAACAGGCTCGATAAAGATCGGATATGCACCGCAAACAGTCAGGAAATGGGGACAGTGTAAGGCGGTGTGGAACGGCGGAGCTCTCGCCTCCCAGAAGCAGCGCCATTTTCAACCGCCATTTTCCAATTGTAGAGACTGCTGCAGAGTATTTTTGAGAATTTTGAGGATTCCAGCCTATGATGGGCTTATCATAGAATGACAGGTGGCTCAGTGAGTAGACTTAAATATCAGATGAAGATTTCTAAATTTCAAGATATCCATTTTTAAATACAATGTAGGTTGACAAAACAGCCCAGGCTAAAATGATTGTACCAGTTCTAAAATGCACAGACAGAGAGATTGACACAGGCCAAAAATGTTTTGATGATAGGATGTTTCAGCCTACGTGAATACGTTTGAAAAAATGTGTGCTGGCCATGGTGCAGCATGTCTTTTCAAATGTCGCGGGTACGAAGCTATGGGTTTTCCACTCTATCCCCTAAAGGAATTTTTGAAATATTGCAATCCCAAGGGGCTGCTCAGGATGCTGGGACTAGTTACTTATTACCTCACAGGTCCAGGCCTCAACATTAGAGTGATCCATTAAGTCACCCTTCAAAACGTGAAGCACCAACACAGGCCCTGTTACATTATAGAAACTAGTGTAGCGCTCGCACTCCCACAAGTGACGGGTTGAGATGCACACCACACAGCAATTGAGCTACTGAGTGAAGATGTGGCAAGTGTGGCGCTTTCAATATTTTGCTTCAGTATGTAAAAGGTCATTATTAAGAGAGCTAACGTGAAGAATACCACCAGCAGCAAGGTCTCTACCTCAATGTCATTCCTCTCCCATCTGTGAATCTCTTTCAGATTCACGCACTGTTGTTTCACCTCATCTAAGATCACAGGCACATGGATCCCTGCAGAGTCCGCAGGTAGGTGTCTACTGCTCCACTGTGCGCTGGGACAGGACCTGCAGGTGGAGAAAGGCCGAGGGGTGCACAAAGGGAGACACTTGAGTAGAAACTAGGCCCAGCACCATGCTCTCTCTTTTCTTTCTTACTGTATTTGTCTTAGAGTTCAAGGTCAGCAGCTCCCACACCTCACCGCTTGCATCTTGTCATGTGTAAATATCAACCAATCAGGGGACTTATAAAGCACGACTACTCACCCGTGAGGGTCTCAACACGCTGGGGGGGGGGGCTGTGTCTGAGGTTCAGTCAAAGAGCCAGGTTTTGAGGTCCTTCCTGAATTGCAGCAGCGATGGTGATTGCCTAAGGTGCACAGGCAGGGAGTTCCAGGTCTTCGCAGCGAGGTAGGAGAAGGATCTCCCTCCAGCCGTGGTCTAGAGGATCCATGGGACGGTGGCCAGGGCCAGTTGGGGGGAGCAGAGGTGTCTGGTGGGGGTGCAGAAGGAGAGGCAGTGGTTGAGGTATCCAGGTCCGGCGTTGTGGAGGGCTTTGTAGGCGTGCATGAGGAGCTTGAATGTTATTCTCTTGTTGACAGGTAGCCAGTGAAGGTCTCTCAGGTGGCTGATGATGTAGTTGCAGCGTGGGATGTTCAGGATGAGTCTGGCGAAGGCGTTCTGGATGGTCTGCAGTTTCTTTTGGAGTTTCTGGGTGGTGCAGGCACAGAGTGCGTTGCCGTAGTCTAGTCTGCTGCTGATGAGCGCATGGGTGACCGTTTTCCTGGACTCAGTGGGGATCTACTTGAAGATCTTACGAAGGAGGTGGAGAGTGTGGAAGCAGGCGGACATGACGGCATTGATTTGCCGGTTCATTGAGAGCGAGGAGTCCAGCATGATGTCGTGGTTTTGTGCGTGGTCCGTGGGAGTGGAGGGGATTCCGAGCGCCGCAGGCCAGGCCACCAAGAGTTGACCCAGGCAGAGGGGAGGAGCCCAGGATGATGAGGCACTCTGCAGCTGATCTCTGCGGGTTCTGATTTGAATGGTGGAAGTTTGAATCTCTGCGTTCGGCCGGTGAGGAAGGAGCAGGAAGGAGCAGATCCATTTGAGGGCTTTGTCACAGATGCCGGCGTCGTGGAGTCATGCGCAGAGGGTGTGGTGGGAGACGGTGTCGAAGGCGGCCGAGAGGTCCAGTAGGATGAGGGCTGCAGTCTCGCCTCAGTTGAGGAGGGTGCGGATGTCATCTGTAGCGGTGAGGAGAGCGCTCTCAGTGCTGTGGTTGCTTCTGAAGCCCGATTGGGAGAGGTCCAGGATGTTGTTCATTTCGGCAAACTCGGAGAGTTGGGAGTTGATGGCTTTCTAGATTACTTTGGCTGAGAAGGGGAGCAGAAAGATGGGTCTGTAGTTCTTGAGGTGCGTCGGGTCGATAGAAGGTTTCTTCAGCAGGGGGTTGATATCTGCGTGCTTCTAGTCTTCTGGGAAAGTTGTGGACTCAATGGAGCAGTTGATGGTGCGGCAGAGTTCAGGAGCGATGGAGATGCCGGCTCTGTTGAAGATGTGGTGAGGGCAGGGATCTGAGGGGGCTCTGGAGTGGATGCTCTTCATGATTCTGAGGGTGTCATCAGAGGTGAGGGTAGTCCAGTTAGTTGAGGTCTGCTGGGAGCTGGATCCATTGGTTGCGGTGGTTGCAGGTGGGGTGGGTCTTGGGCTCCCCAGTGCATGTGCATACTGTTTCCATGCACTGTGGAGCCTTACGGTGTTGGATAAGCAGCGTCAGGGAAGCTAGAAGACTGGTCCATAGCAGCAGGTCCCAGCAGGATGACAAAAAGGGGCTACCTGAAAGTCATCCTCAGAACACAGGATCAGTTCACAGCTAACCCACCCTGCACAAAATATAAGGCAAATAGAAAATCAGTACAAGTGGAGCATTTACAGGCTTCAATGCATTCTACAAAGCTTAGCCATCAGAGATCAAAGATTCTTTACCCAAGCCCCAACTGTGTGGAAACCTGTATGCAGACTCTGTCGCTTTTGTTTTTTTAACCTAAGGACATCTCTCCTCCTGCAATGCAGCACCTAAATAAACAGTGCTGCAGTTAGAGGTGGGGAAAAGCCCATGGCATGGGTGGGGAGGGAAGCAAGGGCACAGGGGGTGCACCCTCCATAAAAAAAGAACCATAACGCAATCACTGTGGGGCTATCACTTGCGCTAATAGTGTGTCGGTGTTTGCCTTGCAGTGAAATGTTTCAAATCATGGAAACCAAAGTAACTCTACTGGCATTTAAAAGATCTTTAATGGCCTTTTTGTTTTGCTGATGACATTTAAGGTGGCCACACCACTGCTACCATGCCTTCCTCCTTATGCCTACATGTGATTTAATTTGAGCACATTAAATTATGTCCTTCATTGATCAGTACTCTCTAAACTTGTGAACTGTGACCTCAAGGAATCAGAGCCCTCTCCACTCTGAGATGTATGCCTTGATGGCCCTGTGGATTCTGACACCAGCAATATACCAAACCATTGCACTCTACATATGAAATTCTCAATTCATGCACTATTAAACTATTTCATTGAATAAAATAAAGTAACTCCAATAAGATTGCTTTCATCACTGAAAACCTTTATTCCCTTACTCCTTTCACTTTACTGCTTTATCAACATTTAGATTGACCCCCATGAATCCGCAACACCTCCTTATTTCTCACCAAGCTTGCAGCCTCTATCTGAATATCTCACTTATTCATCAAACCTGGCATGGTTAAATAAATCCCACACAACCCTATGTGTTACACTCCTTGCTCCTTTTAACCTTAATGACAGCAGTTCATCAAAGACCTTGGTACCACTGCCTCCCTCCAGCCCTCTCATAATCTGTGGAAACTTAACTTAAAGACTGACCAAGATTTCGCCCAATTGCTCTCACACCACTTCCACAATAAACACAAACTCTGATTCCAAGCAATCTCACAAACTTGTAAACCTAACACTCATATCTTCGTCTGGGTCTCAAGTGGACCATTTACATGTCGGACCCCCCCAATCACCCCGCAAGGCACACGAAACCCCTCAGGTCTTGTCACAGTGTTTTTCAAAACAAAAGCACCCTGTAGCATGGGTCCAGGGAGAGGGAGCCAACAAACTCGGACAGAGGCTGGGATGTCAGGCACTGTCGTCATCCCGATCTGGAGGCCGAAGACAGTCTCAGCTCCCGGCTCAGGTTCCCCAACACCCCTTGGACACCAGGAGTGCAAGCGAGCACAGGTTCCCTGTTTGAAAGTACGGGTCCCTCGGTCTCTGCAAGCTTCCCCCCACACTCCTCAAGTTCCTCACATCTAGGCTCCTCAGATGGCTGCTGATCTTGCGCAAACACTCATCTTGCACAGCAAGATGATGGTGTATGTCATGACGGTCTTTGTCCCAACCACGATCACTTTCACCAGTCTCCGCCACACCCAGTGCGTCCTTACGATCTCGTGGAGACAGTGAGATCCTTTGTGTCCCTGGGATCTCGTGGACAGGAGGCCAGCTCACCAGCCCTTGGAGAGTACTTCGAGACCCAGGCCGTGGCAATTGGCACTTAGCTGCAGGCCAGCAACATCCAAGCAAAATCCACCAAGTGATAGTCCCCTTCTTGGAGCACAAAAAGCTCCAAGTCACCACAAGTCTGCTGATAGTCCAGTTGCAATCCCTCCTGCCTTAATGATTCCTCATGTCAATGTCCCAGTATTGAACCAGCATAGTATGGTTCCAAATCCAAAAGTGTCCCTACTTTCGGAGGCCAAAGCCCCAGTAGTTATATCCACCATGGCCTTTGAAGATACGATCAGTTCAAAAGGCCACCTTTGAAATGCACAGGCCCTCTCTAAATTTTGTCCTGTCTGTCATCCTACCCCGGGAGGTTTCATCACATTCTTCAGTGGGGCCAAGACCTTGCCCCTTGGAATGCAGGTGCCAATTCCAACCCCACCTAATTGTCCCAGAAAGGCCCCTTAGAGTCAGAGGTCCACAGTTTCCTCGTTTATGGCCCTCTATCAGGAATGCACAGATGTGGCTGCCCCCCTAGCACCCAGTTGTAAATTAGGAGACAGGCCGCCAGGCACACAGAGCCCGAGCATCAAAATGCTCACTTTCCCAAAGTAATATGAAAAAATATGGTCCTTGACTAGCTTTAGAGAAAACCAAAAATGATGAGAAACTTTATCATATGGGGGGTTGCCATAGCGGTCAACCACTGGTAATCAATACTATTTGACTGTAAATGCACACCATAGGAAAAGAAAAGAGAGTATCTCAAAATACACAATGTGTATAAACAAACTGCGCCAACACTTTAGTTGAGTAAATTCATTTTTTATATATGTTTCTCAAAATTGAATGCAAACATAAATCCAATGGTAAAGACATTACCACACAGGAATGCAAACATAAATCCAATGGTAAAGACATTACCACACAGGGATGCAAACATAAATCCAATGGTAAAGACATTACCACAAAGTGACATATCCAGCACCGTAATGTCAATCCTCCTCCCACTATGGGAAAGGATTCGCCATTACGAACTCATCAATACCAAACACTATACTGTTACTATTCTGCCCATAGGAAATAAAGCCTTTCCGTACACCCCGTCTTGCTAATCAAATACGAGAAGCAGGCCCAATTGTACTAAACACACCATCCAGTGTCATTCCCAACTCTTGCAGGTAACACATACACACAGCTGCCCAATCTCCTCCCAACACCGCGGCCTGTCGCCAAGGAGAACACTGATATAGCAGGAGACATTCAGAACCTTGGCACGTACTTTTATAAATGACAAACTGAGTAACAGTAACGCATGCACACAGGCCCCACCAGGGCAAACCTGTGGCACAATCGATGAGCTACCTCAGTGGATGGCACAACCAGTGCAGCAGGCACACAGAGGCACATTTGAGATACATGCCCCTAGTATAGGTCTTACCCCATGACAAGAGACTTACAGCTGACTCGAATCAGCCAATCATATATACACCGATCTACAGTATGTATATGACGAGCACAGTGCTTTGACACTGCACAGCAGTGCCAAACGTGCTCAAGTCCTAAGGCTAACATCCAGAGCAGCGGACAACTGGGAAGGAGAAAAGCAAAAAGTCGAGGGAAAGCACTTTAGAAAGGACAATTTCTAACAGGCTTCTACATTTGCAGAAAGTCCTGGACTCAGAGCTACTCTGTAATTACAAACAGGCCTTCATGACTTCACTATAGCTGCTGACTCTGCAAAATAATCATACTAATATTTTGCAGAGAGGGCTCTGTCTACATGTGTTCTTACCACGGCACGCTAAGTCATCATTGCCAAAGTCAGCACTCTGTTTGCTTTTTCATAGGACGTCTGAGAACCCAAAAACCTGCACTACAGCAATGGAACTCAGTGAACATTAATCTGTCAGTGAGCGTCAATTAATTAAGAGGTCATTGATTCAGACTGACTGCTCCCAAGTGATGCATGGATATTGTGCTCTTTCGCTTCTAACAGGCAGAATTAATAGCCACTTGTGCTGCTGGCTTTCAGTGAGAGGCTTGAAGTAAGTACCAGATCAGCTTGTTGATACACTGAAGAAAGTACACATGTTTAGGTACAAAACAGAGCTTTCTGTAGTCTTCAGGGTCAGTTTGCAGGTAGGGTTGCCAACTGTATGGTATTTTACCAGTCTGGTCAGTATTTTTATGTCTATGCCAGTGGTAAAAGCAGTAAAATCGGGCATGTTTCCCCTTTTGAAAGATAAACTTAAAAAACAGACACATGACAAAATCACATAAAAAGTATTTGAGTTATGAAAATTATTTCTAAATGATTATTAGAACATTGACATTTTGGGAGCTCCACTGAAAACAATGAAGTGTCTCAGGGCTAATAATGGCTGGTATAAGCCTTCTGCTCCGACATTCCAATTTTGGTCTTTCTATTTCTCCCTTTCTAATATAGAACACTCTACCCTCAGTGGGTGGAATGTTCTATTAGCCTTATAGGCCTACTACCTCGGACTAAACCGGTTGTTAAAGGCCCTCATTATAGGCCCTCGCCTGTGGCTTGGGTCTATAACTCGGTCTCAGGGCCTTTAACAACCAGTATAGCCCTGGGCAGAAGTCTATAAGGCTATATTGAAGCAATAACAGGGATCAGGGCACTGACTACACTAGCATTGCAAGCATTCCACATTCTTGGGGCACACTCTTACAACTCACAAGACGGGCAGTCACAATAACTGTGCCATTGTGACAGAACCATACTAGAGTCTGGAAGAAGTGTGCCTATGCCGAAACCTACATGGACTCTGCAGAACACACACTTCTTTCAGCTCCACAGCAATGTTACCCCAGACTCACCCTTCTCCCATGTCATACAACAAGAATACTAGTCATCAACAATATTCAGCAGACCTTTGGGAATTTCCAAATAGTTGTGTGCTCAAATAATTGCAAACTGGTCCCACCTATTTGTGCACCTCAGTGACAGTAGCACGTGTGAGTGCAAATGTAACTTTGTAACTCACAAAACATGATTTCTAACTCCTAAATCAATTCACTCACATGCAAATTGACACCATAATGATGTCATTTTAATAGTGAGTTCATAAATCAGGAAATTAGTGTTATTTGTTGATGTTGCAAAGATTGGAGTTGCTCTGTATCCAGTGGGATGGGTTTCTAAAGGGGAAAAACTTAGAAGAAAAATATTTAAGCAAATTTACAAATCCACTAAACTTTACGTTGCTGGGTATCCACCATGCAGACAATCCTCAGGTATCTGTTTAGTGAAGAAGTTTGAAGAAGCAGCTCTCCAACTCCACCTGAACGTACTCATATACTTTTACGAATTCACAAATCCATTCATGCCTATGAAGAATCCTTTTGCGTATTCGTGACAGGAGTAAATATAGGCATTTTTGGCGGAAAACCGACTTTTGTGAATCAGACCCACTCATTCACTCAAGTGAGACCCTACTTAATACCACCTGAAACATACAAAAAAATCAAATTTTAGGTTTGAGATTTTTTTAATAGCCATGATTTAAAATTGTGTGATTCTGTACACGAGTGTTTGGTAAAAAACTGTACACTCTCAAATCACTAAAAAAGAAAATGATCTGCTTAATTGAGGATTATCTGTAAAATGTGGTACAAAATGCATCATCGAATCTTAACTGTAGTATATCAAATTTCTGACTGTAGATATATTTAAGAACAATAGTACCATCAATAATAACCTAAAAAGTGTGTTTCTAAAATGCACGTTCACAACTTGAAGCATCTTGATGCTGAATGCTGATGTTTATTGGTGCAAACTGAATTGTATTTATATATTGACCTCGGAGGAATGAAAGGTTAAGTGAAACCGCCAGATGAACCACTCAAATGAAGATCCTACCAGGCACAGCATTAATAAATAAGACATGATGAAATCCTTTATTAAAATCATATATATATATATACAGCAAAGGATAGCAGGAAAGTATACCGCTCACTCAGTAACTGCAGAATCAACACGCAGTTTATTCAACCAAACACACAACGCGTTTCAGCCTTCAAGGGCTCCAACCACTCCAACCCCATTTGGCCAAGTTGGCAAATATATATATATATACTATTTCTGCACAAATGTTTTGCTATGTACTGTTATATACCAGCTGTGTGGCTGAACCTTTAACCCAGGGATCTCCAACCTTTTCTGTAATGTGAGCTACTTCCGATCAGTGAAAATCGATGTGAACTACTGAAGTCCAAGTAACTTGCGCATTGTTACCAGACACCTCCTCGCCCAACTTCATTGATTTTAAACCTAATATCCATGGAGCCCGATACTATGGTTTGAACAAAATACTGGGGTACTATGATAGGGCTGCCATGTGCGTCAGTGAGTGCATGGTCTATCTATATACAAAATGACTCATATCCTTCTCATTTAGTGTCTCATAACCACTATACTGTTTGAAAACTAACAACAGCCTTTCATAATAAGCATGCACTGATTCTTTACTTTCCTGCGTTGTTCTGTCTATTTTTACCCAATCTGTTTCTTTAGGTGGAATCTTATTCTTAAAAAGGTAATTACTTGGTCATACTTCCTCATCACTTCTGGTCCTGGCGCTCCTGTTTTAGCATCCCTTGGATATTCTACAGTTGGCCAATCAATAGTAATCTTGCATTCTGTCCACAAATCAGCTGGCACTACTATATCAAACAATCCATCCAAGTCTATCCACAACACTTTTGAAACTTTCACAAATCTCTCCACTTGTCTGTACCATTCTACTGGCTTTTCTCTCAACTTTGGGAAGTCATTTGTAAATGACAGTATATCCTGTCTGGTCCATGGAACATGCACGTAACTACCACCTGGAGTTTCTCTCATCGGGTACTCCCTTACAACTGGTTCCTTATCTGTCACTGCAAAAGCCAAAGATGCTTTATCTGTTGTTTTCTCACTCCTTTTCGTCCATCTATTTCTCCATCTATCCACATCACCCCATTTTCTCAGTAAAACAATTAACTCTTTTATTTGGGTCAATCTTCCTGATGTATTCAGATTCTCTATCTTTTTCACAAAAATCTACTCTGTATGGTTTCTGCAACGTTCTCACTTTTGCAAATTCTACTCCTAGTTCACTTGCTGTTTCTTCTAATTTGTCATGTAAATTCCTAGCTCTCCATGTAAGACTTTTGCACAAAAACATAATCTCATCATCCTGATAATTTTTTAATTGTTCTGTACCAATTGTTCCTAAAATCAATTCTTCCATGTCTATTTTTAACCTAATTACATCTAATGGTTTTACTTCTGTTTCTTTTGTTTTTAGTGTTTTCATCCATTCATTTAACTCATCTGGAGTCGGACCTACAGGCGTACTATTTAATTCTATCCAATTGTTACTTCTTTCTGGTGTCCCTGATGCAGACTCCGTTACCATAGGTATTCTCCTGAACTCATTCTCGTTTATCGTCAAATTAGTAGGTGGGCTTGGTCTATAGGTACTAACCAAATGGTGTGCACCTTCATTGTTCAGTTCCATCCCTTCTCTTTTTCTTTGCAAATGTGAATTCATGGGAATTACTAAAGAACGTTCATCAATTTTCTGATTCTCAAAAATTGGCATTACTGGACCTATCGTCACTGGTACAGTTACAGCTTCCATATTCTTTGTCAATGCTCTTATTTTCTCAGTCAATTCTCTTGTGGTTTTTGCTAATTCAGTTGCATTGTCACTTTCTATCTCTTCATTTTGTGAAGTTTTTAATTGATCTTGTGACCTATTTATCTCATCTCTTCGTTCGGGATTTTTATTCCTCCCAGTTTCCATTGGCGGTGCATTAGGTGTCACCACCGCAGAAGTCTGTTGGTATGGAGGTGGGTTTCTGTTTAAAATATCTTCCAGCAATTCGTCATCCGTTTCACTACCACCATACCCATACTTTTCTACAACTACATGTTTCTTTTTCTCAGTACACTTTCTCTTTGCTTCTTCCTCTACTGTAAAAGCTGGAAACAAACCCCCTGTCATATTAGCACATCTCCAACGCTTTATTCTGTCCTCATGATTTACTCCCCATAACCTTCCAGGCACAACCTCATGATTCTTTAATCCTCTGAATCTCTCTCATTCATACATCTCATCTTCCCATTCAGTTAAAGCTTCAAACTGTGTCGGTCTAGGTCTAGGTTCTAACATTGCCATCTTCTCTCTCAAATTCCGTAGTACAGCTACATTAAATGAACCATTCTCAGGGAAAGCCAATGCTCCATCATTCTTGGTATATTTTGTCCAATTTTCTAACCATATGCATGTATGATATCCATATTTCAGCATCATGTGTGAAGCTGGTGATTTCGGCGGAGGAATTATTTGTCCCTCTCTAGTCACTACCTTTTTGTCTTTCTTAAAGAAGTTTTTAACTTTCGACATCCACGATGTTTTCTCTCTACTATATTCATAATACGACATGATTCACAATCGCTTTCTCTCCTCAAACTATCCGTAATTCAACACTGTTCTCTATGCGTTATTCCAACCAATACTAGCGCGACTCACACCAACACTCCAATCACAAACTTCCACGTCACTAAGCTATTCGACCAATCCTAGCGCGACTCACACCAACACTCCAATCAGAGCGGATTCTGTCTACAGCGCACCGTCCAATCCCAGCGCGGCTTTTGTCTACGTCAGTTCTGCTCTTGACCCCTCCTTTACAAAATTTATCGGCAAATTCTTTTTCAACAATTCTTTGTTAGTTACAACATTTAAAACACATTTCCATTGTCTGATTCGCTAAACCAAAGAGATAGCTTTGTCCATTTACACAAGAACTCTGTATTTTTCCAGTAGGCAGCGCTTACCTGTACCCTACCACAGAATTTTCAGTTTTGCCGATAAAGTAGCACTTCCCTCTACCTTACCCTTCTTTTAAGCAAGCGGTAAACCCGTTTCTCTGGGGATAAAACACATGTGGAGACTATACTGCTCCTGAGAATTAAGGCCAGAGTTTCACAAGAAAATCGGTCACTATTTCACTCACACACCTTTTATACGGAAAATGTCCCTATCATAACACAACCTGTGTTATCACCAATATGAACTCAGACAATGCACTATTCCATGTGACTTCTCTTGCCACACGTGTTCCACTTCCTACTTCCCGGAAGCGTGAAAACTTACATATAACATAACGCGACTCAACATAAAGTGTTAGACATGAATTTATCAATAATCAATAATCACTAATCAATAATCACCAAACTAATCAATAGTAACCATCCTCTGCTACCAAGAAATCTGATCCAGCGCTAACAATAAAAATTATTCTCCTCTATGCTTCGGTCATCCAGGTGCAACTTATCCCTCCAACACACAAACTATATCCATATGACGCTGGGGCCCATAACACCGCATATACATTCACTTACTCATTTATTCTCTGGATTACCTCCGTCCTTAACCTAGGAGAAAACGATTCAGCTGGAAGGAGACGGGATACCTCTTTTAACATGACATAATGTTTCTCATTTGCTTTAAAGTATTCCGCTCATTGGTCGATGGACCAACTAGTAGGAATCAGTTGATGGTGATTAAGACCAGCTCAATCACAATAAACTCTTTAACATTCTACCTTAATTATTGAGCTAAAGAATCACTGAGTCATTTGTTTAAAGAATAATAAAGTTTATATAAAGTTTTGAAGCAAGAAATAAGTTTTAAGCTTATTATTCAGATCATTACATTTATCATCATTATAAGAATAAATTGAAATTGCAATGCATACCTATTAGACGGAAAAATAAGGTTGTCACAGCAAGAACTCCAAGAGATCAATCTATCTGTCTTGGAAAATCTAATAACTCTAAATGAATGATCTATCAGGAGTAAAAGGTTCTCCAAAAGCAGCATCTTATACTCAACTAGAAATATAAAATAGCAGCAGCAGCATCAGCTTATCAGCAACCGTAACTTCACCCATCTACAGCATCTCCTTTCTCCAGCATCTAACTCTTCAGCATCTAACTCTCCAGCATCTAACCCCTCCCCACCAAGAGAAGGTCTTCTTATACACTAATTCTATCTTACTGAATAAAAATGTTGCATCTCTATGGCGTGATTCTTTCTCATTGGTTCATTCAGGTCCATATACATTTTAATCAAACTTCCTTGTCTTAACCAGTTCTTTGTGGAATGTCCATGCTTGCATCGTTTCCCACAGTTCATGACATTGCTCATCAGTTTCGATCAGTCCAATTTGTATCTTTTTCTGCTACTTTTTAGATTCAACAGTACCGTCCATTTATTCAGTTTGACTTCTCACGCTTCTTGCTGATCATCTTGGCACACATTTGCTCAGAAAGGTCACAATAGCCTTGACCATACTTCCGTCTTAGCCTCCCAGCACGAACATGTGGTCATCCTTTTTCACAGCCTTTCTCCTCTACCACACGGTTTCTTGCTCATGCGTACTCTAGCAAATGGCGGCCATTTTATATCGCTGCTCAACAGGCCTAAGCGCACTATTTTCAAAGATAAACAAAATATTGTTAAAATAAAGAATATAAACCCTTTCGTTTCCTCTCCCGTCTTTCTACGTACCCCAATTAGGTATTACCTAGCAAAAAGCAACATATAAAGCTGTCCCTTACTTACCATCGCTTTATTTTGCCACCACACGTTTTATTTTCAAAGCACAAATCATGCGTTTATTATTTTATTAGTACGCAAATATTACGTTATGTTAGACACGTAAACAATTATAAGTTGATTAATTTGCACACAAAATAGCGTGTTACCTTTAACCCTTTACATGTAACATACATTGTTGGTTATTTACTTAAACGAACATGTTTATTAATTATTTTACGAAAATTATTAGGAGGTTAAAAAAATTTCATTTATCCTGCTCCATCAATGTGAATGAATGGAATATATGTGTATGGGTGACAGAGCCTGTGTCGTATGTACTTGTGGACATACCTTTCACCATATGTGGCACCGTTACACATACAACACCAACATATAGCCATTCTTTTTTTTAGAATGGGAGAAATGTAAAGTGCAGAAAAATGTTCATAACAAGGAACATTTTTCTGCACTTGATGGAACATTTTTCTGCACTTGATGGAACATTTTTCTGCACTTTAAATTTCTCCCATTTAAAAAATGTCTACCAGCCACTGTGAGTAAGATGCAAGATGCCTGCTGTGTGTAAATGTCACACTTTAAAATGAGAGAAAATTAAAATGAAGAGTTAACTTATTCCTTAAGTTAACTCTTCATTTTAATTTTCTCTCATTTAAAAGCATTCAGAAACATCATTTTGTTCTCATGCTCCAATAGTGAGTTGTGAATTACTTCTTAACCTCTGTGACCCACATGGGTCATAAATGTGAGTGGAGCACTGCTCATTGTCAGGCTCTGCTATCTGCAGCCTGATAATAATGTAAAATAATGTAAAATAAAGATGGCCTTTCCTTAACTTTAAAAATGAAAAGTAACACTTATTTAATGCAGTTCTTACTGAAAAATGAACTCAAGGCTGGGAGCTACTTTGAAGGTTTCTGATAGCTATTGTTAGATCCCCACTGGTTGGAGAGACCTGCTTTAACCATTTTGCAAGGCACTCTGATCTCTGACATATTTCTGGTCTGGTATGTGGTATAAAATAAGTTCAAATACATGAAAAAATAAATATATATAAAATTATCATAGATAACATAGTAATGGAAATTAGATTCCACAACGTAAACAATTATTGACAAAGCTAAAACATCTGGTCTCGGGAAGCTGGAATAAAGGTTACATTTTTAAATTATTTTTTGCAAAAATATGCCACAAAAAGAAAAAAGATATACAGCCACCTAAACATGGATTCAATGTGCTCGCAATGAAAAAAATTACATTTATAAAACATTCACTGATGTGTCCGTTTTTAATGATGTTTTTAAGTAACAACCATTTCAACTGAAGTGAAAACAAAATAAATAGCAGGTTTTTAAAGTTAAGATAAAAAATAAATAAATAAGTACATTTTGAACTAACTTTGTCACTATCGAAAAAGGAACTATGAACAATATATACAAGCTTTATGCAGTACCCCAAGATGAAGGGAGCCAATGGGTAAAGTGGGATGATCCATTGCTCATTGCGGTTTATAGTGGGTGGAACCATTATACGAACGACAATTTAATCAAAAGCCCCTCTATGTATGATTTTTTGAGGGAACAATAGTCTGGCGAGACGGCAAAAGGTGTATCAAATGTCAGACTTATAAAAAGATCGGTGAAAAGTTATGAAAAAAATTTTTTTGTACTTTTACAGGCCAACACCAACTTTTCTAAGTTATAAAATTATAAAAGTATTGTGTTTTAAAAAATGCTAGGATTGGTTGGTGTTTTGTACTTGTACATGTGGACATTCTTCACTGTCTTCACAGTATACAGAGGCTCGGTACTCAGTTGAATACTCCAATTAAATGTTAGCAGCATAGGCGGCTGAAGACTTTCACATGACCAGACTAGTGCTTTACTGGCTCCAGATGACAGAAATGCAAGGCCCGCTGTACCTCGCCACCCACTTACTGTGTTTCATTGGCCATCTGCAACTGGTAGAAAAAGTTCCACCATGTCCCCGAACAGAGCTTGCTTTTCTTATCAGGCCCCAGTGTTCGATCAAGATTCAAGTGCTCAACAGCTGTTCTTAATCAGCTTCTACAATTAGCCACACAGTGCTGAACTCTGTGCAAACAGGAAGGAATCCCACAACCTACTGGGCTATGGATCAGTGCCGGAGCGGCACATTAGGATCTTGTGTTGTGAACTCAGAGAGCTATAGGGTGACTTCATTCCTGAGGGGAAGGCTGCCTACAGCCTCTGAACTCACAGCCTGTCTTCTCGACTGCTCTCCATAGAAGGGCCACATTGAGGGAAGTGCCTGAAATTGAATATAAAAGTGCAGGTACTCATTTTCCCAGAGTACATGTTTACTAATGAGAAGTGCTGGTACTCTTCCATTAAAAGTATTGAACCTCTGCTGAGAAGCGCAGGTAAAAACCATTTCAAAATGAAGAATTGCAGGTATTCAGTACCTGACAGTACCTGCTCATTTAAAGCAGTGTTTAGGGTTCAGTTTCAGCATCCCAACTGGTATGGGTTCCTACCTAGAATGTGGAAGAACTGGAATGGGTATTGTTGGACTTGGTCACCCCCAAACCTTTTACCTTCACCCCTCCTTGTTTTCTGAACAAGGAGGGGTGAAGTTAACGGGTCAAAAATTATAAAAAATGCAACACAATGTGTTGTTGCACAGTGCCCTTTGCAAAGCTGGACTGGTCACCTTTCTGTTGTTTATTGCTCTATTTGGATGTTAAACTGGTACTAATGATGTGCAACCAATACCCTAGAAGTAATACCAAGTTTAAAAATGATAAATAATGAAGTAATACTATCACAAAATGTGCTGCAATATGCCGTATAATTTGCCTTTTCTTGCAGCATAATGTACGCAGCCCTGCTGCATAATTTGGCCATCTCCTGCCGCGTAATTCCGGTGGCCCTGCATATAAGTCACCCCTAAGATAGGTCCTAAACAGCTTATGGGGCAGGGTGTATTGTATCTTAAAAGCAGGACATGTGTTTTTAAGTTTTACACATCTTAGTAGTGAAAAATGCTTACATTTCGTTTTTACTACTCTAAGGCCTGTCTCTCCCACCCAATAATAAGTGATAACGTTTGATTGGGAACAGGTAGAAATGCAATGTTAGGTCTCAAATGAATTGAACTTAAAAATACGCTTGAATGGTAAAGTCAGATTTTAAGTCACTATTCTGAAAATGCCACTTTTAGAAAGTTGGCATTTTCTTGTCCTAACTATTTAGTGCCTGCTGCCAGTGTCACATGACCCTGCTGTTAGACGTTGTGTACCCTGTTACCGACCCCAATTAAATTTCAAAGGGCTGCCTCAAGCACACACACAAAGGATTCAACTAGCCTTTGTTACCCCAGACTACTTGGAACCTTGGCAAGGGAAGGAAAGAACTTTCCAGAACTCGATGTGGGTGTATCCAGGATTTAACCCCCACTTCAGAGGCTGGAACAAAGTATAAATATTGGACCTCCTGAACCACCTCTTCAGTATACTCCTGGACCTGTGGAAGACTCTGGAAAGACTGCCTAGTTTCCCAGAAGATGGGCCTCCTGCTAGAGGCTTGCCTGGACCCCAGGGGAACAGGCCTGCTGCTACTAGAGCACTGTTTTGGTGCCAGAGGTCTGTCTTGAACCCCAAAGGACCGTCTTACTGCTTATGACCTGCCTTGCTGAAGGAGAACTTGACCATCTCTTTGTTCCCAGGATGATCTGAGTGACTCCAAGGGACAGTTGGCTGACCTCCTGTTCTGAGCTACAGGGACACAACAAGCTTCTGAGGGCTCCCTGCAACTGCGCAGCTGACCTGCTGCACTGGACCTGCCTGGACCTGCGTGAGCCCTGCTGGTCTCTACTGGAGTCTCTGATCTCCAAGAGGTGCCTCCTCAGGTCCTGGACCCTTGGCTGGCATAACAGAGAACTCCTCCTGGCTTAACTGAAGTGTCCATCAAATCCAGCACAAAGTCCCACAAAGCCTTTCAATACACACTCATCAGAAGTGGCGAATGACCACACAAAGCCTCGCAAATCAACGCCGTGCAGACCTCGCACCAAGGACATACATTACAATTCTCTCCAGGCCAAACTTGGTCATGTGCCCGCTCTGCACTCCACCACGATCAGCCTGAACTTGTGACTTTGGCCCGGTCCTGCGCAAGCAGAAACCCACAGTTGGCGATTTATGCTTCTGGGCGCTATTTTTACTTAAACCTTTAAAGATTCATAATTCCAGCTCTACTGATTGGATTTTTGTCGTTCTAGTGCCATTTTATTTATTACAATGTACTCTATATTTCTAAATTGGTTTGGGATTTTTCTTGTGTGATGTGTTTTCTAGTCCTGCCAAGTACCATGCATCAGGCGTTAGACTAACGCATTTCAGTGTGGTGGTCCGCATCACCGCACTGGAATGCATTAGTCACGCTTAAAGAGCTCCCCGACGCTGTGGTGATGATCACGAGGAGCTCCAAGCAGACTGGCGCATGGCGCTTATCTGCAGACACTGCAGATCTCTACCTCGGCCTGCCATGGGAACTTGTTGCTATGGCGATCACAGGCCATGGTAGTGTTAGTGGATACATTTTAAATTGTCCTCACTTTCTCTATTACCACACATTGTCATTGATTAACTGTTTTGGCTTAACAAACCATTTGTTTTATCTGAAATGTGTACTAGACATAACATTCAACTTTATTAAACTATAGGCATGTTCCCAAAACAAGTTTTTTATTGGTTATTACGATGCCAAATATATCTGCCAGGTGACCCTGTTAGCAAAAGAAAGTAGGTCAGTGATCTTCTGTAGGCACTTTAGGAGCACTGGGCGATTTTGAGACAGTTTTCATACCACAGAATGGGCTAATTTATCAAATCTATCTTACTACATAGACATAACTGTTGTTCTCTATTCAGTTCTAGGTTCTCTAATATGCATCTCTAAAAGTGCCACACATAAGACATTTATATGTCACACATAGGAAGACTGAATATATGGCTATGTCACACATAAGCAGTCTCAAACTTTGGCAGCTATGTATTAGGTCATTGCAATTACTCCAGTTCGTTTACACAAGAGGCGTATGATTGTTCCAAAATGCCAGGGGTTAACTTGTTTCACAGTTAGAATGAATATTATGTATGTGTGTGAAAGATGTGTGGTGATTTCCAGCTGCTCCAGAGTCCTAAAGCCAAGCTGTCAGTATACCATGAAATATGATATGGTGCTGCTCAATTTTAATGCAATTGCTGCAAATGTTTTGTGTCTAACCAGAGAGCAACATAATTCAGTACTGGTTGGAACAGTAGTGAACAGTGGCATCTGTATTATAGTGCTGTGAGGTCCCAGCCTGCTACAGAAAGAACTGTAAATATGCTATGCGATAAAATTTGCGTTTTAGGCTAGTGCGCGGTCATGAATGATCAGATCAAAGAGAGCATCTTCTGAGCAGCTGCAGTGCCTGCCTGCCCTCCGTTACTGAGAACTGCAGCCACGCAGTCTGTCTCTGGTTAGTGCCCTTCCATTTATGGTGCTTTGCAGCAGGTTTAAGATCTTGTTAGAGTTTCATGTTGCTCAAATGGGTGTAATTTCTGATATTTATGTTTCCCTCGTCTTCATTGCTTGTTTTTGCTCGTGAGAAAGTGTCACTCATAGTCATTGAAATGTCACTCATAATTACACTGAAATTATGAAAAGTTCACACATAGCAATCTGAAACCTTGGCAGCTATGGTTTTTACTTCGTTATTATTTGAGGTGCTGCATAAATACTTAACACATTGCCTCTAAGTTAAACCTGACTGCTTTTGTGCCAAGCTACCAAAGGATTAAGCCCAGGTTAATTTAGTGACTTTCATGGTTTACCCTGACAAGGATTGTGGTTGCTGCTTGAGTAGGGTTTCCACCCTCTCAACCAATCACCCAGTTTCTTACAGTTATCTTTGGACAACCAACTCATGGCTCTCCAGGTGGACGCTGTGGATACAGACGCGGAGAGAGTGTTAAGATTTCAATATAAAGAGGAGACAAGCGGAGGGGGGGTTGTTGCAAGTGTACGGAGTCCCCCCTATTTTTAGAAAGCAGTCTCCATTTCCCTTAGCCCAAGTCTGAAGAAGACAGACAGATGTCACTTTGTGCCAGAGTACTGCAGTTGCCTACATTTGCAAACACTGTATGCAGGAAGTCAGCAAAACTCCATCCTACTGGCAACACCCCTTCATTTGTTGGACTATGGAAATGGGGGCGATGTTTTAATCTCCTATCTAAGAAGGAACTGAATTTGTCACTCCATTAACCCCTCTCTTGCGTAACAAACTGCAAATGTGAAACACTTCTGTGCTTTGAAGATGAGTAATTAAAACCAGCAGGACACAAACACACATTAACAGCAAGTTTAACAGTTTAAAAATACTCCAAGCATATTTTACTTACTAAATGCAGTCTAAAAATCTAAATGCCACTGTTCACATACCTGTTTATAAATATTAGCAATTTCAGCCATTTCTGAGCCCAGTTACACATTGATATGTGGAAAACTTACTTGTGATTTATAAAAAGTAAAATGAAAAAATATATTTTCACATTTCCTTGTGATTAAGGTAATTCGCATTTGAAAAACATGCTCTTTCCTTTTTAAGTGAGGCATATTAGAGGGGCAGGACATTGCTTCTTGTGATGTCACTTCTGGCGATGTCATTGTAACTTTCAAGCGCTATCAAGTACTCCAACGTGTTCCCTCTTGATGACTTGAAGTCTTTAGACACGTCCTTGCAGCAGCACATCTACTTTCAGAACTTCTAAAGCTCATCCCCTGGTGGCCGTCCCTTTCCAAGTCATAATATATGGGATAAAGTACCCCAGCCACACATTACGGGGATATTGCAAATCTATGAGAAGTTCCATGACTATATAGAGGAACAAGACCGAATGCCGAGTTCCTTTATAAGATCATGGAGCTCCAAGGTGACTTGCAATGTTCTTATACTGTATCGGCATGGGGTACATTATTTCATATAATGGCCACACCATCCCCTTTCCCAAAAATCACTTAAACCCTTGGTGCATTGCTCCTTCATATGAAACAGATAGCATGTTTGCAAACATGAAGAATAAAAGTAGAATCTCTAATGCAAAATTAATAACACCACAAAAGCAGTTAGATATGTGTTCCAAGAAGATATGAGAAAATGTTTCATTCAATTCAGATTTTTTTTAAAAGCCCTGTAGCTGGGAAAGTGCAGAAACATGCAGAGAGATTTAATCTTTTCTATAAATACTTAAGACGTGCAAAAAATAAACATGCTGTCATAAATATCTCCTTTCTGCTTATCATTGTTCATTTAGAAAAACAGAACAGAAAAAGGAAAAGCCTCCTTTGTTTTCAGGAACTACAGATTTAATTATGCTCCATGCCTTTCTTTCACCAAGGAGTTAATAAGGATGTGATACGCAAATTGCAGGTGGTGCAGAATGCGGCTGCTAGACTGCTTTGCCAGGTTCCCAAAACGGCCTCCATCTCAGGTTCTCTTCGTGACCTTCATTGGCTCCGGGTTGAGAATCGTATTAAATTCACAGCCCTGAGTTATATGTTCAAGATCAAATCTGGCAAGGCACCTCAGTACCTGAATGCTTTAGTCCACCCTTACTTACCATTGCGCCTTCTTCGTTCCTCCACACAGGCTAAATTTTCGGTCCCTGGGACCAGACTGTCGCGAATGGGTGGTCGGTCCTTTTCTTGCCTAGGTCCCTCTATGTGGAATTCCCTCCCCATGTCACTTCGGAATGAAACCGTAAATGGGAATTTTCGAAAGTGTTTCAAAACTTGGCTGTTCAATCAATAGATTAATTTTCTTTTTTCTGTTATCTTTCTTTTTTTTTTTTTCTGTTCCTGTCAGGCGGCGCCGGGAAGCCTTCGGGTGGCTGTGGCCTTATAAGATTAAATAACATAACATAACCTAACATAACATAACATAACATAACATGGCTGCAAGCTAAGGCAGCAGGCATAGTGAAACCAGAACTCAGTTGTAATAAGTTATTACAGTAGAGCAGCTATGTCATTATCTTTATTACAGGCAAATAGATGTGTTCCAAGACGCCTGTAATAAAGATATCAGAGACAGTGTTTTTATACATGGATTGCAGTAGCCCATGTTGTACAAAACTATCTCCACCTTCACCCTATGACCCCGCTCGTGCCTTCCTCCCAATCCGGGTCACTGGAGTTTCATTAAAAAGCCTTCGATAATTGGCTTTCTTAACCGGTCTTTCTTTGTTCTGAATTTCTCAGGTCATCCGTTTTCTCCTTTGATTAGTAAAGTGGATCCTGCGTTTGCTCCTTTCATTAGTGAAGTCAATTATATGTCTTTTCCGCGGTTCGTTGTATTTTTTAATTACAAACTAGCGCTTCACGTGTGAGCCGAGCCGTCAGTCGGATTGTTCAGTCGGTGCTACAGGAGTATGCGGCTGGGGCTTGTAAGGTGCGTTCAGTACATCCACAGAGAGGTCTCAACTCTCACAGAACAACCAACCACAGGGTGAGCAGCACAGACATCAAACACCGCTGCATCCCCAACCCGCTGCACTCAAATACAAGCAGCTTTTCTGCAGTCGACCAAATGCACCCCTTTTCTCCGGCCAAAATGACGCCTCGAATATTGAGAATTGTGCCACACACAGTGATATTTAAAAAACTACTACAGTCACTTACCACTCTCCCCTGCAATGATTATGTCATTGGGAATTTTCCAAGCCACTGTAACGAGTGGTCAGTATGTGAGCCCACATATATGTACGTGTAGGAATGACATAATATGAACCTTGCTGGTAGCAGTGTACGGTAGAACAACTATACTATATTTTACATATTTACAATTCCATCTCATTTGTACAATTTTAAGCAATGTTAGTTACGTAAAGTAATTTTCCCAGAATCACACAATTTTCAGTCAAGAACCAGAGATCAGAACTCTGTATTCATATTTCAAAACTAGGAGGTCACCGACTAGGCCATATGTCTTGCATCATATTCTCAAGATAGGATGACACACATCTCGGGGTGGCTGGTGACCTTTGACTCTGCAGCCATGTTGTCCGCATTCTGGGGACCTTCTGCAATGTCAGCGAGGAGAGGGGCGTCTACAGAAGATTCAATGTGTGTGGTATATAAATTACCCACACTGACAAGTAACAAAGTCCACTGCATTTTTGTGACACTGTTATTGATAAGCAGTCTTCATTTAAATCTCCTAATGGTTACCAGGCGCTGCTGCCTGCCGCCAGGAGGACGGACCCCACCCACCCGCCGTGAGTTGCCCTGGGGCAATGGCGCCGGCCACGCCGCCTGTAAGACTAGTGCAGGCGCATCTTAAGCCTACGGCGGGCGGGGGCCATAGTGTTACACTGTGGCTGCACTACACTGTGAAATCCGCACCAGGTCCCCGAGTGATTCGGGGGGGAGGCAAGCGCCCCCCCCTTATCCCCCCTTGCGGACGCACATGGCACTGCATTAAAATGCTACTTCAACTTTCACAGCTGGTGGAGTGGGACCTGATTTTAGAACGTGGGCGGGCACTCCTTTAAGCAGGTGGGTGCAGTACAGAGGTATGTTTAGGGGTTTCCTGTGACCTCCTTGTCCCTATCCTGAAAGGCACCCTAAGTGGCGCACTAACTATGCACTAGGTTGAACAAAGTGTACCTCTCAAAAGCCTGTTTGCCCCAGTGCCCACGTCGGTAATACAGTGTTTGCAGAAAGGCAAAGACATTCCGCCATTTGCATGATGCTATGGAAATGAGGATACATCCCACAGGCACAAAATGTGCACCTTGGCAATAGATATTATAGAAGGCGATGTGCAAACATACTTGATCTCTTTTGTAACATGGCTTACCCAAGTGAGGCACTAGATGCAGAGCCCAACACCTGGACAACTTTTGTGATCTAATTTAAGTTGTATAATTTAGGGATTCATTTCCCACATCCTATAACCCATTTCCAGTAGCCCAAGTTTTCCCACTTGCAGAAGATAAATGCATATCTGCGTTTGCTGTGCCACTGTACATTATATATTCATAATTAGCCCAAGTGGTTTGGAACATTTCTATTACAATAGTACCAGTTCTGTTATTTACAATATTTAAAAAAGTTAGTCATTCCACCTTATTTTTTATGCAGAACATGATACGTCTTTGTTGTCCCTAATAATTGGGGTGAGGAATGACATTTTTGTGTCATTCCACCCACCTCTCTCCATGTTTTTGAATTAGGTTTGATGCCATTAGGACCCTCTTCCGATCACTGCCATTCAGTATAGCAGCAAATGTGCTCTTCACCTACAACCTAATGTAAAATTGGTTACACCCATTTGAATTATTAAACTTTCCAGTAAGATCATGGTAAGTTGGTACCAGCTGCCTCGTCCTCTCACTTTTTGCCTCGCAAGAAGAGTGTCTGTCAGGCTGAGCAAAGGGTAGCCTGACAGACACTCTTCATTTCCAGATCAAGCAGCCAGGAGCTAGGCATGCGCTAAATGTGCAGGCTTCCTGGCTGCCTGAGCTGTCCTTTGCTGGGCTGAGGATGTCACAGCTCCTGTGGGCGTGACCTGCTAACCTCAGCAGAGGTCCTCGAGGCCCTCCCCCTTGTGACGAGGGAAAGCGTCACTCATTGCCTCTGACCTGGGCGTATCAGTTTCAAGCCCTAAAGTGCCCAGGGCAGAGTGTCAATCAGTCTACCTCATCACAGAGTGGGGTGGGGTCAGCAGTCTCACTGACCCCATCCCACTCTGTGACAAGGTAGGGACTGTTGCCTTCTCTCATTGGCTGACCTAGGGTCAACCCTCCTGGGACCTTCGAGGCAGAGCTGCAGGTAAGTGTGATTTTTTTTTTTTAATGAATGTTTGGTGCGTGTGTGTATGTTTGAATATTTGGTAACGAGTGTTGTGAATTAATGTGTGTGTGTGCGTGTGTGAATGCATGCGTGTGAGTGAGTGTGTATGTGTGCATGTGTGCATGTGTCCTGTCTGCTCCCCTCCCTCCTAAAATTACCGGCCACCACTGTTTGGTACAGAAAATGCACCCATGGCATGGAAGTTAATGGATGCAGTGTGTATTAACACCACCCACATATGTGACTAAAATATGAAAATATATGGCACCAGGGAACACCACTGTGTCCTTCCTGGCTGGCGCAGGGGTGGATCTGGGAGGGAAGGGAAAGCTCCTAAAAGAGGGGAGCATGGTGTTTGCAACTTTGAACAGTTGACTATGTAAGGTTTAAAAAAGGAAGTGCTGAAAATGAGGTTTGTGTTTTGGTGGGAATTCTTCCAGTATTGGACTTAAGAGATTCTCTAGACACTGTCTAATGTGCGGGATGATATTGGCACCTCACCACCAACTCCTCAGAACCTTCCTGGGCTTGGAGGAACATCTGCAGAAAGTTACGCCTCTGCCTGAGACGCTGGAAAACAAAGCCCAAAGGACTACATCTCTCCACTTACACCAAGAGTCTGAAACTACTTTCCAGTGGTGATGGCCTGATTCACGTTCACTGCCTCAGTGACACAAAAAGTAGAGGAGGAGTTCCGTCCTGTGAGGAAGAACCAGCTGTCCAGTTGAGAGTGGACTACACTGGTCCATGTGGAGGGCCTGTCCGTAGAAGACCTGGACCTCAGGAGCCTGCCCTACTGACCTAAGACTGTAAGAGAGGCAAGGAGTAACTTTCTCATCAAAAAGAAATATTGGGACTTAGACATTTTTCTAGAGATCTGGGACAAGGCACAAAGCTCACTTATAAAAGTACAACATATTTGGGTACAGATGTTTGGTTTACCCTACTCTGAGATTTTTCACCCTGTGTTTGAAGAGTCAGCTGGACCACAGAGACCCCTCATTTACTACAGCCTGTTACCCCACTGGCGAACAAAAAAAGACGACTAAGTCCAACCGTAATACTTGGGACCAAGTCGGACAAAAAATCTATCACTGCAGCGAAGCAATATCACCGACGACGAAACCCAACTTTCTCCTGCTCCGAGTTCTCAACAGAAAAACTGAAGGCTCCATTGGAAACGCGACAGAAACATATAGAAATTCGAGAGGCTTTGTCATTCTTTGGAGCTTTGTGCTTTAAAATTGAAAAAAAATCTCTGGTTCCACTAATTTATTTATGTGTAATATTGTCTATTACTTTTTTGGGGGGATTTTTCGAAATAAGTTTGAGAGTTGTATTGAATTGTGTTCTTAACTTGATCGTTGATTGGTACTTCCTGGCCTTAACACATTCTTCTCTGGGGAACTTGCTGCTGCTTTTGCCACAGCTACCAGAGACTAAGCAGAATTTCTCATTGCACTCTACTGTGACGTCATGGCATTGTGTTTCATTAAGTTGGGTAGGGCACCCCCTCCCATATTGTAACCCAATCCAGCAGCGGTCCGTGCAGGTAAGTGCGATACGGCGGTGAGGCGGGGCGGGGCAGGATGAGTCGAAAGACGACAGAATAGGATTGATTTATTTATTTTATTTTCCTTATTCCGTCGTCTGCTGCTTCTTTTAATAACTTGGACGGCCTAATCTTTAAAAGAATATATACTTTTTAAGAGTGTCATAGAAACAGTTTAAAGAATTCTTCAGAGATTTGTAGATTTTAGCACACTTGCTTACAAACATCAATTATGTTCTATAGAATTATGCACAGTTTCAATACAGAAACGGTTCTTAATTTTAAGGAACGTTTGCACATTTTTACAGAAATGGCAAAAAAAATTAAAATAAAGATGTTGGTACCTTTTAAACACGACAAAACATCCAAGAGAAATCTGAATATTCATTAGTCGAATTTTGTACTGTGTTTAAAAAGTTCTTTATGCTGTCATATGCTCTTTATATTTAAACAATTAAACCCAGCACTTAAACGATGGTGCTCTTTTAATCTTCGCCCCCACACGCTTTCCATGGACTTCAACACACTTTGAAAGCATGCTCCAATGTATTTTAATGAAGTTTTTGTTATAGACATTGCTTCAATGATGTAAATGTGCCATATTTCTGTAACTAACCAAAGTAACTTAAAATGAACTTAAGTGCTCTGCAAAAAATTATTGAGCACACATTTTTAAAACAAGCATTGGCAAAACCAATGTGTCTCGCCTTTTGGTTTTGCAAATGCAGAGAATTGACTTTGACAATACTTTTTGCCGATGGTCTTCAGTATCGACAAAAAAAGGGTAATTGCTTACGCTAAACAACATTAGCAAAAATAAATAAACCGTAATGTTTTGTGTGCCTGCATGAATCACCATGCATACATATGCATCATTACGATGCATGGGGTCTAGCGTGCTGATGTACATGCATGCATGTGTGCACATGACGCGGCCACCATGTTTTTTAACCAGCCCAACATCGCAGATCGCAGAGTTCTAAATAAAAAAAAACAAGAACTGCCAAAGCCAAGAGGTCTGGGTTTGTGCTAACACATGCAATCACAAGCCTGCACAAACGCTGGTTGAGAGAAAAGGCACATTCTGTTCCAAGCAGCCTGAGGAGTGCTGTGTCTACAAGATAATGCAGACTGGTCAACATATATTCCATGAAAGAGAGAAGGGAAGGAGCAGCACACTCGCCAATGAAACTTGAGGCACATATGTATATACAGAAACACGTGCACACACATGCATACATACAACATTGATAAAAGTAGACACAGAGATGTACACAGAAATGTTCACATCACTCGAGACACATGCACAAATATGCAAGAGTGCCCAGCCAATTTCAGCTATATGGGCACAGGCACGCAAACACACACACAAAGGCAATAAAAAACACCTGTACCCACATCAAAACCAATGAGACATGTGCACATAAAACACTGAAAAACACAGATAAACAGTGACACAGGTTGGGATTCCCCCAAGTAGCAGGAAGACCAGCAACCCAAGTGTCAAGAGTTGTGGCTTCTTTTCAGCTTACAAACCGGAGACATGAGACCCCTTCCCCAATGTCCTATCCACAGCATGTACCAGAAGGAGTGAGTCTTTGCAACAGAAAACCTACCTGCAAAAAAGAGGAGCACTACCGGGTGCGCCACCAATCAACAACACACAGACAGCCAGCAGGAGGGAAGTAAAGGAAGAGGCAGGGAGATGGCAGTGAGAGAAGGAAAAGGAGGGAAGTGGGTGATGAATGGATGACTGACAATGAAATCAATCTGTTATCAAAATGAGAGCATTCAGAACAAGTTAGTTAGTTCCATGCCATGGTAAATACCCAGCAGCCAATGCAAGACACAGCATAATTAACAGATACTAAGTGATGTACTGCAGTGTTTATTTTTCGTTTTGAGTTGGTGATAACACATTATCCTTCCGGACATGGTCCTACACTAAGCATATAGGAACTGAAGATGTTTACCTCAGCAGTTTGGGGAGGAAGGCTGGAAAGATAAAGGCCACAGGCCTCTTAAAGCAATGTCAGAGCATTGCCAAGGGAAACACAAAGGTTAAATATCACCTGTCTGATAAATCTCCATTCATGCAGCGCATAGATGTATGTAACTCAGGAATAATTTTATTCAAACCAGGCTGAGACAGTTTCACCCTTGTTCTGTTGGCTTTAAGTAGTTGCATGTTACACTTAATGCCCTTTTTAATGGATACGTCTAACCGCAGTTTCCTCACCTTTGGAATATCCCCAGTCAGCAGACTGGATCGGAAGATTTTACAGCATAGCTCTGCATGCTGGTAGGTGGCTTCGTGTGGCTCTGCGCCAGCCTCATTCCGCCCTGAAAGTAATGGTCGGAGCCACATATAAGTGCCATCCTTGCACGCTGGTGTCAGTTCCTTCCTCTGTGAGCCTCTGTACTTGGATCCAAATCTAGCTCCCAACTTTTTCTGTCAGCTTATAAGTTTCCTGTCAAAATTCTGTCTTTCCAGCATTAAAGGGAACATGTTCCCCTCCTAAAACTACAGGGTTTAAATCTTGTATGAAACAGATGTCTGTGACAGATCCCTAGGAGATGTATTTATGGTGTTTGGGTTCTAGACACAATTCTAAGCTCTGCGAAGAGTGTGCTCTTTTGAACCTAAAGTCAATCCGAGACTCCAAAGTCATCCTGTACTTTGCCGAACACCGAAAGAGGTTGTGCAAGTCTTGCTCCTGCGTACCCGTTCCCGCTTTTGGGGCCAATCCTGTGACAGGTCGTTGTAATGGTCCAAGTCTTCGGGTATGTCAAAGTTGAAGAGGAAGCACAAGAATGCCAAGCTGGACTCGTCCCAGTCTCACCACTCTCTGGAGAAGTCACGAAGAAGTCAAGGTGACAGGAAATGAAGTCCAATGTAGAGCGTGACAGCTCTCAAGGTGCCGTCAGGGCCCAAAAATCTAGCAAGAGAACACTCTACACATAAGGGGGGTTTCAGGTTTCCACACGTACACTGTGTTTCAGGTCATGTTGATCTATGGCCTTTCCGTTTTGCTACAGCGAGAAAGGGGTCTACATGCCCCCGGAATCAGAGCGGCATCACTCCCCTCCTGACTGACATGGACAGGGCTCGTGTATATAACGAATTCATGCAGGCCGGCTGACGTGCGCAATTAACAAACCCATTTGGTGTCGAAACGAGTCTGGAGCAACTCGTATTTATACTCTGAAGCCTTTGCAGGGCCGGATTGGGAACAGAAACCGGTCCTGGCAAACTGCTCGGCCGGCCCCCCGAGGGTTGTGGGGGCTGCGGCCGAGCTGTTAGCTAGGGCCGGCTTCGGCCGATTTTGTTACAGGGGGCCGTTATTGAGGCCCCCAGTAACAAAAATGCCTTCCCCCCCCAGGGGCCCAAAACCGGCCCCCACCCTGGCGGCCCACCGGGGAAACGCCCAGTGCCCGCTACGGCCAGTCCAGCCCTGAGCCTTTGTGTCTCTGAGTAACAAAGGCATTCCTTTGCTCCGGGCAAAGACGGCGGCGGAATCCCATGGGGGCAAACTCCATTGGATCTTTATGGAGACATCCTGTACTTTGCACTCAGAAGCACTCATTGCACTCAAACAGTTATAGACAACTTAGAGTCTCAATTGTACTTTGCTTATAGAGGCGCGCCTTGCGCTCAACAATTTATAGAAACATTGGAGTCTCGTTTGGTGTAGGGCTCGCCATAAACATTTAGTTGGAATCACCATAGAACTATGTGGTGGCTCATCTTTGCGGGAAATATATAACCTGCTTATGGTGCGGGCCTAATCTTCAGACTATTCTACATTGATGGAAATCCGTAAAGCCATTGCCTACTGCGGTTTCAAACCTTTTTCTTTTGTTGAACTATTTTGTTTGAGTGAGTAGCGAATCTGCTAAAATCATTTTCATGGTGCAGTTAACAAAGGTGAATCAAGACTGGGGAACATGCAGATCATATAAAAACAGATTTTCAATAGCAAATGATACAAAGTCATGTTTGTGGTATGTATGAAAACTCCTGTTTGAATGCCAGAAGGATATATGTTGTTGAAGTATATGCAATGGTGTTTCATGTATTCTTGATTTTTTTAGCTGCAGCATTCATGGTAAAACTTTCCAGTTGAGGAGACCTTCTGAAACACGTACTTTGTAAATAGTTGTGCAACAAATCTCACATAGGGATTTACTGTTGTGTATTAGGTACTTATTGGATACATTATTCAATTCAATTAATTGATTTCTGTCTAAAGAACAGGTAGAATAATCTTTACAATTTTGTTTCAGGTCTCGTTGCTCGCTGTTCCTTCCCATACCCTTTTCCTCGCTTGAATGTTCCAATATTCTGTGCCTTTACAGTGAGCAAAATTGGGGATATCGAGAGGTGGATCCATTTTGTAAGTCGCACTGATCCTGAGAAGCGTTCTGATATCATTGAGCCTTGACACAAGGTGCCTCTTCGTCTTGCTCCCAGTCCTCTGTCAAGGAGCCAATTCCACAGCTAGTCTCTGGGTACCCCAAATTTCTGGGGCCATCACGTGAGTGAATTTCAGGCTCCTTCAGTCCAGCTGCCCTGCACCACCTTTTTTCCAGTCACTCTGGTGCTGAGACTAGATCAGCCTTTCTGCTGAGGTTTGTGACTCTTTTTCATGTTGTACTCTTCATCACTCTCCCGACATTCTTTGGTCCACCTCAACCCTCGAAAGAGGAGCAGAGACTACATTGTTTGAAACCCAAAAGAGCATTGAGTTTTTACATCAATCGCACCAAAAACCACCAAGTGGGCGATCAGCTGTTTGTGGTGTTCTCTGGGGCAAAGAAAGGCAAGGCAGTGCAGTAAAGGACATTATAAGAACAATAGTCCTGTGTATCATGATCTGTTATACTATGGCTAAGAAGCAGTCTCCAAAAGGCGTGAGAGCTCATTCCACCAGAGCTAAGGCTGCTACCACTGCATTGGCACACTGAGTGCCCATTCTGGATATCTGTCAGGCCGCAGCATGGGTGTCAGTGCACACATTCACAAGGCACTACTGCCTTGACAGCAAGGTTCGACAGAAAGGGCAGTTCACCCATTTGGTCCTGCAGGACTTTTTAATGTGAACCATTCCAAAGTCTCACCACCTTGAGAGGTCCGGCTTTGGTATCTATTCTAAAGGTGAGGCATCAGCAGTTAGAAGTATCCATCAGAAGAAGTTACTCACCCACCCAAGTTTTACAGGAATAATTTTATTCAAACCAAATTAAGACAGTTTCCCACTTGCCCTGTTGGCTTTAAGTAATTGTTTGTTGCACTTAATATATTTTTCTGATGGATACTTCTAACTGCAGATAACTTACCTTTAGAAAATCCCCAGGCGCCAGACTCAAGGCTGCAGATTTTTACAGCATAGCTTTGTGCACTGGTAGATGGCATTGTGTGGCTCCACGTTGGACTTGTTACGTCCCAGAAGTGATGGTCAGAGCCACATATAAGCGCTACCCTTGTGCGCTGGCATCAGTTCCTTTCTTTCCACACCTCCGTATGTGGATCCATAGCTGAAATATTCCACAGGCCCACAACCTTAGGAAGTCTTGCTTTGGTATCTAGTCTGAATGTGAAGAATCTACAGCTAGAGGTTTCCATCAGAACAGCTGGTAGACACTGCACAACAAAGTTTTTGGTAAACAATTCATAGCATTGTTTGGAGTTCATGTGCAAAATGAACAAGTTACTTACCTTTGGTAACGCTCTTTCAGGTGGATTCTCTAGCTGCAGATTCCTCACTGCCCTCCTACTTCCCCATTCTGTGGAATGGTCTTTTATCCCATCTAAAAAAGTCCGAAAATAGAGAACTGCACACTGGCACATCTGACTGTTGGGTTCCGCGTTTGAGGGCACAGACAGTGTCAAGAATGAAACGGACGTCAACGAGCAAGGGAGGCGCTTATATGCAGCTCGGACCATCACTTCCAAGAGTGAACGAGACACTAGACATCAGTCACTAATGGTGCATAGGTTACACTGGAAGCCAGCAGCTAGCGATGGAAGGCCAGCATTGGCTGCTCTGGACAAATCGCGAGCAGAGCTGCTGACCTGTGAACACCAACCCAAAATCATCAGAACCGGGACAGGTCAGAACCAGGAAATGCCCGGAGCGGGTTTCTTCCTAACTGAAGGGCCTGTCCAGGTCCCATGGTCAAGCTGCATTTGTCTCTTACAATTTCACAAACACCTTTTATTGTTTTGCCCTGCATTGTACCAAGAACAACACTTTTCCTTCTGTCACAACCAGACGCTTATATGGTGTTCCTTTGGAGAGCAGCACAGGAACAACCAGCAACATGGAAGAGGGTAGGGCAAATGCTGGTGGTGACACAATTTCTGTTCTCTAACTAAACCGGTTTGTGACACTTTAAACAATCTGTGAACGTTTTAAAGAAACTGATGCACACATTTTAAATAATTTCACACATTTTAGAAACTTGCATTTTATGATTTATACATATTTCTGCCTTTATATAAAATAGTTCTGCACAATTTCTAAAATTCCTAAGCACACCTAAACAGAATTTTGATCATACATTACATTTACAATAATCCTACACATTCTTTAAAATAGAATTTGCAGAACTTTTATAGGGGCCCCTATATATTTAGGGAGCTTGCATAGGTTTAAAGAATTCTTTCACTCTTTTTATAATAATTCTGAACAAGTCTGGATACTCTGCTAATAATCTGTGTTAATAACATGGCACTTATTTGAAATACCGCAATCCCCTTTTTAAAAGCACATTTAAATGATTCTGCAAATCTGTGAAATAACCCGCGCAAGTTGTTTCTAGTTATTCTGAGTGCAGAATTTTAAGACAGCTCAGCACAATTTTGAAAGATTTCTCCACACATTAGCAAGGAGTCTCTCAGGGCCTCATTACATGTGGCCTGGTAACTGGTGTGATATTCATCGCACCTGATAAAATCCAACTCCACCGAGTTGGAATTTATTGGGTATGATAAATACCTCCCATTTATAAGTATTTGGAGGAATGACCTAAGGATTTGGTGCTCACCTCCAAATTCTGCATGTTCCGATTAATACCGGTAATTTTTCCCCCGATGAATACCAGCCAATGTTTATCATAAAACTCATAATTGTTACATCTGCAGTAACAGGGACTCAAAGCTTAAACCTCATAGTGACTTCATAGTATTGAACAAACTGCTTTATCCTCCCTTATTGCTAGCTCTTTAACCACCAACATTAGTTTAACGTGTGATTTTTCACCACTGGTAGGGACCCTTTTGCTTTATATGGATAGGAGTAGGCCCAAGAGGAGAAAAAAAACAATCTTATTGGAAGAGGAAGCCTCACTCGCATAATGTGACATGTTTCATCATACGCAACCTCTCCCCACCCTGGTAGGACAATACGACCAGAGCGGACTCAGCCTCCCAATAAACCCGATGGAGGGAGTTCTTAAATAAAGTAATTTCCTGGACAAAACAGGGGGATGAAGTTAAAAGTACCTAGAGGTAACCGGGTTTTCACCTTTATTAGCAGCGATCTCTGCACATGAAGGTTTACGCTTTTGTACAAATTGTGGGAGGGACAAGGGGAAGTGGTTAGAAAATGGGAATACTTTCTACAAAATGGAAGGGGTAAGGGGAAAAGTAAGGAGAGGTTATGAGAGGAACAGGCTACTACAAACATCCATTGACAAAACAGTAAACTCATTGCTATTCACAAACTACACTTCTAAAGTTAATACAACCCTAAAGGTGACAAAACAGTAATAGATGTACCCACCCCAGCCTTGGAAGAAGGCAAGAACCACGCACGATCACTCACAGGTACTGCAACATCCTCATCTAGAATAATAATGGAGTCAGGGTCTTAAATTAACAGCCCATAGGAAATAATATTCATGGTAAAAAGTATATATAATTATTTTAGAACCGAATAATAAACTTAATTTAAAAAAAATTACGTTTTTCAAAATTTGTTAAAAGAATTAAAATGATTTAAATGAATTCAAATAAAATATTTCTTTGTGTGGATTTTTTCAAATTATTCTACAAAAAATATTATTTATACATTAAATAAATCATATTTAATTAGTTATCTAATACGCTTTTAATATAACTAGCTGTAACATTTTATTTTACTAGGTCCAGGCTTATAGTAAGTGTTTTAAATTATTGTACATGAATATTTTATATTAAAATATTTTATTTTTTTAAGAATAATAAAGGTGAAAACCCGGTTACCTCTAGGTACTTTTAACTTTATCTCGATCCCCTTGTTTTTTCCAGGAAATTATCTTATTTAAGCACTCCCTCCATTGGGTTTAATAGGAGGTCGAGTCCGCCCTGGTGGTATTGTTCTACTAGGGTGGGGAGAGCTTGCCAATGATGGAGCATGTCACATTATGTGAGTGAGGCTTCCTCTTCCAATTATATTGGTCTTTCTTCTTCTCTTGGATTTAGGTATCAGTGATTTGTACCATAACACTTATAAAAAAAATAAGCGTTGTAGATGCCACCATACCTTTATGTGTTTGCGTGGTGGCGTACACTCCCCCTCTCCTTTTGTGTTTAGGGTTCAAATACCTTTGTACTCTTTTTAAAGGCCATAAGACTTACTTTAAAGCAACCTGCAGGATATTTAATATTTGCACAGATTTGTGAGCCGTTCGGCTCATCTAAAGTCATCTGCAAAATTATTTACTAATCCATGTAACATTCCATAGATGTAAAAAACAGTTGAATCCTTGGAAGCAAAATCCAAGTGGCAGCCCAATTTTCCAAAGACAAAAAAATATTTTGCTCAAAAGTCAAACGCCCTAGGCAGTGCTTAATTTGTATCAAAATAAGTGCCAGGGCCCTCGTCAAGAGGCCATTTCAGCTCACACCACCTTATGCCCCTGCCAGTGCTGCCAATGATAGTGCAAACACTACTACTAGCCATCACACTGCTACAAGTGTGACAATTCAGACTATTCCAAGCCCTCAAAACTATAAGAATGCTAGGGTGGCAGGTATTAGTCATTGCTAATGTGTATTGAATTAATAAGCAACTGGTGTTGTGCTTATCTCTAAGTAAGACAAACAGCGCCACCATGTGGCAGAATGTAATGGTGCTGTAGCCGAACAACGGAAACTACCGGCTCAAATTAAGCACTGGACCTAGGTCGTCTGTATTATGGATCAGAGCAATAACCCAACAGGACTACTGCATATGCTTGATATTTGGGCTGTATTACAGTTGTAAATATAGGAAAAATACACTTATCATGCCTTGTATGTGTAAACCTTCTGTCTCAATAACTCAAATCTCCAGTGTTTGAGCCACAAACACAAAGCTGTCAACAGGTAACTGTGAACAAAGAGCTTCTACTCTTCCACCCCCGGAACCAAAACAGCTCTCCGTGAGGGCCGCCATTGTTCTGGAAAGGTCTTCACAACAGTTTTCAGAGGTTATGTTGAAATCCCACACTGTTGTGTCCCCTAGAACAACCCCTCTCAATTACACGGATGCTCCGGGGCATAGGCCCCGGCCCGGGACTACGCTCGAAGCCACTTTGAGGTCATACCTTCATAGTGTCTCCAATTTCCACGAAGATTTTCACGTAAAGTTCGGCTTCCCCTAGAAAGGTACTGTATACAATATTAGAGCCTCACACTTCAAAGGGTTTCACATTGGCAAAGTAAAGCCAGAAGCCATGCTCCAGCATTGTGTCCTATCTCGACGTACATCGAAGTAACAAAACCAATTTCGGTTATACTTGCCTCAGAGCATTCATTGCGGTAACTTACTACAAAGGTACAGCAACACCTGAGATTTCAGCATAGACACGTAAAAACTCAGAAACCACCAATGTTGAGAAGCTCCAATTGGCCCCTGTCTGGAAATAAGACCTCTGCCTCTACCTCTCCTATCTTTTCTGTATGGCGATCCTCGCAACAGTGGCAGCGATCGCCACACACGTAGGTTTATGTTTTTGTACTAAATGTAGGAGGGGCAAGGGGGAGTTGCTAGAAAATGGGTATACTTTCTACCAAATGAGAGGGGTTTATGGAAAAGTAAGGAGAGTTTAGCAGAGGGACAGGGTACTACAAACACCCATTGATAAAACAGTATGCACTTTGCTATTCACAGACTACACTTCTAAAGTTACAACAGCCCTAAAGGTGGCAAAACAGTAATAGATGTACTCCACCCCAGCCTTAGAAGAAGGCAAGCATCATGCATGATCACTCACAGGTACTGCACTATACTCACCCAGACTAATAATAGAGTCAGGGTCTTAAATTAACACGGGGTCACAACAAGGAGAAAGGGGGGTCTGAGGAGATTTTTCTTAAAAAGACCCGCGAGGGTTGGCTCCCCAACTTAAATTATTATCCCAAGAAAAATAACTCGCTGGTCTACAAACTAGAAATACTGTCCAAAGAATTGATCCAGCGAACAAATTAATGTCCCTTTATAAGGACAAAATCCCTCACCCACTATGTGGGTGAGGGATCATGGTGGCTGAGGGATTTTGTCCTGATAAAGGGACATTTCTTTGTTCACTGGATCACTCCTTTGGACAGTATTTCTAGTTTCTAGACCCGAGGGTTCTTTTTCTTAAATTAACACCCCATAGGAAGTAACATTCAATAAATTCAATTATTTTGACTTTTATAATCAAAATAAGTATATATAATTATTAAATAAATCTTTTAGAACCGAATAACAAACTTAATTCAATAAAAATACATTTTTAAACTTTTGTTAAAAATATTTAAATGATTTAAATTAGTTCAAATAAAATACTACTGTTTGTGTATTTTTTTAATTATTTTTCAAAAAATATTTATAAATTAAATAATATTTAATTTATTTAGTACACATTTATTAAATAATTATATTAACAATATAATTAGCTGTAAAATTGTCTTTACTGGTTGTACGCTTATAGAAAATATTAAAAATTATTGTACATGTATATTTTATATTAAAATATGTTATTTCTTTTAAGAATAATAAACTTTAATATTTTTCCCTATACTTTCCTACAGAGCTCTGCACCTACATGTAAAAAGTTACTAGCATTAATTTTATACTCATAAATCCTGTTGTAGGATGCTTCACCTGGGGGTATAGACATGGGTGTAAATCAACACTCAGAAATGGTGGTTAGCAAAAAAAAGTGTAGATCTGAACATTTATGCAGTAGTAGATTTACATGTGAGTAAATCTACATGTGTAAAATTACCTTTGTGAAACAGGCCCATAGCATAATTTTATGTCCTCGATTGTGATTGTAGAGAATTGCATAGTGTTTTATTGACACACTTGCATACTTTAATTTGATGTGCAAACAACATGCAAAGAAAGAATGAACAGAAATAGTGGAGATAATTTAAGGCAGTAGCAAGACATGCCTAACTAAAAACATGGTTGAAATATACCAAGCTGTTTAGGTGACTGACATACAGAGATAGAAACAATGGACTATGGTGGTTGCTACAGTTTGGAAGACCTTTGAAATATCAGAATTTAGGATGGAAACACCACAAATGCGGGAAATTGCAGATATTGTTCTTTGCTCACCAAAATCTTGAAATTAGCTAGGGATGCAGACTCCAGTGGGTGATATCTCCATGACTGGACTATTTAACTAACATATTGAAATGGTTTAATTGAAACCCTACTAGTAGGGAAAGATATAGACGCACCGAGGTTGGCAAATCATAAAATTCCAGCACTTATGTTTGCGGACGACACGCTGCTACTCTCTAAATCACCTATGGGTATGCAGCGTGTACTTGAAGTATTTAGTGCCTTTTGTAGGAAGAGGGGATTGGAGATAAATCTTCAAAAAACCAAATTTATGGTTTTCCATGCTAATACTATCAATTGCCCACACCCCCAATTGGATGGCAAGGCTTTAGAGAGGGTGCCCGTTTTTGATTATTTGGGGCTCACACTCAATGATAAGATGAACTGGGGATCACAAGTTAAGAAAGCTAACCTCAAATTGACTCAGTCTGCAGGTGGCATTTTAAAAATATATAAAAATTGCTCCCAGAAGGTGATAGGTCCACCAGCAGAAATATATAAAATACAGGCTAGGGGAGCCTCACTATACGGGGCAGAACTCTGGGGCTATTGTTCGGCAAATATGCTATCCATGACAGAGAATTTATTTTTAAGGCAATTGCTGAGCCTCCCCAAGAGTACTCCGTTAACACCACTTAGGATGGACCTGGGGATTGGTCCCACAGCAGATGTTGTCGCCTCTCGACCACTTTTATATTGGCGCCGTCTCTGGAGTATACCAGAGCTGGCCAACTATAGGGAGGAATTAAAGGATGTCATGTCCCTTTTGGGCACGGGGAACCTACCTTGGCTAGCTTATATAAGGAATTCTTGCCAGGCATTGGGGAGGGCAGACATGTGGCTAACTCCTGAAGAGACTTGCCCCTCTATCCCCAAAAAGGTTCTATTCGCCTCCTACAGAGAACACAAATTGGCCCAACTATACCAGAGTACTAATTCCAGTAGTCTGACCTCAAATTTTTTAGAGGTCAAACAGCAATACAAGCTGGAGCTGGTATTGGACAGTATCCAACCACTGCTCGCGAAGAAACTGTTCTTACAATTTAGACATGGGGTGCTCCCGCTTCGAGCACTCACTAATAAATGGCAGGGAACGTCTAAATTAGACTGCCCTGGGTGTGATATAGTCGAAGAAACAGATCTTCACGCAGTCCTCTTTTGCCCCGCCTATAAAAGGCCAAGGTCTAAATGGGTCCTTCAGCTCTGCAGAAACCTGGGGATCAGATACCATACCGAGGCCTACAGACTTCTTAAACACGAAACAGATCCGTTAATCGTGTTCGCCACCTCCAGGTTCTTACTTTCGATGTGGTGCATCCGCAGGGGCATTTTAAAGAAAAAGAACTCAGAAGGCCCTTAATAGAATGCGTACCAAATAGGTGGTTATGCCATGGGGGAACATCCCCTAGCCCGAATTCTGCCTTACAAATCTTCTCCCCCCTCTGGGTTGCTTGTTTATCTACCTCTCTATTAAAAATGTTTTATATATTTTTTATGTTTTTTAGCGTGTTTTTTTTTTTTACTTTTTAATATCCCCTCGGGTTATCAGTCAAAGCTGTTTTTATATATATAAATTGATGACAGTAATATTGCAATTGTTTGCAACATGATGTAAAACACTTATTTATTGCTGGGATGATCCTTGTACTATTCTTCTATTAAGTACTGATAAGGGGGTGTCCAGTTACTGCTGGCTATTGTTGATTTCTAAACCCCGTACAAGTGATGATATTCTTAACATAACATTCATTATTTTTTGTTTTCCTTGTTGTACATATGTATTTGTAATATTTTATGTGCTTTTAGGGCTGTAAGGCCGAAATAAAGCTTTTTGACTGACTGACTAACATATTTCGGCTATGTTGCACCAGACGAATGCATCCAAATCGTTCCATCTTATCCACCTGAGTGAACCGTAGCAGCATCAGTGCTTTATTTGAAGAGAGTATCTTCCCATGACAGCCTCTATCTTCATCTCTGCTGTTTTTGATAAGGAAGGACATTACTGTAACAACAGAGGACATGACCATCAGAGGTCACTATCACTTTACTGTTAGGAAGCTCCAGGATTGTGATGATCCGTGCTGAATTTGAAGAGCTTAAATTGAGTTTGAGAATGGCACTTTTATCTGTTCTGACCAGAGTCTTGAGGCAGGTTATTTTATAGACCTAACCACACCAGGCACAGCCATATAGGGGGTACACTTTTTCTTAAATTATTACTAAAACTTGGAACCCCCTTCCGGGGACTCTCAAATCTTTACCTTCGCTTGAGTTCTTCAGGAAGCAATTGAATACTTGGTTGTTCAAGCAGTTGTAATGCATACAGTGCTTCCTTTGTTTTCACTGATTTGACTTTGGAATCCTGTACAGCGCCAGTATGCTCTGTTTAGGGTATCAGTGCACTCTATAAATTGCCATTCATTCATTCATTCACAGATTATATAGCTATCTTAGCTCCAGATACGGCCAGGTTGGCTCCATCTACCCAACTGCTGATGGTTAAATGTCCGTCTCAACAGCTTCTAATGGGACTGTTTTTACTTTCCATCAAACATACTTTCACAGCCAGATGGACAGTGAGTTTACATGCTACTGACAGATCTAGCCAATCTATTACTGGTAACACTCACACCTCAATCTGCCCTGCTTTCCTGATGGTAGTTCTGACCATGAGCTTTGCTGCTGGTGAGAGATCTATGCCTGTTGATGGCCTGACTTCCACTCAAACAAGAGCGGACATTTCCATCCAGTTTACTAATTATGGACAGGCCTGCCTCCAGCTTATCGATTATAGACAACCCATTCCTGCCCAAAGCACAACAAATCCTGCTCATTGTTGAAATGTATTAAACAGTCTTCAAACGCTAGCTGTTCCACTCTGCCTGTGGGTTCAGTGAATGCTGCACAATGACTTTAGATCCGACCCTTGGACTTTAATGACTTCTGATCCTCGCTTCTGCTACTATGAAGACAAAGGACACAGGTGCAGAGGGACTTATCACTGAGCAATGTTGGGATGAGAAATCTATGAGCAACAGAAAAAGTGCAGGTTTGAGCGAGACCTGCCTCACCTATAAGGAACCAGGACAACTGAACTTAGAGAGGCATAATACAGTTAAAGCCTGGATCTGGAACAATACACCCCAAATGTAGATCCACAATCATTGCACTAAAAAGTCTCTCACATACAACCACGTAAGTCACTTGGAAGGGCGCAAGACCCAATGCTCCTATGCCACAAGACCTCCATAGCGTACAGGCTTTAGGTGGGGAGCCTCAGGACCGAAAGCCTACTACACTCCGGACAATTACAATGATCAGGCCTGAAGGTTGCAAGACTCACCTACCATACACAACACCTCCTTGAGAATAACCCACACACTCCAAATCATCCCCCACACCTATGTAGTTATGGATAGAACACTCCAGTTAAAAACTCCGCAGGATAAATTACAACCGCACACTGATGTCTCTACAACGTGCCAATGAGGCCAAGTAATTGATGCAATATACAAGTACTCTACCATAACATAACATGGCAACTACCTCCTCGTGATTCTTACTAGATTGCCTCCATTACCCCCACCACCCTCATTTCTCTCTCTGACATTGACTCACAGCAGTGTAGGCAGGGCCGGACTGGGAATTTAAAACAGCCCTGGCCAAAATGATAAATTCAGTCCCATGTGCAGATGTGCTAATGCGCGCTAGAATCAGAGCAACTCTTTCAAGTTGCCGCCGGGATCGCGTAATGTGCACCATCACTCCTGGAGGTCGAAACCGGCCTCCAAGTGTCAAAACCGGCCTCCTGGGTCTCCAGCCTCCCGGGGGATTGCCCGCTTGCCCGTCTGGCCAGTCCGGCCATGAGTGTAGGCACTACAGAAATCCTCAAAAGCCAAACTACCTAAAAGAGAATCTCATTAAAATCCCGCATATCAATCACCAGTTGCTCCTGCTTAAATACTTTCTATTTTTTGAAGAAATATGGTCCCAGATAGATTTGAAATAGTTGAAATCACTGGTTTGAACTTATTTGACTTAAATAAACAAGCATTGGCAAAGCAAAAGCACCTGGGGGTTGGAGAAAGCAACACAGAGGGTGTGGGTGGGACGAAGCAATAGGGAGACTAATAAAGTCAAGAGGGAAGAAGGCAGGGAGAAACAGTCAGGCAGAAGAGACCAACACGAAAGCAGGGAGCGAGACTTACATGAGAGAGACAGCTCAAAAACTCACACCGTCTAATGGAGTGCTTCACACAAAAGAAAAAAGTAGTGTTTGAAAAGCAAGAAGTGGAAGCTGCAATGCCAACCAATCAAAGAGATTGTAAAGAGACAATGCTCCGTGGAAGGGACAGAAACAAGATTTACAAGCTGGCCATGGAAGTGACAAGGACAGCCAACCAATGGTAAGCAATGGGCGGGATCCAAGCCCCCGCTATGTTCTTGGTAAGCCACAACAGACAGTGCATACGCTTTCCAGTAGGCTCGATCTAAAAAAATATACTGATTTGTTTTTTGAAAATCATCACTCCATGAAAGATTTCCTAACTAAAAATAAGAAAAAAAGGGAAAAGGATGATAAAGCCGGATGGTACTTTCTATGCAAAACGCAAAATTGAGAAACATTACTTTGTGGTACATTTGTTTTTACTGTCTGCGTTTGCGGAGAACTGCAGCATTTAACGCAGGGTGAAAAAAATAACAGAAATAAAAAAAAAGGTAATAGATTCCGCTGATGGTAGCGATATGTCCAACCGCGAGGAAATGAAAATAGCCTTTTTTATTACCTCCCCGTGGTCTCTGTGCTGAATGCAATCAGCGGAATGCTGCTTCTACAGTAAGGGACCTGAAACGAAAACCACTCCAATGAACATGTATTCTGCACTAAACATTATGTATCTCTATGTGTTATTGTGCGTGCACTCTGCCCTAAGGAACCCGCGCACTGCAGGGGTAGTAGATTCATCTGTGAATATGTGTCAATATCCAAGGGACACAACATCAAACCACACTCTGCTCAAACATGTCTCTGGTTAGATGATGCCTTCTGCACCTCTGGTCCACAGAGCCCAAGAATCTCTATCGAGCATTACTCCTACGTTTGGAGTCAATGCCCTAGTTTACAGAGACTTACATAGGATCACATGAGTAATTCTATAAATCTATTCCAGTTGTAAATTTTGACGACTATTAACTTGTGCGACATACGTAAATTCAGAATTTCCACCTGGTGTAAATTTATGCACCAGGAAGCGTACCACATTTAGAAGGGCTTCTGCTTCTTCAGGAGGGAAATATTGTCCTTATGGAGGAGCCCCTTCCTCTTCACTCCTAAAATATTGGGTTACTATATTCCCATAGTCACTGTGGAGAGATTGTTACTCATGCCCAGGACAGTAGTAAATCTAGTGTTTTTCCATGGTGGGAAACTACCTGCAAGGTGTGTGCTCACCTACTTTTGCAGGTAGATTGAGAAGCTGACTGACAAAACCCACCCTCGTTGTAACTTAGTAAATGCAGAAATTAAAATTTCCATCTTCACGATTGCCTTGTGTAATGGTAGACGACTCTGAATATCCAAACTGGAAATATAGCGCTGGAAAGGGATGTTTGTCTCACCTAAATTGAACTTTGGTGTGAGAATCAGACACTCCATGCTCATGGCAGACAGAAAAATCCCAATAGTAATGGGTTCCAAAAGTATATACAAGCAGAGTAGGCTAATCAGAGCCAACATTTCTCTATATTCCAGTGCTTAATTTGAGCCTGTGGTTTCCGGTGCTCAGCACTGGCTCTTAATTGTCAGCACCGGCTCTAGTGGCAGTCCACGACACGGTGGCACTTCTGTCTAATTTTAAGATGAGCACAATAGTGCTTAATATGCCAATATACATTAAAAAAGAACAATACCTGCGACTGATGCCATTATTATAGCTTTGGGTGGCCTAAAATAGTCTGAATCGTCACACTTGTAGTAGTGCGATGGTTAGTAGTTGTGTTGATACTGTCATTGGCAAGGCTAACGGACAATGGGTGGTGCAGGCTGCAGTGGCCACCCAACAAGGACCCTGGCACTTACCTTTTTTTTCCCTACAAATTAAGCACTGCTTTATTCACTAAATATCAGGAACAGGTGAACCCCACTACCCAAGCACAGGGAAGACCGCTTTATTTCAAACATTTTTGCCAATGGAATCCTGTACCGCAATGAGATTGTTTAGAGAACAGGCCCAGTGCAAGACTCCTGATTGGGCAGGATAATGTTGGGGACCCCACTGACAAATAGTCCAGGACTAGTTTCAAGAATGCGTTGAAGGGAGCACTATCTCCAATCAACAAGTAAGTCTGATCATGGCTAGGATGTTGCAGGGGTGCGGGGGGGATAAACCTAGTGAAGCCTTGTTGGAGTGCAATTCTGACCCAGGCTTTAAGGGCCATCTAGCACCTAATGCAGGTGCTTAAAAGATCAATGCCCTGAGGGGAAACATCATGTCCCTTAGCACTCTGCCCACAAAAGCCTAGTCCATGTGGACCAAAATGTTGTCCTTTTCGGTTCTGTACAATTAAGGCATATAACTGTGAGGCCTGAAAGTACAGATACAAATTGGGGAAGGAAGGGGCCACCTTGCATCTCCAACTTTGGCAATACTTTTAGAGGACGTCTAACCTTCTTCCCATTCCATATGAACTTAAATCCTCTTTGTGCAATTTACCAAAGAAATCCCAATCAACCTTTATCAGTAAGGCATACTATAACGGTTGGGGTCCCTCCTCCTCAATCTTGTCACAGAGTTGACCGTAAGCCGGGATGATTGGCTCTGCACAAGCCACGTATCGATGGAGTGATGATGATACTCTAACATGAAATTGTGTCCTGAGTCCATCTAAAGTGAGTACAAACCTAGAGCTGAAAAGCTATTTATTTACCCAGGACCAGGGGTAATAACGTTTGGTTTCCATATATTAACCTTGAAGCACACATCATATTTCCATTCAAATCATTCTAGGTGTCGTATTAGGGTAGGGAGTGAGAGTTCCAGGGAGCTCAATGCCACCAGGATGCCATCTGCAAAGAGAGACATCATCTGTGCATACCCGCTAAACTCTATTCCTCTAACTTAGGGGACCTCAATCATAAGATTAGTCAATGCATCTATATTTTTTGCACAAAAGAAGTAAGATACAGGGAGACCTGACATTTGCCTCTACAAAGCTGGAATAGCGAAGCGGTATAGCCACTGAGGCTAATTCTTTCCGACGTCTCAGTGTAATTTTCAAAAGCATATACAACAAAAGCACAAAAGAATCCCATCGCACATTGCACACCTCAGGAAAGACCAAACAATTCCATCAAAGCCTTTCTCAGCGTGGAGGCACTACAAGATCGCTGGGGTTTTTCTTCCTCCCCTTCAACAAGATGGATTTTCTCCTTAAATTGTCTTCAACTTATCGAATTTAATTCGTAAAGGTAGTGAGCCTCCCAATGCAATTGACAAAGACTTAAGAATAGAGCGGCTCTGCATCCTTATTAATAAGACAGCTGCAATAGCCACCTCACTCATCGAGGTCAATTGGGCACCAGATGAGTTGCGAACTCTCCATAAGAACTAATCGAGAAGCTGTCCAGACCGGCTTCATTTACCTTACAAGAAGCTATGGCCACAGTAACATCAGTCTCCAAAATAGAGACTTTGTGGCTGTCCCTCTCATGTTTAAATAATTGATGAAGCCCAGCTTCTTCGGCATCCAAGGATTAACGACTCAACAGCTTCTGGTCTGTGATACATAGATATACGTAGAAAGAACAGAATTCACCAGGCTTCCCATAGTCTCTAAAGAACACTTCCACGGATGTCGACTGAATCCTTCGGACATATCATCTTTTGTTCTGTACACATAACAGTAAGCCTCTGCCTCAATAGTAGCTACAGAAAGCAGTTGCCAACAAACAGTTTTTAGTTTCCTCAATATATTTAAAGACCATGAATGCCTATGCTCAATCTCCAATGGCTGTAGTTCGGCTTCTAGTTCCTGCATAGCCAGACTAAAGATGCAGGTTGGAATGTGGCGCAATATGCTTCTCTGTGCTATTTTCTTAAACTTGTCAAAGACTATGAACAGGTTGACCTTATCATTACTATTATGTTTATGAGCCACGAAATATTCTTCAGTCAGAGTACACATCTTGGCTCTATAAACATGGCATAGAGAAGGGGGTGGATGTAGCCTCCATCTCTTTCCTCTCCAAGTGCACTGAATGATTGCAAATTTATCAGAGACAACTTCATGCTTGGAGAGGGTAATAGTCCCCAGATCAGAATCAAACGTAACTGGTACTAGAAGGCAGCACACAAAGATTTGGTCAATCTTGAAATACAATCTTTGATGTGCAAGAAGAATGCGCATTCCCAAACATTGCGTTTCATCAAATATCCCGAAGTCCTAGGTTGAACACTGCATCTTTAAGGAGGTTAGAGACGCCTTCGCTAGGGATGTTCATCGCCTAGACCTATAGAGGTAGTCATCATAGACACAATTAGGGGCCTCATTACGATGTCAGTCGGAAAGCATTCTGACCGACTCCTTGTCGGAATCGTTTCTGACTGGCTCGGGCAGTCCGACTGACCAATTACGATGTTTCCGAACACCGTTCGGTCGGACTCCCATTGACTTTAATGGGAGCCTGTGTTCCGACCGACAACACAGGCTCCCATTGAAAAAAGGGGTGGTTGCAGAAAACCTTGCACCCTGTGGCGGGCACCCCCTGGTGCCTTCCACATTGTGCATGGTTGTACAGAGGGGTCCCATGGGTACACCCACGGGCCCCAACCGGAGGCTTCTGGGTGAAGGGGGACCTGCTACAGGCCTCCAAAGTCAGTTTCCGACAGCCATTTCATGTCAGACGGACCGATTCGGAAATGGTGTCCGAATCTGACATCGTAATATGTCGGTCGGAAACGCGGTCCATAGACCTGTCCGATTCGGCTCCGACCGACTCAGAGTCTCCGAATGCCGGTCAGAACCGAGTCGGAATGACCGCACCGTTACATTTCCATCGTAATCAGTCAGTCAGAAATGTTTCCGAGTCGGTCGGAAACATAGGTTCCGGCACGGGTTGGGACAATCTGAATGCCTTTCAGACCGACATCGTAATAAGGCCCTAAGTTGTGGAGCTCCCTCGACATACACAGACTTGTAAGAATGTTAATAACATCCTTCCAGTTGGTTGTTGGGGTCATAAACAGTGGATAGTATATCTTTTTGTTCCATCAACTTCCTTTTCTACCCTCTCCACCCCTCTTAACCTCTGGACTAGTCAATTGTGGGTTGTTGCAAAAAAAAAAGGATGGACACTGTCATGTTTAGCTTAGGCAGGAGAGAAGTAAAAGTGTGACAATTGTTTGTGCAATAAGGTGACGCTGGAAAAAAGCATCTGCTAGGGACACAACACATCTGCCTTCAGAGTTGTGAGGATCTTACACATCTTCATCCTCTTGTTTGGGAAGTTACATCCCTTGATGTTCAATGTATGACAGAACCAACAGCAGATAAGTCACAGATTCAGCCAGTAAACGACCAGAACTAGTCCCATTCCCTGAAAGAGAACCATGTACTGGAAGCCCTTCCTCTCCATAGCCTTCATTAAATAATGAAAGAAAACTCAAGAAAGTTAAGTTCAAAGGCAAGAAAATGAAAAAGAAGAAGAAAGAAGAGAAAGAAAATCCAAAATATGTAGTACATCACTAACATGAAGCAAAAGAAAGAGTTTCCCATCCGTGGAGTCTAGAGTAGACATGTCACAATGGATGCCATAAAGGAAGAATACAAATAGAGACTGCATGGGCTCTCCATCACATTCCCAGCAAAAACTATGAGCAACATTCCACTACAATTCCATTCTGTAAATTGGAAGCTAGTCGAAAACTGAACATGGCAAGAGTCCCAGGTGACAAACTAAACTACTCTTGAATACTTCATCAATTTATCATTAAAAGCAATAAAAATAGTAAGGTCCCTGTATGACCAGGTTAATCAAGGATGTCCCCAACTCCCTCTGCAAGAGTTAGTTTTACACATACAGGAAAATTTAGGCCTGTGCCAGGAGTCCCTCTGAGATTCAAAAGTCAGCACTGAGGACCCCACCTTGAGAGGTAGCCTATGTGAATATGCCCCGAGCCACCGCTGCCTCTTCATTTGTATGTATAATGATTCACCACATGGCCATAAACTTTATAGCAAATGCTGTATTCCCTCCCTTTATTTGCTATAGGTTTGAAGTCTGGTGGGTGTAGAAGAGGGATGCATGTTTTACCCAAAAATTAAACCTCAGATATCTTCCATGGAAGTAGTGAAACTTCGCCAGAATATCCTGTGGTCGTTGCAAGGTCTTAGCAGTCTTTGGACCACTTTGTGGACTCTGTCCAGACCGACCTCTGAGTGATCATTTCCCAACAGGGAGGAGAAAGATCCATTATGAAAACTCCAATTCCTGGTCCTCCACTTCTTCCTGCATGTCTAACAGCCACCTTACTTTTCAACTGTTGAGGGATTTACCAGCTTCGCAGTTGAGCAATTCACGAATATTTGACAGCCCCCCCCTGCATTTCCACTGGATAGCCATTTCTCCATCCACCAACCCTGATCTCCAGCATTCATTCCTAACTCATTGCCCAGTACCTCATTCCTGGAACCTACCCCTCTCCCCAACCCATTCCTGAAGCCATTTGACATATCGTCCTTCATCTCACCCCTGAGATCCATCTTGGGGTACCCCATAGGTCGGTGCTATGGCAGCCGTGGGCCTCTTAAAGGGACGTTGGGCAGGAGCTCTGGTAAGAGTATCTCACTCAAGGGTAACTAATATAATACGAGCCATATGTTGCACCAAGCGACTGAGCGGAGCGAGTGTTCTGAGTTTAAGTGAACTCAGTGGAAACACATTAGAAATAACCCAGGATTATTCCTTGAACCCAATGAACCTGGTAATAGACAGAGGATTGTAACCATGGTTCCTAGAGATTGATTTAGGACCAATGTCATAAATATTCATATGTACAAATAAAAATTTGCTGCAAACAAACGCTGAATCAATGCATTTCAAAGGCAATTCAAGTAAAATTGAGTGAGAAGAGAAGCCCAAAGTTTGTTAAAAAAGCATTTATTATAGTTACATACATTTCATATGGGTATGGGGTGGCTCTAAATTCCACAAGGTGCAGGTGATGCTGCGCTCTGTGAAAACGAAGGCACAAGAATGAATGAACATAGATAGATAAAAATGTCTGAGCTGTCACATATTTTCTTCTGTAGATATGAGAAAAAGTCCAAAACAGTACTCACTGACATTTGTCAAAGGGTCTCGTCAGGACGAATTGATACCATCTGTTCTTAGTCTTAAAGGGGAAACAAACATTGACAAAGCCATTTGGTCACGCTTTTGGGGATTATTGGTTTAGTCAATGCCTTTTGGCGATGCTGGACAGCATCAGCAAGCTTCTGTTCAGCATGGCCAAAAGATAAAGAAAAACAGTTTTTTTTTTAAAAGCGCTGACACAAAGTGATGTACATCACTTTAATGATATGAGCATGTCCGACTTTAGGGCAGTGCGACCGGTGCAGCTGCACTGGGTGCTGACCTGGAGGGGGGCACTAACCTCAGGGAAGGGGGCGCTGTGTTTAGCGATAACTTACGATTTAAAAGCACCTGCTGCAGAGTTCCTTGTACCTTCAGCTTTCAGGCAGCAATAAAAATGTCAAGATAACTCTTGTGATTAATGTTCCTGCTAGAAAGAGAGATCAGAGTTTTGTCTAGAGGCAGTTTTGACTCACCATAAAGTAGCGCAGAGTGTTAATATGCCTGATGCAAAGAACATGTACCGTGCAGATCACACATCTGTATTTTATGTGGATAGCTGGGTGGATTAGCAAAGCCAGCATTTACAAATGAAGTGTATGTGTGAGAGAGGGGTTATGGGGAGTTGAGGGTCACTTTTGTGGGGTGGTAGTGAGGGAATCCCAGCAGGCGGTCGTGGTGGGGGGGGGGGCCCAAAAACGTTGTCGCTCCGCCACCACCAGCGCTAAAGCCAGCCCTAGAAATGAGCAATGGCCTGCTCGGTTTTCCGGCATTCCTTATCTCTGAGATATGTGAGGTCTGTGGGAAAAAGTAGAAAAGTAAGAGTGGAGTTTGGGGAGTGTCTGAAGTTACAGGCACAATTTAAAATGGACAGTCCATTTCCTAGATCAGGGGACAGCCTAATCACCTTGGCAGTAAAAAGTTGCCTTCTGATGTGTGCTGAATAAATGCAGGGTGTTTACAACTGCCTGATGGTTACATTCCAAGGTGCACCGCCGCAGAAAGCCACCGTCCTTTCTAATGCTGGATTAGTGTTGTTTTATGTGCTGTAATATTTGCTACATGGGCTGATAGTAATATTTCAATTGAAAGATGTATGTAATTAACAAATACTTATTAACATGGACATTAAAAAAATGTGAGCCCCATAATTAATGACATCATGTACCTGTCCTATTTCCTTTTCAAGTTTTGTATAGTTTTGTGCACTGTGTTGTCCTGATTCTGTACCCTGGAATATGGTGGTGCTGGTAAGTCAACTTCTATGAAACAACAGTTTCCAACCATTTACACAACAAATAACAGAAGCTTATTCTCATGCCACCCCCCCACAAATTGACCCACCGAATACAACCAAAAATTTCACTAAAAAGTGGCACTGCATTGCTAATACCAGCAAAATGTTGTGTGACTTAGAGTATATTACATTTCTAGCTTGTGCAAATTGCCTACATTACCATGTGATTTACTGAAATATATTTATTTTGGAGATATTTCTTTCTCTCTGCAAATGTCGACTCGAGTTTGAGAAAGTTCTAGGGTTGTTTTTCCTTGCACTTTTGAGCTCAGACAGAATCCTTTCTAATGGAAACTTTTGAACATTCTCAGCAGTTGCGGCTGGCATCTATGGGGGAGGGGGCGGGCGGGCATGCGCGTAAAATTACATTTAAAAATCAACACTTAACTGAACACGACGTCCTCCGCTGCGTACCTCTTCTTTCGCCCACTGAGGAACTGGATGCTGCAACTCCCTTGACCAATCCTGGCGCTGCTCACATCCAGCATGTGAGCAGCGCCCTGATTGGAGGGAGCAGCCTCACTTGGCGCTCCCCAGCGCTCAGGAGGCCTGCACTTGCTCTCAACTCAGCGGTCTGAAGACAGCTGGGTTGAGAAGTTTAAAGTGAGCATGCCTGGCTAGCTGTCACAAGATGGCTGGCAAAAGAGACATGCACACTTTAAACAGTGCAAAGACAGCCCTCTGCCCACCACTCCTATCTGCTGCCACTCAGCAGGTCTTGCCCCCTACTGACACTTGGTTTAGGACGGGACGGTGAAAAATAAAATGGTAATAAATTACCATTTTATTTTTCATCTCTGGGGCTTTGGGGGACATTTAAGTGGGGCGACGCTCCTCCGCTCCAACGGAGGAGCCGCTCCTGATTTTCAGACTTGATCAATGCACAAGGTTGTGGTAAGAGCGGGAGAGGGGATCTAGAGAGGATGGACTTAACACACCTGTGCAGCCAGAAAAACAGAGCAAGCTAAGAAAAAAAAAGTACTTGGAACAGTGTTGGCAAAATATACCCGCTTCAAAGTGGACCCTGATATAACAGAATGCAAAACATGGATCCCTCTAGTAATAATGAAAGAAACAAGACAAAGATACTCCTGGGTACTCATTTCTGCACTCAAGGATTTTCAAATAGTACAGCAAGCCTTTGGTAAAGGGTATGAATATTTGTCAGCATTTAGTGGGGACATTTAAGCACATTTTTGCCATAGGCATGCTGAAAAAGTCTATAAACATGTTTTGACCTTCTGGAGTCTCATAGAGTGCTTAACCAAAAAGAAAAAATAGTGCTTGAAAAGTAAGCAGTGGAAGGATACAAGTAATGAAGCTCTGCCTCATGGGCAGGACAAATCCAAGAAGAAGGAAAGCCCACACAAGTTAACAAATAAAAAGCAAGCAAATGAGAGCGACAATAAAGCCAGCCAATGGTAAGCAATGGGCAGGCTCACACCCCCAATAAGCTGGCAATGGGTCTTTTCGCAACCAGGCAGCTTGTGCAGTCTGGAACGCCAGACAAAACACAAAATGGAGGGTCTCCAATCTGCATACTGTCTTGCTAACTGAACACTGTGGAGTAAAGACACTTCAATACTCAAGCATAGGCAAAAGGGTGCAAAAAGTGAATTAAGTAGACGCAAAGTTCAATGTGCTCTGTTTCCTGTCACAGATAAGAAACCAGAGGCTGGAAATGAGAAAATATATTGTATGAAATAATAGAGGCGAGCAAAAAGAAACACCAAATAGGTAGTTCATACACAAAATGGTGTTCGCAGTCAGCTCACAGCTAGCATCTGTTTGCCAAAATAAAGAAAACACAACTATCAGAAACATTCAAAAGGCTATGACAATGCCTCCCAAACATGTGCAGAAGGTGCATGTATTTAGGAATTTGCTGACTTTTAAAATGGCCCCCATGTTGGTTGGATCAAAAAAGTTCAGTAAGGCTACTCAGTGCCGTCAGAATGGATCAAAAGTATCAGTTGTTGTAGAAAATAAAGAGTCAACTGTCATCTTTCAGATAAATACAGACAGAAAACAATGTGCTTACTGCCTGCATTTATTTTTTAAAATGGAAAAATACAGAAAATTGGGCTTCTTTTGAGTTCCTTTCCATACTCAATATCAATAATTCCAGGCAAACAGCTGAGCAGATAGATGGCATAGGGAGTTAAAAAACAGGATGAGGTTTCATTAAATAACATATGTCAACATCCATGTGTAGTATAATGTCAATATTTACCTGTGGTTGTATTGTTATGTTATATTTGGCTGCTTCATTTGCTAAAACATCACAGGCATCAAATTATGAGCACATATTTAATAGTTAAATAAATGTAGAAATGTACCATATTACAACTTCATCTATTCAAAGAACACAAAATAAATATGGATAAATACTGACAAGATGGGCAAAAAATAAATATGGATAAATACTGACAAGATGGGCAAAAAATAAATATGGATAAATACAGACGGAAATTTTTAAAAGATAAATACCATAAAACCGGGAGCCTTCCTTTTAATTAGAAAGTAATTCTCAAAGTACTCCAATATGAATGTCCAAATTTAAATCAACTTACATATGCTTGTTGATGACGTTCTGAAAAAACGATGATTAATGTAGTATATGAAAGAATACACTCCAATATGTAGTCATATAGTAAATGATACATTAAATAGCTCAT